>CM061921.1:218774095-218853088 GCA_031002005.1 Vandiemenella viatica
GAAGGAGCAAGATGTCTTCAAAATCACGCTGTCCATTTCGTGTTGGATGTAGTGGTAAGCTCTTCATTATCATCTCGCCGTTTCTGGTATTAGAGACACGAGAATTCATTCATATTCAACCAGTGGTGAGACATTTGTCTTAAGACATTACGAGACCGATTCACCGTTAGCTTGGAGGGGGAGTACCGTCTCTTCGTTGGATTCAAAGAGAACATTTACTATTTTTTTTTCAAGGGTTTGGTTTCGCTAAAACTTCTATGCATATAAATCTTACTTTCCCTGCACGCAAATGTTAGTAATGGGGCAAAATCGTCTACGCGATGTATTCGTGGCGTCTTCCGTACTGGAATACTAGTTACAAATATTTGATATCACAGGACGACATCAATGTTACCAATTGTCGTGGAATAACAGCAGCATCAAGACTGGTTCAGACCTTCACATACGACCCTTTTCCCTGTATCGACCTGAAACTGATTCTTAATCTGCTCACAGTACAGAATCAATTTTACAACACATTTATTTATGCTTCATCACCTGACACTTCATGTTAATGGTTCTGGCTAATGGTATACAGTGTTCCAGTATTAATAATCCATCAGCGGTTGTTTAGTGTTACAATACCTTTCATCCATATGTCAATTCTAATTTTAATATTACTTTTTCTGAAAGACTCACATTCAAGGACACTATTATAGACGGGAGATAATTGTGGTCAAGGAACGTGAGGGAAATCACCCATAGATTTTTCGAAGAACCATCCCGGCATTCACTTGGAGTGATTTACGGAAACCATGGATAATCCAAATAAGGATTTCCTGTCCGGTGATCGAATCTACGTGGTCCCAAATCCCAAAAACCGAGCATTACCGCTCACACACCTGACTCTATATTATCACACTGTCTGATAAAAAAAAAAGTTAGGCACTCAAAAGAGGAGAAGAAACTAAGTGAAACTTCACGGGTTCACAAGGGATGTGATGTTATTTCAGTGATTGCAAAATCGAGTCTAATTTTGAAAGAACAGCGATTCCTCGCTGAACACATTGCGACGCAATTATTGTGCTCAGAGATTCTACACTACATCTACTTACTGCTGGCGTCAAGCTTCAGATCACGGCTGTAGTGTTTAAGGGAGCTCTGTTTCTTGTTGTTTCTTTTTTTTTAACTATGACTTTACGCCTGGTCGAGGTCATTAGAGGGGGGGGGGGACTGGGGCAAGGAACGGGAAGTAATTCGGCCATGATCTTTTGAAGGAAGCATCCCAGCATTCGCATGGAAAACTCAAATCTGGATGCCCGGAGGGGGATTCGAACCGGCGTTCTCCCGAATGCGAGGCCAGAACATTAACCACTCGGTAGGGAGCTGTGACAGAATAACGGAACATTTTTGGCATCTTACGTCCTCATGTATTACTTCTCTTGCGACAATATCATGGCGTCCCTTTTCAACAGGACAGTTGTATTGCGTTACGCTGATGTGTGTGTTTTGTGTTATCAGTCTAATTTATCGTTTTTGTCTTGGTTTCGACTATGCAGCTATTTTCGCAAATGCACCGGGCCTCCCATCCTAACATACATCCAAGATTTTTGCTAACTTTTGTCCCTTAGTTTCATTTTTGTAAGAAGGAGTTAATGATCAGTTCGTCGGTTTTAAGAAGAAAAAATTTATGACTATTTTGAACGTCAATATTTCAACGAAATCTCACATGAAATTATATTTCACTATCCAGTACCCAATTTACTAAAGAGATGGAGTCTTCAATACAAATTTTCCGCTGTATGAGTATAATTTAACTGGTTACTAATTAAATTTATATTTCTCTTGAACAGCCACGATGACCTTGGTACTTAACAAACCAATGAATTCCTGCTATTTCCCTTTATTCATAATTCTCTCAACAGTCAACCAGCTCCTCAAATACGTAAGTTGAGAATATTAGCAGACCTCGGAATACCCTGTAATGTAATGATTTCTGGTTGCCTTATTGATCATTTCTAATTGATTCGCCTTTAGGTGCCGCCTCTAGCATCAAGGACAAGAGAATTCCATGAACCACTCCCCACTCATCCGCTATCCATTAAGGAGTCGGCAATGCACCACGTGAAGAGCATTTGGTTTCAAGAAGCTAATACAGTCCCCCCAAAACCGTTCAGAATTAAAATGATGAACTCGGAAAAGAATGTGTATTCTGAAGTTCGTAGATATTGTAAAATTAGTTAAAGAAGACGAAAACAACAATAGGAGATGTAATGGCATTACGGAAGAAAAGAAATTACACTCATAATTTTAACCTAAACTGTGGCACTGAAGAGAGAGCCACGTAGCCAACATGACATCACTGTAAATAATAATAATAAACGAAGCACAAAAAATTATTTGGTAAATGATTAACCGAAATCGAACAATACATAGAATCCCACTCGTAACATTACGTAGTCTCGATAATTGCTAGTAGGCCGTGACTAACACAACATTTGACATTGTATCTCACGCCTTTAAATGAAACTTTCGATAGCATTAATTACATATCTTTAACAGCGATTTTGTGGCTCTGTGATAAGGTGTCTGACTAAGGATAGATAGGTCGCAATTTTAATCCCTGGTTCGGCTGAAATTTTCAAAGGGCCCTAATTCATCTTTTTGGTCATACAAGGAATTTGTGTGTATATGAAGTGCGGTAGAACACTTCGTTGTTGGGATCTGGCATTAAAATGTTCGTCCCTTTCACTCAGCGGTACTATCGGGTACTGAGGCCCTGATCTCGCGGACAATCGAAACCTCAGACACTTATTTAATGCGGCTGAAGCATATTCTGACGTCTCCTGGTCATGATTCCACATGCATTACTATTATTATTATTATTTACTATGATTCAGAATAACCGCATGGTCGATTTAATTTAATTGCAATGGAGCATATTCTCCGGTCGCAAGTTCCATACACAGCAACTTCTTCATGTCATGATTATTATTTTTTTAACCACCCACCTGCTTTTACCCTTTACGAATTTTTAATCTTAAACTCTTTCAGTTCTTTTAACATGTAAGAAAGGACTTGACATCCCTAAACTTCCCAGGCTTAATAAACATTTAAATAAGTTTTACGTCACTTCCGTCGGTAATTTATCAAAGTTATTGATTTCCTTACCTGCAAAAGAAAATTTCCCCACTCCCTGAAATCAAGTACTAATTTAAGATTATGATTGTCTTTTCCCATCCATGCTACTCCTAATCCTTCTAGTACCAATATTAACCCACGCAACATCTCCAATACAAGTCTTGTACACGATTGGTAACCCATTTCTCTCACTTCCCTGGTACATCTCCTCATCACCCTGTCCAATAGACTGAGGGTTTTGAAACTACTGCCAACCACCTGATAAATGTGTGCCGCTCAGTTGAGTTTACTATCAAATGTTATGCCAAGATATTGGGATTTGATCCTGCGTCGTTCCAAATGCAAAGCGCGAGAGATACCGCTAAGGGGCCGTTCATAAATTACGTGAGGTTAAGTTGGGGGGGGGGGTCCGGTGAAATCTCACCAAGGGGGAGGAGGGGGGGGTCAACGGAAATCTTACGTAAGGTTTTTGAAATTTTTGTTGGACTGTGGAGCTAAAAAAAAAAAAAAAAAATTCTACAAATGACGCGTAAGTCGATTTTATGGGGGTATTTCCGGTTTCTAGGGGGTCTCACGTACCAGATCTCACGAAGTCTCACCAGAGGGGGAGGGGAGATCCGGAAATCCGGAAAAACAACTCACGTAATTTATGGATGCCCCCTAACCCATCAGGGTCGGTTCAATCTTTCTAATCTTCGTCATTGGCGCTGACGCGGAATGGTACGTTCGATGTATTCGCCTCTCCCACGACGTAGAAACAAGTGATTCAGTAGATTTATTATTTAAACTGAGAAGAGATGAATGATGGATGTATGATACTTACTCTTTGTAGCTTGTAACGAATCTGCTTGAGTTTAAGTAGCTATTTATGCATGTTTAATCATTTAATTGATTATGAATTAAAGAGGTGTGAAATGAATTTATAAACATATATAAACCTAATGTGTCATAAAATGGCCATTTATTATAACATCATCGTGTGTAAAATATACTGAAGACATTTCTTGGCAACTTCAGTTACTACAAATATTATTTGAAGTCCGTTTTAATGCCTCAAAAAATTACTTTAACGATGTTATTCTGTAACATCCTGACTGTAATAACCGGGATTTCGGAAATTTATTGTGCAAGGGCTATGTCAGATCTAGCAAAGCCGGTCCCATAGATAGATGTAGAGTCTCTCGATCTTACAGGTGCTCAATATGTGCACCTTGCCGGCAGAATCCTGTATTGAAGTTCTTCCCTCAAATGTTCGCACTGAACTCTATTTTCTTTCGACTGCACTCTAGTGGCTAACTCAGGCAAGAGGCCAAGGGGCCTGTTATAAACTGAAACTTGAAGAGATTCTGTATCTATAGATGTGACTGTTTTGCTGTAATTGTTGTAGCCACTGAATAATAAATGTCCGGAATCCCGGACTTATTAGTCACCCTGTATAGTATGGTGAAAGAAGCGAATCAATCAGAAGCTTCTTCTTATTGCAAAAGCGTGAATCCTAATAAATGAAATTGCAATTGCTTGAGACTGTACACAGGAAATACATTGAAAATCTAATTTTAAAATTTCTCCTTCAGAAAATTCTCCACCGCAGCAGTAGCAATATGATTAAAAATCTCTATAGCCTCATTTTAACGGTAAGTGGAAGTAATATCTTGCCTCTTAACCGAGTTCACTATGCTTGATGTCGTGCACAGATTTCGTTTTGCGATACTAAAGAAGGAACGCCAATCCTAATCGCTAGACAGTAATCCATAGCCCTTGTAAATACTAAACGTGCCATGTCCAGTGGAACGAGAGCATACAACAGGGAGGGTAAGATAAGCATCCTGCTCCCCTGCCTGTCAGGAGATCCATCTTATTATATCAAGCATAAAACTCTAACTAATATTTCTGCAGTCCAATCACAAACATAGAAACATACTGGTGAAGATAAATACCTATCCACTCTGTTTTGCACGTCTTCTGCCCACATCAAATTAATCTCCAGATTGCTGATATTAAGTATGCTCTGAGCTTGGTGGGTGAACTGCAGTCGGGAGGATGCGAGTTCAAATCACCCGACGGCCATACAGATTTCCATATTTTCCCGAAGCCCATGGCCTAATACCTTCCAAATTCGTAATAATTCATAATAATTTGTCGTGGAATGAGCATATCGAGAGTATAATTGTTGGGAAAGCAAATCATATGCTCAGATTTCTAGGTCTTAATTTAAATCAATGCACTCCGGAAGTTAAATCGATTGTATACAAGTGACTAGTGCGTCCTCACTTAGAATATTGTTGTTCTGTATGGGGTCCCCATGAAAAGGGCATTAGGCATTAGAGAAGGTCCAAAGAAGAGCCACCAGATTCGTGACAGGTATATATAGTTGGAAGGAAATCTTAAGTGCGATGTTGAAGGAGTTAGATTGGGAGGACCTGAAACACCGAAGGCGTTGCTCTAGACAGAAGATAATTGAAAAATTCACGACTGACGTATTTCGAAATGACAGCAAGCAAATATTGCTACCAGCAACATTCATATCTCGGAATGACCGCGAAAATAAGATAAGAGAAATCAGGGCCAGAACCGATTCATTTCCGGACTCATTTTTCCAACGAGCGATTAGGGAATGGAATAGAAAGGATTTACCGGGTGAGTAAACTTAAAATCCGACAGGAGTACCTTTCGATAAAGCACTCCGGCCATCCTGATCTGTGTTTACCATGGTTTTCCCGGATCACTCCAGGCGAATGTTAGGATGGTTCCTCACATTATACCATGGGCGTCTCCTGCCATATCCTGTATATCCCTTCCAAACCATTACCCTTTCGGGATAGGTGCAATGCACCCTCCGCCACACACTTTTAGTGAATCACGGAGTAATGATAGTAATAATAATAATAATGATTTCCCCAATTTTCTCCCACCTCTAATCACCTCGAGGGAGTTGTTTGAATTTGTATCGTAAAGTTTGCCCACCGCAGCATTGGTCTAAACGATTGCAGAGACCGTAATCATGATGGCCGGTAGGCCAGTGAAGTATTTGAACTTGGACCCTACGTATGTCCCCTATGATGTACGGTATCCACCAACGTAAGTAATAAACAGCTCATTCATCCCAGAAATCCTCGCTTGCTGTTAAGCCCAACGCACTGCTATTAACGTCATTTTCCTAAAGATATACTCCTTTTAGTTCGTGTCATTTATTATCGTCCTTTTCTGCTATAACCCTTGTATAACGGTTAACGACCTCGTTCTCTCTTGATCTCCCTCTCCTGATTCGACTATTAACGTTCTTAACCCTCTTCACAGAGACGGGAAAGGTTAAAAAAGTAACTGTAACAACTGAGTTTGGAAAGTAGAAACATCTGCAAATTTCTTAGTTGGCATTGACATGGGTTTCCCATGTTGTATGTTCTAAACGAAATCGTGTATGCCAGAAAAAAGTCATAATGAAGCTATAAGATATTGCTATAAAGCTACCAACGATTATCTCTGTCACTATTCTACACCAGATATAAAACGTGCAAAGTCGATAAATGATTCCACGATAAAATCGGTTTATTCGAAAAAAATGTCGAATGCCTTCAGCCCTAGTTCATATCAAAACCCTTTTTAGGCCGATATATAATTGTCAAATTTATTCCCTAGTGCGTAACGATATTTATTTCAAGTATTCTCTATCATAAGCGAAAGCGTTGGAAATTCATGTCGAATAACTATAAGGAAAGGTGGTATTTAAGAACATTAATTACTTCGTAATATTTTTAGTTCTTTTATGTATCTGTGCATGAATTTAAAAGACCTGCATGCTTACGACCGACGACGCAGGAGAGCGGAAGATGTAAACAAGATCACATAAGCGAGTGAATACGGTGACAGCTATGTTTTTAGAGATGTGTACATGTATTCTAGCAAATAAAATAAACAGGATATATGTCACGCAAAAGTTGTTCAAAAATGGCTTACTACGAATATTTAACCAAACATCTTCCGTCAATTACAGGTTTCAGTGCAGAATTTATGAAAAAGAATACACCAAATGTACACCTTCGTGAAGGACCCTGAAAGCTAAAAGCATTCTTTCTCAGCGACATAAAACTATGAAGTGAAATTATGGCTTGAGATGTTTGACTGAGTTTATTAACACAGAAACCTCCCGTTCTCCCTTACAATAGGCGAAGACTATTTTGATCTGAACAGTATCTGTAAAAGTTTGGACGTAATACACTGCGGAACATAGAAATACATATTTGCTTCATGGAAAATGATGGAATGACTCGATTCATTACATTATAAATTCATTTATGATCTTCATAGTGCACTGGAACTGCATGAAGAATGTTTCAGAATGTTCAGAATGGCCCTTCTTCTCCTAGGCCCTTGTATACATTTCAGAAAACCATAAATGAATATGAGAATTAACATAATAGTACCGTCGCCGTTTTCAGTAAGATTGCTTAGTCATTTGTATACTTCAGTGTACCATGCGCTACGTTTCCAAGTTACAAAAACTGTTCTGAGCAATAAGTACCTAAATTACCGTGCCGTAAATTTCCAAACAATATTTTTTCTTCCATTAATTAATTAGTCTTTGCAAATTGATGGTGTTGGATGATCAGTTTGTAATAAACAGCATTAAGCTCCACGCATTAGAAATAAGAATTTATGCAACAGTATTCCAGCAGACTCGGCTGGTGTTCGTGTTCGTTATCGACCTCTTTACGTGGCCATGCCAAGTATCCCCTGACGGAACAGCACTGTCATGTGTAATCCACCTGGCCGTTAAGGTGAGGACCTCTCTCGCTTTATCACTCCCAGTGCCACAATAAATATAACGCATCTCTTTATGACTGGCCTTTATTATAATCAGCGGTTAGCCAGAGAATATAATCATACAAGTTTTTACTTTAATTCTGTTCGAGTTAGTTACTAATCGTAAACAAAGGTAATTAAAGACGATATCCACTGAGGTAGAGACGGTAATGTCACCACCTATCTACTTAATGTGTAAACTATGAAACAATGTATCTTGAGGCAAACCCATTAGGTAAAACTTCTATACAAGACAAAATCACTCTATTGGTTTAGTATGCTTTTATCTCATTTTAGCTCAGGCAATTAAAATCATTTTTTTTTCTATACTTTCTTTTAAACAGCTTATATTTTTCATTTATTTTTCCACATTCCATGAATTTTACTGCTCACGTTTTTTTATAAACTCAATTATAACTTTTACCTCACTCAGCTACTCGTACATTAAACAAGTATGTATTAACATCGTTAATATTTCACAACCTAAACGCCACTTTTAAATTCGTAACTTATTCCGAGTAGAAAAGGATTGCAACATTCCTATGTCCATAATTCATAGTTCTATTCATGTTAGCAATCACCAGATATTCTCTTCTCTATCAACTTCAACAAAAGATTGTATTACAAGTTCCCTACTTAAATAAATTAATTACTTATAAGTATACAGAATTCTATCGAGAAATAAAAATATTCCATTTCACACATAACACCTAACCATTCGCTTAACACACTTTATAAATATTGAAACATTATCACTAAACCCTAATCATTTTTTATTCTTAGATTACTACTATTATAATTATATCGAATTATTTTGTATTTTTTAATTATAAGTATCCTGAACAAATGTATTAATATTTGTAACTTGATTTGTAACATTGTTGTGTTTCCACAGACTAGTTTGTTTAGTAAACCTGGTATTGTAGTGTCTTTATATTTAATTAAAAATCTTTGACGCTGGTCAGCTCAGCTGTGCGGGCAGCGATTGTTGACTGGGCTCCTGCATTGTAGCATGGCAGGGCGCGGAATAGTGTGTGTGTCCCGCCGCTTGGAGAGTTCGTGCTCTCTGTACACAAGCTAAATTAGCTTGTGAAATGTATTACAAACTTGTTTGAATGTATCACAAGTGTTATTTCATGGAACGGTATTGATTAAATTAAGTAGTATTTCCACCAGAACAATGAGTTTTTCATTTCTCCCAATTTCTTTGGCAGCTATATACTAGGAAATAGTAATTAAAACTAGCCGAGGTAGCAGTTTTAATGTGTTGAGAGAGGGGAATTTGGCCGTTCTCGTTTAAATTACACGCCATCATCCACTAACGGAGTGGGTAGCTCACAACTGGCTGACCATTTCGACGATTATTGATAGCTCACATTTGGGTTCACTAGTCAGGATAGCTCAAATTTGGCTACCAATGTCAGGACGACTCACAATGCTCCATTTAATTCACCGTGCTTCAAATAGTTCCTTCGCAAGTTAGATGATTATCGAAAATAGTGCCTGAACCATACATGGAAGTAACGTAGTTCGTGCATGCTCAATTCCAGCCAAAGTGGTCCGCATTTCAAGATTAAATATTACCCCATCACATATCATAGCACTACAGAATCTAGGTTGTACTTCAATCTCATCCATCGAAAGTTGCTAGTACTATACTATTTAATGAAATAGGGTTGATGAAAATTATTTTAAATACTTGAAAAACCTAACTACACTCAAGTTTTTTTCATACGTCAACGGTGCAACCGTCTCTAAAATAACTGTGATGTTTAATATAGATTAAAAAACGAAACGATTTTTCTTTTTGCTGTCACGAATCTCTCGACTGGCTTGATGCAATCCTCTATCACTTCCAATATTATGCTAACCCCTTCATCTCAACATACCACTTACAACCTACATCTCCAGTTATCTGCTTAATATATTCTAATCTTTGTCCACCTCTACAGTTCTTTCCTTCAACTGTCCGCTCCACTAACGAATTAACCAATCCCACACGTCTCAGCATTCGACCCACCACTCTGAGTCTTCTTTCTGTTACTCTCTTCCACAAACTTCTTTCCAAAACACGTTCATTTTGTACTTTATCTCTCCACTTAATTTTCAGCATCCTTCTACAGCATCCCATTTCAAATGCTTCACTTTTCACTCTTTATGGTATTCCTAAAGTCCGCGCTTCACTACCATAAAGTTTTTTCTGAGTCCTGGATTAATATTTGAAAATAAAAGATTTGTATTTTTCCTGAAGGCACTTTTTTTAGTGCTATTCTTCTTTTAACATAATTCCTGTTTCAGCGTTCAGTTGCAATTTTACGTCCCAAGTAGCATAATTCACTTTCTTTTCCTGTCGCATCCCATCCTTTTTTTTTGTATTTATTCTTTCGTTATTGCTATCATTTCTGCAAAATTTCATCACTTTTGTCTTGCTTCGGTTTATATTTGAATCGAAATGTTCATTCAGTGTTTTGTTCATGCCATTCAGTAACTTCTCAATATCCTCAGACCGTTCTGCTAACAGGACAATGTCTTCAGCAAATCTTAGCATACTGATTTTATTCTCCTTGAACACTTATACCACATTCAGATCATTCTATCACTTCCTCTATTGCTTCTTCTGCATATTAATGTGCGCAGACTACAATCTTGTCTCACATCCTTTTTGACTGTCTCTCATGTCTCTCATGATTTTCTTCTTTGACTATAGCGACTTGTCTCTTATATAGTATTCTTCTAACTCGATATTTTACACTTCACTTCTTATGAATTTTGAACATCTTGTCCCACCTAACAATACCAAAAGTTTTTTCCAAATCAACAAGCGACATAGAAGTAGTATCTTTGTTTTTCTTGATCTGCAATTCAAGTATTAATTTTAAGGCCAGGATTGCTACTCTTGCACCGCGGCTTTTCCTAAACCCAAACTGATCTTCACCTACTATCCCTTTTACGACCCTTTACATTCATCTGTATATTATTCTGGTCCGTAATTTTGAAACTTGTAATATTAGATTTACAATGCGATAATTCTCATATTTATCAGCTTGTGCTTTCTTCAGAATTGTGAAGATGTTACTTCTATTAAAATGAGTTGCAATCTTTCCTGTTTCATAACTTTTTGATATCAGTTTGAATAATCTTTGGATTCCTTCTTCTCCTAGGGATTTCAGAAAATTTTCATCAGTCCCAACTACCTTATATGATTCCAAATCATTCAAAGCTACCACAAATTCTGTCTTCAAAACAGGATGATTTAAGTCATCAATACCGACATCAAGTTCTTTTTCTAAAACGCTGTTGTTCAAATCAACCCTATCGCACAGATTCTCTCTGTATTCCTTCCATCGGTTAGCTATATCTTCTGAGTTTACAAGAGATTTCCCATCAGCAATGTTTATACATCTTTTTTCATTTCTCCAAAATTCTGTTTGATCTTCCTATATTCCACATCTATTTTACCTACTACCATTTCCTTTTCTACTTCTTCACACTTTTCTTGGAGCCGTTTTTCTATTTCGTTTTTGCATTCACCGTTTGTTTAATTTCTGAATTGTTTGTCTTGCTCACTTCCTGCTTCGTCCTGAGCATTTTTGTATCTTCTCTTCTGATCCATCAGCTCCAAAATTTCTTGCGTGATCCAAGGTTTTCGAGCAGCTTGTTCTTTAAAGCCTAAAGTTTCTTTACCGGTTTTGAGTATTTCTTTCTTCAACGCATTCCATTCTTCCTCAGCTGAACTCATTTTACAGTTTTTTCTTATACCCACGTCATTTCAGAAAATTTTTCTCTCATGTTAGATTGTTTCAGTTTGTTCACTTCCAGTCTGACATGCTTGTATTGCTTCTTTATTATATTGAATTTCAGCCTGCACTTCGTAACTAACAGATTGTGGTCAGTGTCTATGTCAGATCCTGGGTGTGCTTTACAGTCTACAACTAGATTCCTGAATCTTTGTTTGACCATGATATAATCTAGCTGATATTTACCTGTATCCTCTGAACATTTCCAGGATTATATCCTTCATGCATCATTCTTAATCCCAACGACATTTAACTTAAGTCATACCATCTCCTTTTTTAAGTTTTCTAATCTACCAGCCCTAGTCAGACTTCTATCATTCCACGCTCCGACTCGTAGAATGTTTCTAGCCATTCTGATGACTCCTCCATAAGCAGTCCCCACCCGGAGATCTGATGGGGGAAGCCACAAGGAAGCCATCAAACTAAACGTAATTTGGGAGGATTACATGACCTCGGGATATCCTTAGACTCTTAATGCTCTGTCTTCCCGTTGACTTCTGCAACCCCATGCCTTTGGACATTTCTGGTTCATCCACCTTTAGACCCGTTTCCAACCCCAAGGTAAGAGGGTGCCCTGGACCTCTCCCCGCTCTTCCGCCCTCCTTTAGGAGGCCGTTGGGAAGCAGTGGCTGACACCTTATACCGGAAATCTTTCAGTGACCAGAGTATCGTCCGTGCAAACAGGGTGCACCACTTGAAGGAAAGGTTGACATTTGGTTGGAAGAGGCTAATATAGTCTCTCCCTAACCCTCACATCCCTTAAAGAAATTAAGGTGTGCTAAAAGCCGGCTTCAGGTAAAAAATTAAAAAGTATTCTTATATTCAGTTATTGTTGATAAAGTAGTCAAAAAATAACATTCTTTTCTACCGTCATAATAAAGACGTATAATCGTATAAGAACTGATTCGACTTTGCAAACTTTTTTGCCTCCACAAAGAATTAAATAATTCCTGCTGGCAAAAGAACCGCAAACATACTGTGTTTTTGCTTTTTAAATAGGACAGTAAGGCTAGTCCATGTCGTTGTCAAGAGTGACGGAAGAGAGTTGGAAGAAGCTTGGAGTCATTTCGAGAAACACCGGAAAATTCGAAATTTGGATAGCTGTTCGTAAATGCTCAGACAGCAGGATCAGTATTAATAATTCCAACGACATTCAATAAAGCTAAAATCTCTACGTGGTGTTTCGTAGGCACTCTCTGTGATCAGATTAATTTAATCTGCTTACTACACGTTAGCAGATGAATTCTACAATTTGTTGCGTTTGAATTTGGATATTAATGTATTATATTTTGAGAATAATGGTGTTACTTAATTTAAGAAAGCTCCTTAGTTGAGGTTTTCGTCACATCGAGATGACCTGTGTACTTCCTTGCGCCTTAGCTTGCCTCAGTTTGACTATCAGCTTTACGTTTAGTGTACACCTTACCCGGCACTGTGTGTACCAAAGATATACAACCTCCTGTTCCACTGGTACAGACAACAGATAGTTTCGAATCAGAAAGACAGTGAGAAATGTAACCGATTTACAATTTAACTTTCCCAGGCCAAGCACTTGGCAGCTTATCGGGAACTACAAGAGAAAGACAAGTGAGAATGAGTTTTTTTACGGAAATAAGCTTAACAGGTGAAGCTCAACAAGAAGATATATGCACAAAATAAAAACGACTCTTTGTATTACAATAAATTTGGATGCATGAAAAATATTGAAGACAGTAAGTAAAAATAAATGCGAACAGGGCTTGCTCGAGACACAGCTGTTGCAGGAAATTTTTCTTTTATGTGGAAGGGACAAACTGTTTAATTCTGTTTCACTAACTTATGAATTGTTCTCCAAATCTTGGGCCATTAGTCGATGCCAATCCTTCAACTGTTGCTCTTGCAGAGGGAATTAGTATATAATTTTTTAAAGGAACTATACTAAAGTTACACAATAACCTAGATAAATCATCGATTCCCTTGGATGAGAGACTGCTACCGAACGTGGTGACTGGGCTGTAACGCTCTGGCATCGCATTCAGGTGGACGCGTGTTCGAATCCCCCCGTCCGACCATCCAGACTTGGGTTTCCCGTGGTTTTCAGAGATAATTCCAAGCGAATGCTGAGATGGTTCATTCAAAAGTCCAGTCATTCTCGTTCATTGCCCCCAGTCCTTTCCCGCAACCGAAAATTTCGAACATGCCTTCCCATGACCAGCCAGAGAAAATGTGTATCTATCAACAATGTCCATTGCAGGCTTCCAGGCATAGGACATATTTGCTCTGCATTATGGTTAGTTTTTCCACAAGTACTGAAATAGATTACGTCTAGTTGGGTACTTATCTCATTAAGTTGACTGTTAATTATGTCTACGCAAGTGAACTTACAGCTGGCCTCGGCAGCGTTGTGGCTAGCAGTCTGATCTTACATAATGATGATCATCGGGTTCAAGCCTGACTTTTCAGTTAAATGTTGTTATAGTCTTGCGGAATCCTACTGGAAGTGAAATAAAGTTGGGGTCGCAAGTATGGAATACATAGGTTGATTCAGAAACACTAAAAAGAATGATGTTACCTGAATTATCAAGTGTCATTTGCAGATAACAGGTGAAAAAAATATCTAAAAACAACCCCTGGCAGATGCAATAGTAGAAGATTACCACGGAGGATCTTGCATGGGGAGATCAACAGATGACCGAATCTGGGTGTTATGCAAAATTGCAGTAAAAAGATAGGAATAGGTCCAGGGATTACATCTATTGTTTGCAGACTTGAGTAAAGCGTGTGATTGATTCCATAGAGAAAGCATGTTCAACTGTGTGGATGAATTTGGTTTTGTCCAGGAACTAGCTATTATTGTAAAAGCAAGCCTAGGTGATAGGAGAACCAAGGTCAAAGTTGATTGGAAGTTAACGGAAGCATTTAAAATAGAAATTGAGCTACAATAGGGAAATGTTTCATCACCAATGATATTTAATCTTTCATTTTAGAATGTAATGCAATAGATCGAGTCAAAAAAAATTCAAAGGAGTTCAGAAAAAAAGTGCTACTAAAGAGCTTTGGGCCCACACTTGACGATGAAAACGGTTAATGGAGAATTCGTCATAATACAAAGATAAACTTTATGGTATGTACAAAGAGCCAAACATCGTGGCTGTAATGAAGACACCTGATTCGAATATAGGGCAACCGATGGCAGAGATATTCAGCGCCAAAATGACGGACACAAGACCTATAGGAAGACTAAGAGTATGGTGGATGGTCTGCGTAATCAAAGATATTCAACAACTTAGCATGCTGGATGAATTGTATAAAAGAGCAGAAGATGGAGGCAGTCCATTGCACCTGATCGCGTAAAATAAGTTGGATACGATTTGTGATGACGAAGCTTAGTATTTAGATGGGTGCATAAAAATCTAACTGCAAACTAAGCCTATGTTGTTTGTTTAGTGCTTTACAGAATACTAACAACAAACTTAAAACCTCAGAAAAGAGAAAAACAATTATGAGTTGAAAATTTGTTCTATCTTAAGTTTAAACAATGTGAAGTATTGAACTGAAACAAAAGAAGAGACTAGTACAGGTTAAATAAAAGAGAAAGAATGAAATTTCTGTTGCTGTAACCAAAAAAATGTGTTAAAAAATTTAACGGACACATTACTTGTATACTGTTCATTACTCAGCATATGTCGAAATATGGACATAGATGTTGGCAAGTTATACGTGAAGGTTATTACGCAACGTAAATGACATTGGTGATGGAGATTACCAGTAATCGTGTTCTAGAAGACCAGAGACATAGAGGACACTTTCTTATTCCGGAAAATTACAATTAGAATGCTGATTTTGGAGAAAATGTGAAATCTCCCAATAAAAAGGTTTACTTGAAATTATAGTTCCAACTGTTAAATGCGTTCATTTACACACTGATTAACATTTTTTAAAATCCGTCCAGTTTTCTTACTAACTTGTGTACGAAGCACTGTTTCTACTGCTGACAATTGTTCTGTATAACCGTCACGTGTAGGTTTTTATTGCCAATATACCATAAATCTATTAATAGATAGGGATTGGTCGGCAATCCAACCGTTTTATGCAGTACGTATACAGCGATCAGTTAAATGCCATGTAGTCTTATTACCAGTTGATAAATATAAACATCTGCGGAGTTGAATATCATAACCATGCTCAAAACTTTATGGATATGGGGATAGAATCGCTTAGGCCATCTTCAAACCGTTTGGAGAAGAACACTATGCAAAAAAACTGCAATTGAACCTATTGCGCAAGCGGGAACGTTTGAATTTGATAATCTGGAGGAACATAGTTCGATTCTTGTTAATCGTATTTCCAAGGTTTACCGAAATCATTCTGGGCAAATACTGAAATTTTTCCTTCATAAAAATGATAGCCAATTTCTTTCCAGTTTATTATTGGCAATTAATACTTTGCTCTGTTAACTTCGATAGATAGTACTCGTAAAATTATTTAAAAATAAATTGTTTCACTATTTATAAGTATGCCCTTGCAATGTGGTATTTCAGATGGAAACGAAATGGATATATGGTTTATTAAACACGTTTTATTCTGTTACTCCATTTCCTGCACCTTTGCAGTAAATGACATACCATTCCTATACAGAGTACGTACAAAATGTATAGTTTTTTTTTTCAACTTTCCTTATTGCACAGATATTGTTATGACCAATCCTGTTTAAACAATCAAACTGTAACTCTTAATTTAAAAAAGAAATGTAAAGTGATCTCATTAAATCTGTCAAACCATCCATTTCATATTAAACATATAACTTATTTAACTAACTTTATTTAACTGAATCACAAAAAAAATTAATATTTCAACTATGCCCCGTTAACAGAAACTTACGTTTATTTGGATTCTCCAGAACCTGCTAGAACAAGAAAGGCTTTACTCAGACGGAAGCGATTATCTTTGGAGACTTAATTCTCGTCTCTCGCCTGTTGAGAGCGTGCATTTGCTAGACGTGGGAAGTTTAGGTAATCTAAAAAGTTTTAATTCGCCGACGACCTTCCACAAAGTCATAAAACGTTTTTGTCTAACTTAAAGTCTTGTCACTTTGAATTACTTATTTTCCGTAGTACAAAAGCTTTTTTACATATTGCACGGTGTGATGCAAGGAATATCAGGATAATCGTCTAACCGCTAAATTTTCCTAACGACGTAGCGTCATAATTACGGGACCACCTAAAGTTTAACTCGTAGTTTCATTTTAAAGGATTCGCATGTTTTTTTAAACTACATCAATGGAATAATTGTTTATATATTTTCCTCTATGTACCAGATTCGGTTTGTCTCGTAACTGGCTTTCTTTTTCAATGATTAACGGCTATATTGACAATTCAACTTACGTACCTGACCCAAACACCATAGGGCCTATTGCGCTGATTCTTAGAGCCGACTGTAAGTTTTTCTACTCGTACTGTAATAACAAATACTTTCGTGTGATCTCTAAGTCATATTGACTGAGTGTCTTACAGGCCCGCAATACGCCTGTATCCCAGCTTCCTAACCTATCAGGTCAAGGGAACTTACACTTTAACGTGGTATCCGACCACGGATATTCATATTAACAAAGCAAATTTTTGCCAGAGGTGTTAGTACTGAACAGTCCATACTATGTATCGCAATAAAATTTAGTTAAAATAAAATAAATACAGTTGCTGATAAAATATGAATATAGGATTGTAGCTGGCTTTATTACCGAAGTGGCTAAATGCCATTTAAAAACTGAAATAGGCGAGAGGGACAAAAATGCACCTTTTTACTCTGTACGAAGTACTATCCCATCTAATACTTGTAGTGTTTTCCCATGTTTGATACAAATCGCATGAAATATTGCCTCATAATATATCGCTTTGCTGTCTAGACGTTGCTGTATTTTTATTTGCTGTAATAAATAGGGTACTATTGAGAGTGAGTCCAAAGGTGCAGGTTATGATCCAACCTTTGCCTACTCCTGGACTAAATATAAAGATTCTCCCAAAAAAATTACCTGACACTGAACTATCTTATTTATATCTCCTGCGACCTGATATAAATAATTCCAAAAGATGGAATTAACAGTTATGTAGTCAATAATAGGCATAGGATATTCTTAAAATCTTACCGCGCTATAGGCGTAAGAGTTTCAAGTGTGTATTCACATCATATATCTTAAGAAATTATTGCGTTTAAACAGTTTCTATTAAAATTAACCTCAAATCAAAGTTTTATCACAGATTGAATTTTGTTTCAATCCATAATGCGTTTAATAAAGAAGTACACGTGCCAAATGAGTATCTTTCCTTTGCTATAGGGCACAGAATTTCTAAAAATTTCAGAATGTGCAAATGACACTCTGAACATACACCTGTACAATTCCTGTGAAATATCTGCGCGAAAAGCATCGAATTGAATTTCACATGAATGATCATATTTCTGTAATGTAATGTAACAATACCAAGGATTTAAGTTACAAATTTTGTTTCTTGAGATTTAACTTTACAAGTTCCTTCAATTGTTGCCGGTGAAATTCTTGTTATTTTACCGACAATAGTGGAATTATTTTGGAATTATAGAATAATGAAACCAGTGGTATTTGAATTCAGTTGCCTGAAAGAGAAGAAGTTAATTTATTAACTTGCAAAACCGAAGAGTTTCATGGAATTCTAAAATCAGAAAAAAAATCTCATTATTCCGGCTGCTTCAAAAACACACTGCACAGTTCAAAATATCCGTCATCATTCTCAACCAATGGAAAGATTATTACTTTTTTATAGTTCTAAAAACTCGAGAAATTTCCAATAGCAATAACCTTGTTTGTGAAAGGAAAGCAATTATGTCCAGTCATACCCCTAAGAAAACAATCTACTATATAATTTCGTAAGGTCACTCACTCGCCTCGATAGCTATTGGCTGGAAAATGGTGACGTCATGGGTCAGCCTTCGCTCACAAAGCAGCGACCAGAGATACCATTATAAGAAATTCGTAGTTATGTCCACAATTTAATACCTATGCAATTACTACCAAATTAATAGCCATAATACAGTCATTAAGTTTACTTTTCGTAGCGTTTCATAGTTAAAAAAATATTGATAAATTTTGCTGCTGAAGAAACGTGAATCTGCTTTACAGTAACATGTTGCTAATGAAAGAAACTTAAATAAACTTAAAAAAATTACTCATGGTCTCTGCTGTAACCACGAATGACAATTGTTATTCCGGCTTGGAAAAATTTCAATCTAATTAAAATTTTCACTAATGTTGCTGCTTGACCAAAGTTTATGCATTACGGTTTATTTGCTTTTTAGGGATTTTACTGACCACTTTCGTTAATGGCTTTTGTTCATATTCGCTGTACATGAGTTATTAGGTTGTTTTAAGAGAACATCAGATCAAATATGTTACCGAGTCGAGTAAGTATGAAAATTCATTTCTTCGAAGTTTCTCAACTGTTTAACTGGCCTTTACAGATACTATGTATGACCAATGATTACATTATGAATATTTGCCCAGTCTCAATAAAAGACAACGTGATGCTTTCGAAGCAAACATAAACTTTTTAAATTTTGCAGAGTGAACTTTAAGGGTCAAATACAAGTAAGTTTCTATTTAAGCAATTATGCGATTGTGCTATCGTCCCTGTTCGTGTTTAATACCTACCTCTATTAATGCTTCTGAGTTATTCAAGCTCAACAGATTTTATTCACCCTGAAACACTGGTCAAGGTTACAATTGGTCAAATCAGGTCAACCTGTGATCATCTATCATCCTAGGAACTGGAACTATTCTAGACCCGTGACGATACGCAAAAACGGTCACGGGCTTACACTAATTACAAATAAAAAGACATAACTTTACAACTATGCCGCCATATTTACTCTTTCTTAATATCACTCCATGTACCAACAACTTACTACTATCATTATTACATCAGCAAAACTTACAGCCACACACGTCGTTCTACCATAAGAAAATAATAAAACATAAGAATTTGAATTGCAGTAACTCACCAAAGTTAGTACTAATATAAACTTTTTTCTCCTTAGGGCTTATCATCTAATCAACAACGAGGAATAGTTAGAGGGATTTGGCAAATGTGTTTTGTGTTATTCTTTTTATATAAAACGTAGTTTTCGGTGGTGAAAGGGAAGATCATGTCAACATTTGTGTAGAGGATACTGTACACTGTATGAAGACCCACATTAGAATGGCCGGCACACTGGAATCGATATACTTCCAAGTGACCTGTGTGGCTCCAGGTGTGAATCTGTCTTTAGCACGACAAGTTCCTTCGAACTGAACAGAGCGAAAAATACACGTCAAGTTCGTAAATCAGCTGACCGCCGATGACTGAAGCGTTCAAAAACAATTTAAAAATAGTGAAAATGAGCCACCTGTAACACTGAATTAATCAGAACAAGGTTCTGCTTGGCATATTGTTATCATTTCTAATTTACGTGTTAGCACTGCACATAGTATAATCTGAACCATTAAGTCCATTCTATTTTAATTAAGGTAAAAAAACTTTGAAATAGCAATGGAGCATTAATTATTTCAGAACAAAGCAAGTGTGCAAGGCTACACTGCAAAAGACGCCATGCAAAGGATTGATATACTGTCGCTTATACCACACGTTAGTTAACTCAAAGCAAACGAACTCTCCCTACCCACATCATCTACATGCGCAGTAACAAAGCCTTGTGTTAGCCCACGGTCTGATGTTGTGTAGTAACAATGTTTTTGAAACAGGAACAACTTAGTTAAATAAAGACACGACAGCGTCATCAAGATCCTCTAGTACCTTATGTTTCACGCTCTCCCGACATTAAGTTTTTGAACGTTATTGGTACATTTACACTTAAAATTATCAATGAACAAGGAGCGATGGTCGTAAGTTAACTTAATTCAGGTCGAAAACCCCAGATCCCAATCCTACTGAGTGCCCGGGCCATTAAACCTTTCTTCCCCTCCTAAGGTGCGTCTTGTAACGGAGGCCAGACGAAGTGTAGGGATCAGCGCGCGCCACAGGTTAGCCCTCGCTACCTCGCCGCCAACTCCCTACCACATTGCCTAGTGACGTTGGCACAGAGCACTTTACAGTAACAGCAGGGGTACGCACCTCTGCTGCAAACCGATGGCAACAGCGCACCACTCCACACGCCTGTGATGTTTACCGACAGAGAGTGGGTAGCTGCGTGCCATCTCCGCCAGCAGAGGCGGCTCCGTTCCCACGGCGTGTTGTGGGGTATCCGTCAAGGGTGGTCTCCGTTACAAGACGTTGTGGGAACGGACCTTAACAAAGCTGGCTTTGTGTTTGTTTGGGGTACGCAGGAATGCTTCCACGGTTCGGATTTCACGTAAAACTGTAGGTACCCTTTATCTGAAATGGCTTTCGGTTTAGTTTAGTTACACGCATTATTATTGTTACTTTACAATGGGATGTTAGCAGACGGAGAAAGTGTAACGAGTCTACCGTAAAATTAAACTCGAAGATCTGAAGTGTGATCGAAATGTAAGGCAAGCGCACGAATTGTAGATTTACTTTTACATTTTTAGAGCCTTTGTCAATACTATTTAATAATTATACATTCTAAAATAATTTTCTGCATCCTCAATATTTCTTTTCCATTGTATATAATAGTTGCTGGATAAGTGTAATTCCAAACATATTTAATGTTTTTTTTAGAATGAACCACAGCATTTGCTCCTATTGTCGACACCGTGAAATAGGCTGTTAAAGTCAACAAATTTTGTACCTGTAGTCGACACCCTACCCATAATCCTAAAATACCGTCAACGTAAGAAAATAACAAGAATTGACCAAGGGAGATCAAGAGATACGTTGGGAGAAGTGTCCTGTCCCAAGTGGAAATAATTCCTTCCAGAGATAGACGGGGTCCCACTGGTGCCAACCCAGATCCCTCAAGCCTTGAAAATCAGAGAATCAAATAAAAACAAAAAATAAAAAAACGCGTCACACAGAGTAACAGTATCCCTCTGCACTACCTCCTTGCTTTACACAAACTACTTAGCAAGTGATCGATTTCACTCTCTGCTTAAGACACAATACACAGACTCCTAAGCATGAGATTACCTATACCGTATGTCGTAGACCGACATGTCACGCACCGTACCGTGAAAAAAAAACTTAATTATTGTGAATGGAGCGCAAGGTTTGTTCAATTTATATTTGAAGCTCAATTTTTAGTGAGGAATCTAAATTCGACACCCCCATCGATTTAAGAAACAAGCAAGTATTTGGGTTCCTATATTTGACACAAAGGCTAATTGTCATTTAAACTGTGAAAGCATATACTTATCTATTACATCGCGATCACGTTTGCATATTCACTTTCAGTAGAAAGTAAAGCAAATTTAAATTAACTGATAGGTAAAGTATTTCCCGACGTTCTGATTTCACTGCACCGAGCGTGGTGGGTTAGCTGTAACGCTATGGAGTCGCATTCTGGAGACTCATGCATAATTCAAATGACAATGTTGCTACTTTTACGCATGGTTTTCTGGATCATCATATTTCCTTAAATTCAAACTTGATGCGATTCCATGTCGGCTTTAGGTGCACAGAGGACAATAAGATCTCTTAGCTAAGTAAGAAAGGGGGTGAATACCACTGACACTGTGGCCTTAAGAAATATTTATCACTGTGCTGACGGATAATATTCAAGACCATTGAGAGAATTTAGTTACAAAGCAAAAACGATCCAAGTAAGCATTAGAAGGTTTAACGATGGTTAAACAAAATGAGCAGTTGTGATATAAAAGTAACATATTAAACGATAAAATTTCCTGTAACGTGCGTACTAAACTGAACGTATTGTGATTTGTTTAAAATAAACTAGTACTGTAATTTGACAAGAATACGATTTAGAATATTTCTTGTGGTGTAGACAATACTGCTGTTTCGTTTCTTGTATCCTGCACAGAAATCTAATACAATGTTCTATCTCATTTATAAGGATCCTCCTAAAACATAACAGTATCCTGCATGGTCAACATGATTTCATTTATGTGGCACTGGCGACTCACACAACTTCAGTTGTTTTTATACATTCTCTCAGCAATCGTATTTAAGTATCTTTCTTATGTTAACGTGGGGAGCAGCATAGACTATAGAGGTCGTGGGTAACACGTGATTAAAACCTCCCATGCCCTCGGCCCGATCCCAGTGGGCGACCATCGGTACGAAAGGCCTAGCGGACGGCGTGCCGAAGATCGGTATTATCAACACAACCAAACCACATTTTTTAATATTAAATGCAGCTTGAGTATAAAAGAAAAACTTAATATCCATTCACTTCTGAATGGAATAAATCTTCTTTTATTCGGGCTTTAAGCCTAGACGTTGAGAATCGTCAGAAGGTTAGACTCAAGGAATGGAAAGGAATTCAGCCAGGTCGTTTGAAAGAATCGACAAGGTATTCACCTGGAGTGTCTTCGAGAAACCACTAAAAACCAAAATAAGGAGGGCCACACAGGGGTTGAACCGTATTCGGTCTTACATCCCACAAAGCTGAGTAGTGCCTCGAGAGTGGTGGTGTAACGGTTAGCGTTCTGGCCTCGCATTCTGGAGGATGGCGGTTCTAATCCCCGTCCGGGCATCCAGATTTGGGTTTTCCGTGGTTTCCCAAATCACTCCAGGCAAATGCCGGGATACTTCCTTCAAAAGGCCATGGCCGAATTCCTTCCCATTCCTTGCCCCCCATCCTTTCCCGTCTCTAAAAACCTCGCTGTTAAGAGACGTTAAGCAGTTAAAAAAAACTGAATAGTGCAAACCAATTCCGTACATATTTGACAGATCGTTACCTAGGACAGTAGAAAAAACACCGAAAAAAAGAATTAGTTTTAATTATGGCTTGTGAATTCTTTAGTTATTAACATTAGAAAACTTGAATAATACTGTAGTAATATGAGTACCTTTTTGATTGTAATACTCAAGTTTACGTAGTCATTTTTCGAAATATATTCTTTTACTAGCTGCTCTATCCGTTTGTGTTTCTCCTCAGTATATACGCTTATCGTAAGAGTTGATGAAGCTGTTTCCGACATGTCAGTTGGTTCTCTGTAGCAGTCTGCAGTCTCCATGTGCTTTATTTCTTTCGTGGAGGCTGCCTGAAGTCCCAGAACGATTCAGTAAATTGTTTCCGGCGAGCGCGTTTTTTTGAATAACCCTAGAAGTGCTCTTACTCGCTTTTTGCAAAGGTTTTCGCTTAAGAACGTCAAGGGACTCGATATAAAGTTGGAAGTAAAAGAAATCGATACTCCAACCAAGAAACAGTCTTTGATGCTATTAACTGAATCATTCTCCTTTTTATGCCGAAATATTCACGCGCCTTACTGAATTCGCTACAGCTTTCGTTTGACGCACGAATGAAATTACCCTTCAGCAGCTGAAAGTTGTAAACAATAGCTAAAATTGAGCAGTGCATGTTTCGGCATTAACGCTATTACTACAACAAAAACTGTATTTGTATCCGAAATGCACAAAACATCATTCAGCAGTGCAGTAAAACTAGATTACCTTCACTAGAACTACTTCAAACTAACGACCGATTCGCGGCAAAACACACGCACATTTTAACATCATTTTCATGCATGGTAAACGAGTTTTGTATTGTTTGAACATAGCCATCCATATCTCATGTTCTCTGCAAGAAACTGTACGAAAAATTATCGGCAACAGGTAGAAACTTTGTGAATTGAATCTATTTTTAGTTAAATATTAAGAACCTGATATATATAATAAACATCCTAAAGGAAGACGTGAGTTTACTAAAAAAAAAGCCGTGGAAATCATTAGAATAGCAACACACCATTTTATAGCATACGTCAGTATGTGAAGAAATTTGTTTCGAGGTTTAGAGTACAGAAGGTTCAGTTTCACTGGGAGTACGCAGCTAAAAACAAGGAAACATATAAATAAAGGGGAGCAGAGCTATGTTCATAGACGTTGTACTTTACGTTTCCACGCTCGTGCTCTAAGAAATATTTCGGGTGTTGTTTGTGGTATATCTTTGGATTTGGCAGTGGATTTTGACTTCAACGTTTTTTCGATATGATGCGACATTTTGTTCTAATAATTATTTCATATTAACTCCCACGAAGTAATTTTATGTGTTTATTGCTCCACTCTGTCTTTTCTAGGAGTGGAACTAGTAAATGTAATGTTGACATTGCGTTTCATGTATCTGTATACATGACGAAATTGTAGAAAAATTGTGCCTGAATATTCAAAAAGAGTAATTGCAATTTACACTACTGGTAACAGAGATATCAAAACGGTAATAACACAAAAAAGTAATGGATGTATTTTAAGGAAACGGCGCACAGTGTTAGCTTCTATCTTCGGTCAAGATACGGAATGCACCGAGCGTGGTAGTGTAACGGATAGCGTTCTGGCCCCGCATGCGGGAGGACGGTGGTTCGAATCCCCGTCCGGACATCCAGATTTGGGTTTTCATTGGTTTCCCAAATCACTCCAGGTAAATGCCGGGATGCTTCCTTCAAAAGGCCATGGCCGAATTCCTTCCCATTCCTTGCCCTCATCCTTTCCCGTCTCTAAAAACCTCGCTGTTAGGAGACGTAAGCAGTTTAAAAAAAGATACGGAATTCAGGATGCTTTTCGTCCTTTCTCTGCGCTGAAGACTCCAAAACTAAATTTCGAATTTTTTTCTGTCTGTCCTCGTATCACGCAAAAATTAATAAACAGATTTAAACGAAACAGCACATAGTGATAGTCTGTGTCACCGGGTAACATACAGAACAATTCATATCCATAGTAGAAACATAGTTCCCGAAGATACAGGAACCTTAAATTTTGGATTTTTTGTAGGTATATGCACATATCAAGGAAAAACCAACTGTTTCAACAGAACTGTGTATGTGACTTCAGAAAAAATGTTCTATCAATTTAATATTGTCTAGCACTCGAAATTTTAATCCTACTACGCTCTTGCGGCAGTGTTTAAATCGTAAAATTATAACAGATCGACTTTGCGATTCAGTTATAGATTTTATATCACAGAAAACTGTTAATACATGCGCCTGGCAGCCCCTCTTTAAATATTTCTTGCCGAGAAGATGTGTAAATAACACTAATGTGTACCTGTTGGATATCAACAACCATAAAATATTCGGAATGAATGGAAATTTCTAGTCATGGTGGAAGCACATGATGCCCCAAATGTGTTTAAACCATTCGCAAACAACCTAAATTCAAATGGATAAGGGTGTATCAAAGAAAGAGGAAATAAACAGTACTGCTTTTTCTGAACCAGACAACAATTCTGTGATAGTTTATCTGTAAATTAACTATTTTCAAATTCCGCGCGGACGAAGACGCGGACACAGCTAGTATCCAGTGTCGATCTGAAATCAACAGAGTACGAGAAATCACAGCTTCAGGGAGGTAGAGAGGGGCTTAGTGTTATAGTTGACAGCCGCTGTCTAACGTTCTTTTAAACTCTTCCCACGATCGGTTTCCGTCTTTATATCTCCAATGGAACATAATGGAAGTACGTTATTCCTTCAAGTTATGAAGCGATAAAATAGTTCATACGGTGTATGGTATTATTATGAGCGTAAAGCAATCAATTCTGATTAGTTTCACTTATCCTTGATAGTTACGTACAATCCATGTTTTCACCCAAAGCGCAGCTTCCAATTTCATTCACATTTGTTGCTTCTGATTACTTTATTGTTCGTGATGACGTATAAGGTCACTACGGCAAATAGTTCTAGATTCAACAGATTCAATCGTACCCTTTGTTTATTTATTTTAATACTGTTGTATAGATGGTATATTTAGAACTACCTTTTCCATATATACAAAAGTAACTCACGATTCCATTTTTACAACTAACTCAAAGACATGAGGAAATGTGCATGAGTTGTTTCACAAATCTGTGATTTTGAACGATCGCTCTTTGCCTGATACAATAGTTGTTGCGACTGAAACTCAAAATAGTACCTTTTACCTTTTTTTTTTTTTTTTTTTGCTATCAAATGTGTATCACCATTATCGTGTATTCTGGCTGTTCCACTTTGATAATAAATGATATGTTTCCGTAATATAACATTATGTAAAATGTTTATCAAGGCAGTAATAAACGTTTTAGTTCTTTCATCTGCAGATAAAATGAAAACTGACTGATTTTAACTCTTAAATCAATAAACTTCCCAAGTGTAATGAAGCAACATGGACCTCATAATCTGAAGTGTACAATTGACTCCAAACTATGGTCCTCATCAGTAAACTAAACACAGCCTTTCATTCTGTTACTTAGAAAACTATACCATCCAGCTGCACTAATGGTGCCAAATTCATTCACTTAAACAGAAAACTCAGCATAATAATTAATAGAACAGCAACTAAACTAAACCAATTATGTTCTAAATAATTTCACAAATAACAAGATCTCCCCCTGTTCAGTATGAAATTCCATTAAACTGCGATGATTGTAAGTCGAGTTGTCATATGATACGAAACCGTAATATAGCTAAGCTGATATTCATGCAACTGTACACTATTAGCGGTATCTATTGAGTGTAAGAATTTATAAAATCTCCTCTACTGATATGTCTTCCACGACCCTTTCATACTCACGAGATACATGACTTCTACCGCAATCATTGTCTCTCTTTCCCGTTCCCTTTCTTCCGGGATATCATTGCCTTATCTTAATTTTCGTCTTCTCCGTCGTCTCCCACTCTCCGGCCTTCTTTCTCATTTTTATCTATTTACTTCCACCTTATCTCTCCTCATAACATTGCCAGCAATGCCAGAGATGTGACTTATTTGAGATACAAGTATTTGAAATATACAAAATACGTATTTTCATCTTGTATCTGAAATACTTTTCTTAATCTTTATTTGTATCTTGTATTCAGATACTTTTTTGGTATCTTTGTATTTTGGAAATACTAAATACTATTTTGGCATTTTTTTTTTTTACGTAACGGTATCATCAAGACAAATACGACAACGAAACGCATTAGTAAAATTCATTAAGCTATACCAAAGGATAAGGTTATATAGTCTAGTTACTTTTGCCTGCTTTCATTGTGGAGAACTATGAAAACTATAAACAAACACACGCCCATCTGTCTATTGTCGCTTGTATTTTCTCCAAGCCTATTCTTATCGTGTTAAATTATGTTTGGTGCGACGAAGTCGAATTATTATTTTTATTCTGATTGAAACACAGAAAATTAATCTATATGAAAAAAACATAAGTTTTCAAGAGCAATGAAGAGGACATAAAAGAATCTTCTTATATGTTTTAGTGAGCTCCGATTCCTTTATTGATAATGCCAGTAGGTGGCGATAGCACAGAATCAACTGGCAGCATCGCTACTTAGAAGTACTTCAATACCTTAGTAATAAGGACAACCTCCTAAAAATTTAAAATGTTTATCTAACAATAAAAAAAGGTTTTTAACCTATAGCATCTATTTGTCGAGTTCCGCCCCTGTGCAGCGAATGACGAACAAACATGTTTCAAAATAAAAACAATATACATTATATAAAAAGTATTTGGAAATAATGTATTTTGTACCTTATATTTCAAATACCATTTCCAAAAGTATCTTGCATCTGATATCTCAAATCCATTACTTAAAAGTATTTTGTATCTTGTATTTCAGAGAATTTTTGTAAGGTATCTTGTACATCTCTGAGCATTACCTCTAAACTTATAAACTATCCACCGAATCACTACGGAAAAATTATAGAAGAAAAATCCTTGACCTTGAAATAGAATAATAAAAAAGGTCTAATAATTCCAATCCTTGGGTTGAAAAAATGTCAGTTAGCTACTCGAATGAAAATAAACGTGTGTTGCATTATTTAAGTTAGATAACACAATTTCGTTTGCTTTAATGCAGTTTTAATATTTAATATAGTTGTTTTTTAACGATTTCCGTGTATTCCAACGTTTTATATTTACTATAAAGCTATATAGTATTAAGAAAAAATTTATTTTGCCAAGCCATAAAAGGTATGAGTTAATTGTGTCTCACAACAAACGTTCTATTTCTATGTCCATCCTAGTGGACTGTAACACAAGCAGAATTATTTAAATCTCCAATGTTAGTTACGAGCGAGTCGGAGGAGTACCTACACGAATTAATAATGTCCGTGCACTGTTTGATCACTGAGTTTATTTGCCTAAAAACACTACTTATGCAAATGATTTTTATGTTAACACGTAATTCCACAACACTATGTAACTAATATATCACTTACAAAGAAAACACTATTCATTTATGAGTTTTAGAGGATAAAATAGAAGCGAATGAATGTTCAAAGAGGTCGAAAAACCAAGGTAAAAAACGTATCATTCTGGGAGGAAAGAATACAGAACAAAGAAACAACAAGAAAGAGAATTAATAATACCTGTAAAATCAATCCCACGAAAACAATTCTTCTAAAAATAGGCCAAGTCTCGTGGTTGTTTAGTGACAAAAAGTTATGTGATCTTGTTCTGAGCCAAGTCTACACTCTACAGTGTGCATTCATTTCACTTCCCTGAAACAGAATAGTTTCTCTACGTGTTATGGGTCATTGGTTTAAAATAAAAGTAAAATTTGTGGACTTGGTCATTATTCACGTAAACTAGATAATAAACCTTCTGCCTATATGTATACCGTAATTATGTTGCTTTATCAATCAAACAAATGCACAAAATCCAAGATTACCCTCGCTTCTCATTCGGATCTTATAATAAATCATACATATTACGGCTTTCATTTCAGTAAAAAATTATGGCATGCTTAGTGGTCAAGTCACCAGATTCTTCTTTTATTTTATATCAACGATCCACAACACCAAGAGAACCTATTCTGTTTCAGTGAAGTGAATACGCAATGTTGACTTGGATTAGAACAAGATCTCATTACTTTTTGTAACTATACAACCACGGGACATGGCTATTTTTACAAGAATTATTTTTGTGATTTCTCAT
Organism: Vandiemenella viatica; assembly: GCA_031002005.1. Lineage (NCBI taxonomy): Eukaryota > Metazoa > Arthropoda > Insecta > Orthoptera > Morabidae > Vandiemenella > Vandiemenella viatica. Next base: position 218,803,792 of record CM061921.1, read on the forward strand.
TTGGTTTTCTAAGTTGACTGATTGTTCTGAGTTTTCGCTCCAATGTAATGATTCCTTTTGAAAATCGGTGGATGAGGACATTTAAGAATTCAAGGCAATAATGTACGTTTACTCGTTATCAACAATGTTCACGCTCTCTGCATACTATGGGTGTGCGTCCTGCGTAAGTACGATGTTGGGAAGACCTGGAACACCGAATGCGTTGCACTCGACGGAAGCTAATTGGAAAATTCACGACTGACGTATTTCGGAATGACAGCAAACAAATATTGCTACCAGCAACATTCATACTCGGAATGACCGCGAAAATAAGATAAGAGAAACCAGGGCCAGAATCGATTCTTTTCTGTATTCATTTTTTCCATGAGCGATTAGGGAATGGAATAGAAAGGATTTACCGGGCGTGTATACTTAATATCCGACAGGAGTAGCTTTCGATAAAGCTCTCCGGCCATCCTGGGTTTTCCATGGTTTTCGCAGATCACTCCACGCGAATGCTGGGATGGGTCCTCACAATAGCCCATGGGCGCCTCCTACCATATCCCGTATATCCCTCCCAAACTATTACCCTTTCGGATAGGTACAATGCACCTTCCGCCACACACTTTTAGTGAATCGCGGAGGAATAATAACAATAATAATAATAATAACAACACATAGTAAGGTCCAAGTAAGTTCCTTACTAAGCAAACGAACAAACTAAAATTTAAGGTGTTAGTTAAGCTTGATAATTTCTACGCCTAAAAAAAATTACGAGTATTAGACTTTTCTTATAATCAAGGATTAACATTTTATCTTTGTACCAAATTTCTACTACTACGGGAGGTACTTTAAACTTCTAATGATCATCAGTGATTGAGTGAGTAAGTGAGTGACAAAATTGGTGAAATTTATACACCGGTGGAAATTAAAAGTGGAACACCCAGACGGAATTGCGATAAATGAATGGAAATTTGTCCCAAGTAACCCCGTATGAAGAGTATTAAATGATTAAAAATTGCAAGTTTTACATATAATAATATGAAAATTAGGAGGATATTTATTAAGCAAAATTACTATGTTTTTAGTGTTTAAATAATAGTGAATAGTGTGGTATAACATGCCACTACTTTGTCCACAAGTTCTTTTTGAACAAGTATGCCTAGGCCAAGAGTGGCGACCATCTACACCCAAATGTCTAACTGTGAGAGAGGTTGGAGTATTGGCGTGTTTGAAACGGGCGAATTATATCATGATATCTCCCGAACGATTGGCCGTAGTGCAATGTCAGTATACAGACTTGTTACACATTGGATGTAAGAAGGCTTTACTACTCCTAGAGCAGGCACAACTCCACACAGAAGGTCAACACCACGTGAAGACCTCCAAATTGTGCTGGTAGCCGTTGCTGGCAGACAGGTGACTGCAGGCCAGATCCAAGCAGTGGTTACAGGAGTCACCCTTCGGACGATTGTAGGCCAATTAAGTGAAGCTGTGTTACACTCTCTGATCCCTATGCAATGCGTTCCATTAACCTGCTTTCATTGCCATAATCACCTAACCTGGTGTAATGCAAAAAGCAAATGGACACTTGAATGGCGTAAATTTGTGTTTAGAAACGACTCTCGATTCTGTCTGTGGCAAAGTGATAATCGGCATGTACACAGGCGCAGTGGAGAAACGGTATCACAGTATGGAGGCAGACGGTTTCGACAGCAGGACTGAGTTAGTTGTTGCTAAAGCCACAATGACAGCTCACCTCTGTGTGGATGGGGTACTGCATCCTATTCTGATACCCTTCATGTCCACCATCCAAATCTTATCTTCCAGCAGGATAATGCCTGTCCTCAAATTGTGGCCATCACAACACAAACCTTGCAAAGGGTTATCATCTCAATTTGGACCTCACGGTTCCAAGATTTTTCCCTAATAGATCGTGTCTGGGATTCCAGGAGTAGACACATTAGATCACATGGTCACCCAGCACAAATTGTGCATCAACTGACTGCACAAGAAATGCAGGCATAGAGAGACATACCCCAACGAGACTTCGGAACACTTATTAATTCAATTCTGGTAAGGATCCACGAATTTATAGGTGCTCAAGGTGTGCGCACTTCTTACTGACAACTAAAGGAAATAAATTTCAATTTGTTATCATTTCTTCTTGGTATGACCCTGGATATATTTACAAAGCTTCCTAAAATTCCACCATTCCTGTCTGGGTGTTTCACTTTTAATTTCCGCCAGTGTATATGAATAACATCAAAACTAAGAACAGGAACTAACGGAATTTAGTCTGTTTCCTAAATAGCCTATATCTATGAATAATAGAAATTTGGAACATGTAGCGTCACTAAGACCGACGGAACTGAGGTAGAAAAATGGACCGAATCGCTTCGAGACAAATGCAGAGCCGCCTCTGACTCGACTTGGTAGATGCAGGTAAACATTTTTTTAAAAAGAGATGGAATTTGACTACTAGGCCATACAGCCAACTCCAGAGTTATTTCGCTTCTCGCAGTGACTGTATTTCTATAGTACATTGTTTACAGGTCGTACACATTTATCTGAAACACTCAGACGCTCATTACAGACTCCAAACAATGCCAAGGCAGCCAATGCCAGGGAGATAGAGTAGATGAAACAAATGTATTACGTTGATATGTTACCATCATATCAATTCTTTCAGTGACATGTTTTCTTACAACCATAAGTACCTCCGTATTAAATGGCTTTCGGTTGATGATGGAAAATAATTCATGCCCAGCGTTCACTGTGTTATCGTTGATAAGCAAGCTATGTAGGGGTCTGGTGGCTGAGTGGTTAAGCGTCTGACTGGTGATCGAAAGATCTCCGGCTCGACTCCCTGTCTCGGGGGAGGGGGGGGGATTTTCATAGGCGCTTAACCCGACCTTCACCTCTGCCACATCTTGGTGTGTAAAGTGAAGAACACCAGAACGCTTCCGTGGTTCGGATTCCACGATCAACTGTAGGTCCCCTGTATCCGGCAGGATTGTCGGGTTAGGTTAAGGCGGCTACGATAGGGGTGGAATGCGCAGCCAGTAAAAACCCTATCTCCAGGTCATTACGACCACACGGAATTATTATTATTATTATTATTATAGCAAGCTATAACGTTAGTCAGTGATGTCTGTGCTTTAGTCTGATTCACACGTAAAACAATTTCTCTTTAACACATCTAAACGTTATTTATGTTTTGAGTTACTGATATTAGGCATTACGCAAATTCTACACTTCAGTTCTTTCCTCAAACTGTGTGATGATCTGGTATTATGTAACAATAACTTCAAATGTTTTCTGTACTTACTTGAAATGTGGAGAGTAGTCTGCTGGTGAACATGGCATGAAATCGTCCGTTTCGAGTTATTACGCACCCCTAGAAACTTCAGAGGCTCTTGTGTGTCAAATAGTCAACAATATCACATAACTAATAACCCATATTTATCATCACATATGTATGTAGTAACAGGTAACATCAATAAATACATCTTCAATAATGTTAATAGGTGCTGGTAGGGACCTTAGTTTCCAGCAAATATTTAACAAACAAAAAAATTCACAACCAAGTGGTTGCAAAATATTTCGTATTTGCTGTAATTTTGTCAAATCATACAGGTAACCGTATCTCAAGAACTGTAAGGAATTTTTGTTTTTGCTATTTAGTTTGATTTTCAACTCCTTTCTGCAATACTGTAGGTAACTTTCAAATTATAATTTTTAAGAGGAATCCTCAAGTTATTTGGAAGCGAAGAATCTGTTTGATATGCGGAACTAGGATACCATTATAGAATTGAAATACAATACTGCAGGAAATTATGCATAGAATGGCGTTGTGCCACTGACAAGAATAACCATCACTGTTTTATCGTTATCTATTTGATGATATAAAAGAAAGTAAGCCTCTATATCATTTACTTCGTCTTCTTATTCTTACAATGGAATATCCATTATGTATGTATTCATGATTTAACCACGCTGGAACACGAAATACTATCAACAGAGTTTTATTTGTTGCAGAGAAATTTAATACAAAAAGTGTTCGCCTTAAAACTATGACAGAATACTTTCGGAGAGAGTATACATGAATATTAAAAAAATGTTTATTAATGTTAAGTAACTATGAAATACAACTATGTACTTATTTATTTAATGCACGTATTGCTAAAACCGTTAATTATATTTTTATGTGCGTAACCTCCAAAGGGCCGCTCTAAACTTAAGTTATAGTAAATAGTTGTAAATTATGATTTACTATTACAAACCGAGTTTTTTTTTTCCAGACTTACTTAGTTCCAATATCCAGGATAAAATTTCTTTTATAGGTCTACCATGAAAAGTGAGACGGAAACTAAGATTCTGTAATTCAACTTTTATTTTTTTCCAGCAGGACACTGATGATTAAGGAAGCTCCAAAAAAAAATTATAGTTTGTCTCTATACTATTTAAAGTTACTTGTATTATTTATTGATATTGTATTTACTTATTTTTAACGTTTAATTGTATTTATAATAATTTCAGTGTTTGGCTGATATTCCTTGTATTAAATATTTAGAAACTTTATTTGTGCTACTTGTAATCAAATACCTCATAAAGCAAATCTGCATTGGGACTCAGGCGATTATGTTTTGCCGTGTTAGTGGAGAAATAAGTACGATACACATACGTATGTATTCTTGAGATTATGGCTATGTGTTGGGCAGAGACTGAATTATTAATGATCAAGAGAAAGTTGAAGTCTCAAACGTGGATCTGAAACCATGCTACTTTATTGAATCGTTCTTAGAAAAAATGAATTTAATGTTGAATGGGGTCCTACAGCATCACTTCATACCTCACCATGTCATTAAAAAAAAAAAAAAAAAAAAAAAAAAAAAAATCAGCATACTGGACTCAAAAGCTTATCGACATTCTATCTTAAAATTTTCTATTTTAAACTTTTCTAAGCCCACGAAGAAAATTTGATACCTTTCGTTTCCAACATGAATCGATTAATGGAGGCAATAATAATCAAAATTATACTTTTGGGTCGTTTACACTAATCTGAATTTAACAATTTTTTGTGTAATAATTACTAATTCTGCAGAAACTTTCCAAGTTGATCGAAACAAATCTCTCATTTAATGTAGTAATCTATACTATCGTTGCATCTGACATCTTTCTGGTGTCTAGACCATTCGAGCAGGAGGGAGTATCTTGGTTAAGTTTCCATCCTGACACTATAGAATCTGTTTCTTTTCTGCAAACTTGTTTAACATGTGTGTACTATTCCCATCATAATCCACACAGTCAAAAAAAATTTGACATCGTATTTTAGCAGTGTTGATTACCCAAATATTATAAAAGCACTTAGCTACGAAACTCAAAAGAAATCAACACCAAAAGATTTAAATTAATGCTGATGTGCTTCTCGAAGTCCTAAGGACTCGATGGTCCATCTCTAGAAATTATGTCCATTCTTTTTCTGCGCTGAGAGATCCGCTAAAAGCTTTGAAGCAAAACTTCGATTTGAGTCGTCTCAGACGAAAACTAAAAGCATGAATGATTTAGCAGCCGTTAACATAGTGAAAGCTATTTCAGTTAGCTTGCAAATATATTTCTATTCTCATTACGTTACAGTAAATTTTCCATTTTTAAACTTCATCTAGAGCTGTACTGCGCTTCATCGAAATCCGTGGACACCGTTTGGCAGGAAATTAATGATCTTCCTATTTTCTGACGCTATTTCATAACCAAGCGATGTTCTTATATCTGGTATTCAATGTGAAACTTAGTCTACTCACAGATTTATACGCACAGCGTCCTACGTACCACCATAAAGCTCATCTCAGCCTACGGATAATATAAAACAGATAATAATAACTTTCCTTCATAAATCTCTTGTCTCAGAACAGCGGCAGTTCAGTGTCATAATCTATCTCCATTCTAATACATCTAAAACAGTCGGCGGCGACCGTTGTTTTTCAGCCACCTCGCACTTCAAAATATTGAATAAATTATTTGGTTACGGAAATAGTGTGCAATGATTTACGTCATTGCAGTATTAAAGGTGTATCTGATTTACGTTTAAAAAGTCAATTTTGGTGGTAAACATGTTCAGTAGTAAAATTTTCAGGTAGTTATATGTTGTAAGTAATCGTCATTCCTTTATTACATAAATATGGCTCCATTTCAATTATGTTTGTCACTAAATCTTTACATTTGTCCTAGTAGAGTATTTTACATATGTCAGACACATCTGAAATATTTTCTGCTTGAAAGAATCTATAGAAAATATAATTGCAACTAATATTACGTCATGGGATCGAAAAATGAGGGTGCATAATAAAATCGGTTGAAGATACTTTATTGCAAATTTAAGTGGGACACAGCTAACCGTTCTTATAGAATCTGAATGAGTGAAAAAAAGTACCACAGCGCATTTGTTTTCTCTTTACAGTTTGCGAGGTATATAGTTTGTCAGGTTGGCACAGTTTCACCAGGAAGTGCGCCAGTGCCAATGTTTACAGTTCTGCTAACCTAAGGTGATAAAAAAAGGCGTTTCCAGGAACTGGCAGAGTGTTTGATCACAATTATTTTCTCCGGCAAACATTATTACTACTGCCAAAATTCGAACCATTAATACTCCAAAGTATATGGCCTATGCATATTAAACTAATGTTTTTTCAGTAATCTGACCGCTACATTTAAATTTTGCCGTATCATGGATGTCTCATCATAAAATATAACCTATGCCGCAAATGCCATTAATTCAGTTTGTTGAAACTTTTTTCATGACATCACTTATTCTAATATTTGTGTTCGTTAAGTTAAATGAATGGTCCTGGAAGTGAACAATTTAAGTGCCACCGCGATTCTGGTTTTGTAAAATATTGTATGTAGCGTTCAATTAATTTCACTAACGAATTTTTCAAATGTTTGACGTTGTACGTAGCTAGGTACCGATTATACAGTATAAATGATGCAAGTCCGGGGAATACTACTTTTGCGGGACATTGGTATAGTTTATAATTATTAAGGCAGTAATTAACTAAACCAAGGTCCCCGCGGACAAAATAGAAATAAATTTAACAATTACGAAACATAAATAGAGGCGTGAGATGCGAGTTGAGTAATCAAATGACAGTTCTAGAATAGCCAATCTCCAGTTATTATTGTTGTTATTATTATTACTATTATTAAGGGATCCGTGGCTAGTTCGCCATTTAAAAAGGTTGGGAAGGTCTAATCTAAACCTCCACATAAATAATAAATGAAACGTGTAAAAAAAACTGTAACAGGGAGTTATGAGTAATTTTGATCTCCATACAAACCTGAAGAGTGGAAGAAAGTTAACAACATACTCAGTAAGACTCCAATAAAATGGAAAGCGTAGGGTTAAAAGCTAGCAAATCGTATCTTCTTCCTGTCTGGATCGGGAAGAACAACTTACAAATTATTTACGAAAACACTAACGAAAGATTTATTGCCTGTATGAGACTACCATGTACTGTTTTATCAAAGGTGTTAAAAAGAATTTCAATACCTCTTTCGATATTTAGTTTTGTAAGCGAGAATTTTTTTTAACAAGTGTTTTATTATGGAAATTTAATTATGCCTGAATCTTTGTAAACCATAATTTTTTGTTTTTCAAAATTCGTTAAAATAAATAGGCTAAAGGAAAAACGTGTTAATATATCCCGAAGCAGCTTCATTTTTTTTGTTTTACTTGTTGTCTGATAAATCCATATCAGCCCTTTACATTCTTCCCCATGACAAAACTGCAAAACAATAGTGGTTACTTGTAGATAATTCAGAAATTACTAGGAAATTGACAGGAAAACCAGAAGATCCTTTCAATGTATTGTCTAAAGGTGTAATTTAAAATTTGATCGCAGCATGTAATACCTGTGAAAAAAATAGCCACCATCAACTTTCATCGCGCATTAAACTGTTACTAAAATTATATTTAAAATGGTAAAAGGTTGAATACAATTATAGTGCTTTCGATATTTAAAATATATATATATATAAATTTCACTAACGAATGTCTCATTTATTTTGCTTGAAAATGTCAGTGCAGTTATAACTATGCAGCGTATTATTGCCTTCACATAGCTGGAAAAAAGTTACGTAATATACATGGTAATAAAATTTGGTGTGTATTAGATAATTTTTTGTTTACTGGTCTCAAATAAGTTGTTTTCCCTAAAACGAGATATTTCATTTTGTTAGCCCAGTGGCAACGATCAGCATAAAAGAACACAGAAAGCAGGATTAAAATACGAAGTTACATCAGAAATGAACACTCAAATAAACGAAAACGTGATGATCGATATGGTGTTGTCATATTTTCTGCCGAGATATATTACTATATTTTTTTATCTGTAAGTATGCGATTCACGCTATGCACGCGAAAATTAAAATACGTTACATTCACCTAAAAGTTATCGAAAAAGTAGACGAGTGTGGGCTTCGTTATACTGCAACTAGCAGTGCTCAGGCCCCACACAGAGACATGGCAGCCCAAGTTGTACCAAATCGCTCATGTACAACACACGCGCACCAATACACAACACACAAACATTCCGCATCATCTCCGTCCCAATTCTGTGTGCAAACAATCGCTCGTAATTTTTAAACACGAGATTTCTCGAACATCCAGTTTCCTGTTGCATAGGATTTTTAATTATTTATTACTGTGTATAATCTGTGCGAATTATTTTATTATTCAGTTAATTTTATTTCCCCAAACCACAAAGATTGTTTCTTGTAGCAAAATGGGAAGTCATACGTCCAGACGCAAACAGTTTTTATAAAAATCAAATCGGGAAACAGGAAGACGAACGTTCCCTAGTGCGTTGGTTAACATGTTGATGGTTACGAATAATGGAAATTTTGTGATTCTTTATTGGAAGCCTATATTACAATTTAGACGAGTAATTTTGCCAATTCCAGAACAGGGATGATAAGAAGATGGGTGAGTCTAGAAATACTGAAATGGATAGTGCAGATGCGTCGGAGGGAAGTGTTAGGGGATTGTCATCAATGATTGCAGCTGATACTGACCCTAGAGTCGTCATCGTCACGATGGTGTACCAGAACGCAGCGGGAATGGAGGTGAAATTGGTGTCGTCGACGTTCTTCTCCGCGTAGAACATGACGGTGGCGAAGATGATGATGGCCATAGCGAGGGAGAAGACCAGGAAACCCGCTCGGACGCGCACGATTTGAGCGTGTAGCCGAGTATACGCAGTCCCTGTGAGTGCCGAGAGAACTTGAAGATACGGAAGACGCGAAAGACACGAAGCGTGACGAAGGCGCCAGACACGTCGTCGTTGTCCGTGATACCGAGCCCGATGTAGTAGGGTAGGATGGCCACCACGTCGATGATACTCATCACGGAGCGCACGAACTTGCAGCGATCTGGCGCGGCGAACAGGCGCAGCAGATACTCTGCCGTGAAGATCATGACGCACGCCGTGTCCAGGCAGAAGAAGACGATCTTGTAGCGCTCTCCACAGGGCAAGGTACCGGCTCGACCGGGACGCAGCCCGCACGGAACCGTCTCCACTACGTTCGCCATGACGGACACGGCGATGAAGAATCCAGTGACGTAGTAGAAGACGAGAGCCGCCGTCGACGTGTGCGGGTTCTCGAAGGCGCGCCACATCTTCTGTCGGATGTTGGTCAGCTGTTGCAGGTTCTGGTCGCCGTTCTCTGACAGCTTGTCATCCATCAGCCTCTCTGCGTTCTCGCGCTTGCGGTCTCGGTAGTCCTCGTAGCAGCAGTCGCCGATAACGTCGGGGAGGATGCCGAAAAAGGCCAACTCCTCGTCGTAGCTCGTCAGGCACTCGTGCTTGGGGTAGTGCAGTTTGCCCGTGCGGTAGTAGTTGAGAATGTGCCGGAAGATGTCAGGATCGCGGTCAAAGAAGTACTCCTTGCTCTCCTCGTCGTAGAAGAACTCTCGCTCGTTGGAACCGAGTAGCGTGTCGGGGTACTTCTCGAGCGTGTTGCGCCACGTCTCGAAGCGGCGGCCGCTCACGTTGATGAGCAGTTTCTCGTCGTCTGCCTTACGCCGGTCCTTGGGCACGGGCGGGGGCGGCAGCGGGTGCGTGGCTATGGGCACCCAGCCGATGGCCGCGGCCCGCGCGAACGGCAACCACGCGGCCACCGAGGCCATGCTGTGCGGCGGTATGTCTACAGCGCCGGCGTCGCCATGCTGCGGAGCCTGGCCCTGCACTGACGGCCCGCCGCGGCGCGCCGCGCTGCTGCCCCCGCCACACGGTCAATGCGCCCGCGCACGCGCGCGGCGCCGTCCGCAGGTGAAAAGGCCAACAATGCACTCTATACTTAACAACTCACAATCAGAGTTGTCCCTAATTGGTAACCCGTCTGGCTACGTATTTCTAATTTTTCGTATTCATTGGAGGTAACGATTCCGGACGGGAACTATTGAGTGGAGTCCACTGTCAAATGTGGAATTAGGAATTTATAACTCGTAAGTCCAAAAATTATTAATTTCCATGCGAAACTTAGATGGTCAGGAACCGCTTATTAATTCCGCGTTTAGGGGAACGCAGTTTTAATTTGTAACGATTGTTTTCAATTTTGTCTTGTTATTGTCATCAGGAGTCTTCGGAAACAACCGGGTATTTTTTATTATTATTTCGAGATCTGCAATAGAATTCAGTTAATTTTGTGATTCTATCTGGTGACCTTAAATTTCAATAACGCACAAAATATGATACGGGGTACAGTAGGTAGAAGACGTAATATAACAAAAAAGATACATCGAGGCAATGTTTCAACGGTGGCGCGCAAATTGATTTAGTAACTGTTCAATGCATCCTGTATAGAGTAAAACAAAATGTTATAATTTCTTTTACTGATTGGTGCAATCTATTTCTTCCTACTTCATTGCTGATTTTGACTAACAAAAGAATTAATACGGTCACTTAAGAAACACTGTATGTATTAAATAATTTTTTTTTTAAATGGCATTTGGCAACGGAGGCCATACAGCCAGCTCAATGTAATTATTATAGCTTTCAGTGTATAAGTCGTCATCCAGTACATATATTGTATTTTTCCCATGTATGGACGCCACAGGACGGACAGGACATTCACACAGACACGCAACACTTAAACATGCATGCCCGCGGCCGGTTTCGAACCGGCGGCCTTCGGCACGCGGAGCTAGCACTCTAGCCCCTACACTACCGAGGCCGACTATTAATTAATTAGTTGCTAGGCGAGAATAAAACAGAGAAATGCAAATTTCGTGATTTCTGGAATCCGGAGATCTATTACTATTACAATTACTCCGCGATTCACTAAAAGTGTTTGGCGGAGGGTGCATTGCACCTATCAGGAAGGGTAATGGTTTGGAAGGGATATACGGGATATGGCAGGTGGCGCCCATGGGCTATTGTGAGGAACCATCCCAGCATTCGCCTGGAGCGATCTGGGGAATCCATGGAAAACCCAGATCAGGATGGCCGTTCACGCATACTACGGTGTGTGAGGACCCTAGCGTCAACTTAACTGTACTTAGATTACGAGTAGCGTTGTGGCTTGTAACAGTACAAAAACAACTATTCTAAAAAAAAAAAAGGATTCAAATATCGTTTTGTTTGCTGCAAATTGTGTAATACCATTCATTTGAGCTCAATTCTTAACTACCAAAAACAAGAAATATAGAAATAAAAAACAAAAAATATCGCAAAACTGGAGAAAAACATGAGCAGTCTTAATAGGCCACTTGATATGTTCGGCAACTATGAATAGCTAGCACAGAGAATGCAAAAGAAACTACTAGCACAAGTATCATTCTTATTTAACATTTCTGAATATATTTATCATTTAAATACCAAAAAAGTTTAAGACGTCGGCATAACAACATGAGTTTGTCTATGTATAACGAACTAGAGATTTGTGATTCGTAGCGGCTAAACTTTTCAAAATGATACACATCTAGATTTCTTGGTTTTTTGCCTCTTCTTAACTCACAGTCAAACCACGGATATTGAATCAGGGACCTTTTACGAAGTTACCACCTTCTACAATAAAAAATTATTCTGCACAGGAATAATTGGAGGATTGTAAACCGAAACGAAAGCCGAAACAGAATAAGAGACGCACGGGAGGAAGGAGAGGGGGTAGCTTATCCTCAGCTAAATATGTTTCCTATGAAACGTCCAACATGTGAGTTTAGTGAAGTTGGCAGTATCCATGCTAACACCTATGCCAGCCCACGTGGCAGCAGTGACGTCAATAGCTGACCCCACATTCTCGGACGTCGGAGATTCAGAGTGTTTTGTGGCTTCGCATTACTATCTACCAATATCACTAGGACTTGTAAATTATCATAAAAATCAGCTTCCTAGATTACTGAACTATATGATCCTCTTTACAGCACGCTAACTCTCGGGAATACACGTGTTCGGTCCGATCATCCAGATTCCTATCTTCCATGGTTTCCCAAAATAACTCCAGTCCTGGTTAGTTTCACCAAATGCGCATTGCGAATTACTTCCCGTTCCTAGCTGCCCCCCCCAAATCATCATCTCCCATCTCTAATGACTTCAATGTTGACTCGACATTAAGTCATACTATGTAAAAAAAAATCATTTCGTTTTCAATAGGAATCAAAATAATTATAATAACAGAACAGAACAATACTAGCTTAATGGTCGTTGGAGCGGGAATCATGGCTGACTGTCGCTGATGTTGCTACAAGTTTGTAACGACCTCATGCTGGTCAAGGCATCGAAACTTTGCTGTTTATTCAACGTTTCCCGAAAGGGAAAGTTATTACGTTCGCTACCTACTCCTCGGGCTTAGTTTAGTCTGCTTTTGTGGTTGTTCTACGGAGCTGAAATGTCACTGAAAGTTTCAGACAGGACATTACAAGCTACGGGACCTTACATAAGTGGTCTAAGCATATAAAAACTTGATGGCCATTCCAACAGAGAAAAGCAAATTGCATTCAACGATTATGTAACAACTGTGTGAACAGGAATCCTTAAACGCATTGTGGAAAGATATCAGAATTCTGTTGCATCACGTGGAGTGCACACACACACACACATATATATATACCCGCAACTTCGTACGCGTGGATTAAAAATTTCTTTGCCAAAATTGAATATAGAAAGTTGTTGGTAACGAAGGATCGGTCCAAACAAAACCGAGTCTGCATAATACGACAGGAAAGCCATCAATATATCATTCTACCATCGAACCTGACTCATGAAGAGAATCAATTCCCAACATATTTAAAAACAGGAAGACAAACGAAGGTGCGGGAATGTGTGTGTGTGTGTGGGGGGGGGGGGGGGGGTTAACTAAGGGCAGCTTTATTTCAGCTTGGTCTTTTCTTCTTTCTTCAGCACGAGCATACAATTCTTGGATTCTAATAACTTTAGCTGTTCGTGCTCTGCTGGAGCTGCACCTTAGGCCAGGTTTATGCCGCCGAGGCATGTCAGAAAAGAAGGCAAATTAAACTGGTGCCAGAAACAATCAAGCAGACACAAAGTAATAGGACAGAGAAAATCGACATCTATACTCAATAATACGTTTTTTCTCTAAACGATATTTACCAACAAATTATACACTAACATAATGCGCAAGAAGCACAGCTTGAGCAACCGACGTACATTACGAACTAACACACACATCCGTCTCTCTGTCACCATTAGATAAGTTCTCAAAATATCGTGACTAATACTAATAATCATACGTAAAAAAATGTGCTGTGCCCTTCCTACAGATACAAAGTGTTTCCTTGTTAAATTCCGCCAATATCGGTATAGTCATTTAGTCGTCAAAACGTAACAAAAAGACAGAGACTTACTTCCGCATTTATAGTATTACTAGCTCGTACCCGCGACTTCGTACGCGTGTATTAAGAATTTTTTTTGCCAGAATTGGATATAGAAAGTTGTTGGTAACGAAGGATTTGTCCCAAACAACACCGAGTCGGCATAATATGACAGGAAAACTATCACTATATCATTCTACCGTCGAAACTGTCTCTTGAAGAGAACCAATTTCCATCATATTTCTGTCACCATTCGATAAGGTCTCGAAATTTCGTGACTACAACTGTTAATCATACTGTAAAAAATGTCCTGTGCCCTTCATACAGATTTTCTTGTCAAATTCCATCAGTATCGATACAGCCATTTAGTCGTCAAAACGTAACAAAAAGACAGAGACTTACTTCCGTCTTTATAGTGTTATTACTGCGGTTCACACACACACACTGACTGCGAACAACCCCTGAAGGATCATTATAACGTAAAAAGTGTACACCTATAGCATTGCAAGACTACCTATGATTTGCCTCACATTGCAGCCCTAACTTTGTAATATCTACAGTTTAAGATTCAATCCGAATAACCGACTGCCCAGGCGTGACTCTTACGATCAAAAATAATTTTTAAAAATCTTAGCCTCCACGGAGATTTGAACCGGAGACAACACTGTAGAGAGACCTCCATATCCAACGCGTCTGTCTATCGCCGTTCAGTAGTAATTCGAAATTATGAGACAACATGTATTATTTATACAGATAATTTTTCAACCAAATGTAAACAGTATTTTTTTCCTTGATTCAAAGGATAAGTGTGCAATGTTTCATCGAGATCGGATGAAAACTGTGGATTTGTATAAAGAACAAACAAACTAACAAACAAACATACATACATACATTCATCTTTATATATATAGATTACTGCAGATCACACACACACACTGACTGCGAAAAACTCCTGATTGATCAATATAACTTTAAAAAGTTTACACTAACAGCATTGCAAGACTACCTACGATATGCCTCGCATTGCACCCCTAAATTTGTGATATCTACAGTTTAACATTCAATCCGAATAACCGATAGTCCAGGCGTCACTCTTCCTATCAAAAACAATTTAAAAATAATCTTTGCCTGCACGAAGATTTGAACCGAAGACCACGATCCAACCAGCAGTAAGCCAGCACTTTAACCACTGAGCTACCAAATCGCTGTATGCGATGGCAGTACAGAGACCTACACATAATACGCGTCTGTATACAGCCGTTCAGTAATTTTTCTAAATTATAAGACAACATGTATTATTTATACAGAAAAATTTTCAACCAAATGTAGACAGTCTCCTTGTTTCAAAGGATAAGTGTGCAAACTTTCATCGAAATCGGATGAAAACTGTGGATTTGTATGAAGAACAAACAAACAAACATACATACATACATTCATCTTTATATACAGGGTGTCCAGAAAAGGACTCCCTGATTTCAAAAATAAATATCTCGAAAACAAAGATCGATAGAGGAATGCAGTAAACGGTATGTTTATTGTGACAGCTGTAAGAAGTGTATACAGCAGTGTGAAATAATAGTTATAAAAGCTGCTAACAGATGGCGCTGTAATCGCCATACGTAATGCCTAAATAGTGATCCGAAGTTCAGGGTAGTGCCAATGGTGAACATTTTGAAAACATTGTGATGTGATTGTTTGCAAAGATTGTTTTCATACGATAATTTCACTTATGTATGCTGATATGAGCTGTACAGCGTACAACGTACAGCACCATCTGTTAGCACTTAGCAGCTTTTGTAACTATTATTTCACACTGCTGTATACACTTCTTACAGCTGTCACAATAAACATACCGTTTACTGCATTCCTCCATCGATCTTTGTTTTCGAGATATTTAATTTTGAAATCAGGGAGTCCTTTTCTGGACACCCTGTATATAGATTAGAGCAGATAACACACACACTGACTTCGAGAGAAAAAAAAAATCTACACTTAATTGTTGTTAGACCACGTACAATTTGCCAAGCATTTCACGCCAAAATTTGTAAAACTGACCGTCCAGGCATGGCTCATACGATCAAAAAAAATATTTAAAACCTTTGCCTACATTGGGATTTGGTCCGGCGGTATACACATTAGGGATGTAACGGATATCAGCATCCGCATCCGCAAGTGCGAAACTTTTGCATGAATTCCTACATCCGCTTTCGCATCCGCATCCGCAACTTTTAATGCGAATGTTTTGTTTACATTGCAATATATATTATTCTTTTCTCTTTATTCGACATTTTGCCCATCGTAGCTTAGCTAACAAAAAAGTGGTTGTTTTCTGACGATCTTGCAATAAAAGTAACAATGAACTAAACGGTGTTATTACCAAAGCCACGAATTTACTAGTTTAAACTTGCAAGTAAAGTAAGGTCGGGCTACAATAGACAGCACCGAACCCGCACTGTCACCGACCGACACTTTTCTTATTATTGTCGCTCACTAGATTAAAGTGAGTTCAAACGACACCGCACCGTGTGTCGGCCGTCTTTAGTTGGATCTAATTTTTGACGGTGCGGACCGGTGTCGGGCTGGTCGATATGGAGAATCGTATACAAAGAGTTCAGAAATTTATGGTCTTTTACGACTAAATGTTGTTTTAGCGTTACTGATTGCTTTAGAAAAGCGTCAATTTTTTCAGCCTTACTTTAGGTTCATCAGATGTTTGTAAAATGTAGATATAGTCCTTGCATGTTCACATTAACAAACGAAATTGCCAGACGTGATGGTCGATTCTAAGGAAGGCCTGTAAAAATTGCATCCGAGACCCGGATTTTGAACCGGGGACCTTCCATACCCGATTCACACGCCGCAAGCATCTGAATTTAGAAGTACTGAAAAATATGTATTTAATCATATAAAAGAACATTTGTGTTTTGGGATTAAAAAAATAAATGCTACAGAAAAAAAGTATGTTGATTTTATTATGGTTAAATATTTATTTGTAATTACATCCAGATTTGACTAAGATGGATACGGCGTACGATTGGGCTACTGAAAGTCCTTTGTTCAAATCCTTGTCTCAGCTGCAATTTTCATGGGTCTTCTCTGGCAAAGCTTTGATTTTGTTAATGCTAAGATGCTGGGACGCTCCGTGGTTCGAATTTCACGTTAATCTGTAAGTCTCCTTTTAAAAATAGGTGACAACGATAGAGGTACACTGCGCGGCTGATAAGAAATTCTGTGACTGAAATTTTTAGATCACCCGAAATTATTATTTATTTACGGAATATTTGCAGTCTGTATTTAAATTAAAATGTATAATAATATTATTATTTATTTTTTTTTTTGAAAAAATATTGATTGAATCGAAAGGAACCTGTAACTGCTTTCACTGACCATCAAGAGTTCTTTTATCGAAAATCGGAACTCGTAGGTCCTACAAGTTGTACTGTGAATGCGCCTCAGGAGCGGTGGGAAGGTGGGTCGCGAGCACGGAACTGTGCGTGGTGAGTAGGCGGTAACGGCCTGGCCTCGCATTCGGGAGGACGGCGGTTCGAATACCCGTCCGTGCATCCAGATTTGGGTTTTCCATGGCTTCCCAAAATCACTCCAGGCGAATGCTTCCATTAAAAGACCATGGCCGAATTCCTTCCCGTTCCAAACCCCGATCTTATCACGCCTCTAAAGACCTCGACGTCGACGAGGCGTATAGTTATAACACAAAAAAAAGCGAGCGTGGAGATGAGCGGTGGCGTGGCCTTGTTCTTGACGCTTGAATTAGTGTAGCCAGCCACGAACTCCGCAAAGTTCATATGATAAAGACTAGTTTTTAGACGCGTACGTAATTATTTAAATAATTTAATTCATTTGTGAAATCATCCCACATTTTTTGTTGTTGAAAGATCAGGCAAAAATAAATCAATATGGCAGTATTATATGGAAATAGAATTTAATTATGAAAAAAGATTGATTTTTAATTTATTTTTGATAAAATATTAAAATCTAAATAATTATAAATTTATTTTTCCACATCCGCTTCCGCAAAACATCCGCATCCGCGAATGTCAAGCTCTGAACATCCGCATCTACAAACGCATCCGCAAAGATGACATCCGCAACAACCCTAATACACATTAGTAAGCAAGCGCGTTAAGCAATGGGCCACCAGCCCACAATAATGTATGGAACTACAGAGTCTTCCACATCCTAAACGTCGGTCTATGTTCGTTTCGGTAATTTTTCAAAATTACATGACAATATGACGGGAAATTGTTCAGCCAAATGTAGACAGTATTTTTCTCAATGTATCAAAGGATAAGTGTGCAAAGTTTTATCGAGATCGGATAATACTGTGGATTTGTATGAAGAACAAACAAACAAACATTCATCTTTATATACACAGTCCAGTCACATTAATGTGACCACCTCTCAAAAACCAGAATAACAACCTTTGGCAGAACGGATCGCTGCGAGGCGTGCAGGAAGATAGTCAATTAGGTTTCTGAAGGTGTTCACTGGGATGTTGAGCCATGCCGACTCCAGTGCCGTGGCCAGCTGCGCTAGATTGCGCGGTTGAGGATCCATGGCGCGAACAACCCGATCGAGGTGGTCCCACAGATTCTCGATTGGGTTTAAATCCGGTGAGTTTGCTGGCCAGGGGAGTAAGGTAAACTCATCCTGGTGCTCTTTAAACCACTTACATACACTGCGAGCTGCATGACACCTCGCATTGTCCTGCTGGTAGATGCCATCATTCTGAGGAAAAATTATTCTCATGTAGGGGTGGATATGGTCCGCAAGGACAGATATGTACTTGTGCTGATCCATCGTGCCTTCCACAATGATGAGTTCACCCAGTGAATGCCAGGAAAACATTCCCCAGACCATAATGCTCTCTCCTCCACCCTGGGTGTTTGCCTTCAGACGTTTCACGCCGTATGTGCCAACGTCCATCTGTCCGATGGAGCATAAAACGTGATTCATCGGTAAAAGCCACCTGTCGCCATTCTTTGGACGTCCAGTTGCTGTACTGGCGTGCAAATTCCAGCCTTCGTCGCCGATGAACAACAGTTAGCGTAGGTGCATTAACTAGGCGTCTGCTGTGGAGGCCCATGCACAGCAACGTTCGCTGAACCGTTGTTGAGGATACACTCTTGGTAATCCCTTGGTTCATCTGGGCGGTCAGTTGCTCAACAGTTGAAGGTCTATTTACCGGAACGCATCTCCGTAGCCTTCGTTCGGCTCTGTCATCTATCGCCCGTGGTGCACCACATATTCCACGCCGCTGATTTTGAATAGTGCCATTTTGCCATGCACGGTATACTTTTACCACGGCGACACGTGAACAGTTCACAAAATTAGCCGTTTCCGAAATGATTCCACCCTTGGTCCTAAAGCCAATAATCATGTCCTCTTTGGACGTCAGGATAAATCGCTACGTTTCTGCATTACGCCAACGATTGAAATGCTTTCCGATGCCCTAGGACATCCTTTATATACACTCCACTGTATTGTGCTGCCACCTGCCTTCTGTGATTGGTTATCTCACGTTGACGTCGAAAGAAGGTGGTGGTCACATTAATGTGACTGGACTGTGTATATAGATATTACTGATGATAAATATATATTTAGCTGATAATTTTCATCATCGTTTGTGAAACATACAAACAACTGTTTAGTACAACACATTTTTATTCAGTGGATCTCTGATTCGACCGCAGTATCACATGTCGTTGTCTGCTTAAATTGAACTATCCAGCATGTTCATTAGACATCGTTTTGCTGGTGTCAATTTTATTTAATGCCTCTTTAAATTAGAACAAAGTAAGAGAAGGGCTGTAAGCCCATCCCGCTGGCTCAGCTGGTTGTGGCATCGTGCTAGTGAGCTTGACCAGGCTTGTCAGTTATCTGCCTATATTTTCATCAATACTGTGAGCCGTTTTTAGTTAGGTTCTACTGTTTTCGGTATTATTCGCTTTGGAATTTTGTACTCTAGGTATTCATGCCCAATTATTGCAATTCTGACTATACTTTGCTCCCATATATCGTGACAGATTAAGTAACTAGGAGGATTAAAAAGCTTTTTCAAATTCACAGTCTCCTATATTTTTGAGTTTTTAAGATGAAGGCATGAAACTCAGAATGAGTTGTAACACACATTCCTCTTACAAAAGTGATTGAGAATAATTATCCGATCCATGTAAAACAGAGATATGATATCCTTGATGTACACGTGTCGAAATTGCAAATTCAAAAATAGTGGGTTCATTTCGCCTGCACGAAATGTGGGAGTAGTAGTGACACAAACTTTCATTCTTCCTCTTTAAAACGAAACCACGATCGTGGAAATATGTCTACTTTTTCAAATTTTTTGTAGTTTGAAATTACTTCTACAGAAACTGTCGCACATGTTGTCTCAATTTTGAAGTCGTTTTCACGTCAAAAGTTACCGAACTTGATGAAATTTTTGCTGTCGTTAGAGACCTTGTATGTTCCTGAAATACAAAGGAACTTTCTATCAAATTTGTTACAAACCAGTTTTGATCAGTGGTTGCGATCGTGTAACATGCAGAAGAAAGACATGTCGAGGATTTATCTACTGAGATCAGGATTGTCAGAAGCATCGTTGTTAGAACAAGACAGAAATGAGAAGATGAGGGATATAGACAAAGCTAATAAGCTGAAGGATTAAATAACAATTGCTTAACTTAAGTGGTATAGGGATGTACGAGGATTGAATACAGCAAGAATACCTAGAAAAAATGAATGACGTACAACTAGACAAGCAAAGCCCAAAAGCACTAACACGGCTTAGATACAGGTACATGACTAGGAGGTACACTGAACACAGAAGAAATAAACTGAGACAGAATTGAGAAGGGAGAGAAGTATAAAAACAGATGTTGGTGTAGAAGCTTCATTCTCTGACCCATCGAGCAGATGGAATGATATGGGTTATTAACCATATTAATTCTCGGCTGTGTTAGTCTACCAGACTTTTTTCTGAAGACGTATTCTACTGCATGAAAATTAATTCTCTTATTCCCTAATCCGTACTGTAGTTACAAAACTCTTTACATTTAATAGGCAAATTCAAAAGTATTGCTGTATTCTATGACAATAGTACCAAACAATGTGGCCCGAATTTATAATAATGTATCCCACAGTTTAATACTGGAAGTTGTAACTTTAATTCTCAGGTGAATAATTTGTGTTTTCTTTAAAATCAACGTAATCAGTGGTGGCAAGCGTGGCGAATATTAAAATCTTGGCTGGGGATAAATGAATTTTATTCAAAACAAAATCTGCTATAAACAAATAAAACATTTACTGAAAAGTTAAATTTTCTTCCGTAACAAAACGAATGAATTTCTGTTCTTATAAGAATGAAATCAACCGGAATAACAAAAAAAACAGCATCTCCTGTGAACGCCTTGCCCACGGTTACCACGGACCACCTGGGAAGACGAGCTGGATTAATTTCCTGTTACCTTCCCCAGTGTGAAAGAGATGGTAAGTGTTGTTGAAAGTGTGGATGAGTGTGATAGTGTGAGTGTTCATCGTAAAGTGTTGTGGATGAGAGATGAAAGTAGGGAGAGAATGAATCCCGGTGCCGGCGCATTCAGACTTTTTTTTTTTTTTTTTTTTTTTTTTTTGCTATCACTGGTTTGATGCAGTCCTCCATCCCTTCCTATCCTGTGCTAACCTCTTCATCTCGTTCATCTCTACATATCCCTTACAACCCACGTCCTCAATTATCTGCTTCATATATTTTAATCTCTGCCTTCCTCTACAGTTCTTACCTTCGACTATGCGAGCTACTACCAGCATGTAATCTAGAGGTCGGCCCACATTCTCCTCTTTGGTACACATGCAAGCCGTCAGCTCAGAAATCATAAATATTATATCAAAAAAATGTTCCGCTTGAGATATTATTGCTTTTTTAATTACTCTTATTCAATGACGCTACTATAACATTTCGATACATTCTCTCGTAGCGTACAGCAGCCCCTCTCGGCCTGACTGCTTCGTCCTGCGTCTCATAAAAACAGCCGCCCAAATCAACAATCCCCGCCCGACAGCTGTGCTGGTCAAGGTCAAGAATTATTACTTAATACAAAGCACTATACTGCCCCGGTTATTTACATCTTATTACAATTATTTATGTTAATTATAATCAGAATATTATTAAATACACAATATAAATACAAATTTAATTATTTATTGAGTAAAGAGAAGGAGAACAAATAAACTACTGTACAAAACGTCAGACATAAATGTCACACCTGCCCCGACATCGAGGCATAATTAATTTGGTGATGCAAATATCCCAGTCATTGGTCGAGATGTGCCAAACATCTCACGTGACAAAATTGTTACATTTTAATCAACCACCGATGGCGATTTTAAGGTTCAATCAAATTTCTTGTGAGCGCATTATTTCAATGTCCAGCTCACGGCGTGACTCACTACCACATCAGTTACATTGGTTAGTGACAACTTTATCCTCAACCACCACATTATTCGATTTTTAATTGAACACACATAATATTTGCACTTTCACAGTGTCCAAATTCGTATTCTACAATATTTACATACACAAAAAAGACACATCAAAACAACATTAGAATAAATAAATCAAAAGAAGTCTAATACTAATCACTGTCTATTTCAGTCTCCTGCTTACTTGACATTGTTCAATACTTTCAATAATTGTAACAAGTTATAATCACCTGTCTTCATGTTTATACAGTTTTAAGTCTACAACATTTCTCAAACCAATGGTTTTGTTTGACTCAGGGTATGCTAACAAATAAGCACTAATATTTGGCTTTGAAATTATTTTGAAAGGCCCATAGTAAACTTTTTTAAAAAAAAACTTTTTACTTCACATGACTTTTTCTTGTTCTCACCAGAATGAGATCTCCCACATTGAACTCGGTCGTCATGCCTTCTTTTTCTTTCATCCGCTTTCTCCTTCATCATCTTTTGTGTCATCCATTCCATATATTCTTATTTATTTCATACAATCTTCATTACAAATCATTTTCAGGTTTCATTCTGTAGGCACTCACCCCACCCCATCTCGTCTGTTGGTTATCGTTTTTCTCCTGATTTTCCATTTTTATTCATAATCATCTAAATATTTCTCATCAATCTTTAAATTTGTTTTACAAATTATACATGTTCAAAAAGGTTTGTTTCATTATTGACACCGCATAAATTGTACTGGTGCCTGCTCCACTGTTGATTATTTGTGTCGCCTCCGCTAGCACAATCGATTCTTGAGCGTAGACCTAATTTCTTCTTAGCAAAAATAAAATCCATCTTTATATTCTTCTTTTTCCTAATTTTGCAGCGAATTTACTTTTCCGCATCCAAATTCGTAGGATTACGAACCAGATTCTGTGTACGTTGCTCTGATCTTGTTTCGTGTTAGTTAAAATCATCGTGCTCCCCATGGCTTCAATCTCTTATCATCGCTTTTTTCACATTTCTATCTTTTATTCTTCATAATACTCGTTGCTTCATTTCGTAGTTTAATCAACTTCACTATTTCAAAGTCTTCGACGCCGCTATTCTTCAAATATTTGTCGCTGCTTATAACTTATTCATTACTGATCCTCTTCAGTATCAGTTCCATTTATTCATCGTATCCTTCGTAGCTTCATTCTTGCAAACTAACTTCTATGAAACACTGCTTTTGTAAGTACATTTCCTCCGCAACTTCCTCGTACTGCATTTTCGCGAGAAACTTTCAATTCTTGATGTTTCTTTTTCGTTTCATTCCTTTTTATCTTCGCCAATTCAAAAATTCCTTCATTACGTTCAAAAATATTCTCGTCTCATTGTTTACATGCATTAATTACCCTATAGTATTCCACTGCATTTCCTTTCAGCCCGGAACTTCTGTCATAATCTGGTAAATTTTGTTTCAATATATTCTGTGCATTAGATGATTGGTTATTTTTTAAATTAACCTTTAATACATTTCTTCTTTCGTTGAAAAAATATCTTCTTCGTTTACCCATGATAAATTGTTTATATTAATTTGCTGTTGGCCGTCCTCTTTCGTACCCCGCAACAATGATTTATTTTCCTCTTCTTCCTTACTGACTTGAAAACAAATCGTAGCGTTAGTATCATCTTGCCGCGCAGGTATATTCACATTCTCACAACTACCTTTTTGTAATTTTTCAGGTGCTCCGCTATGTGGCACACCTGCATATCCTTCTTCCTCATAATTTCTTATAAAAAAATATTCTTATTTGCTCCTCTTTCTTCACTTTCATCTTCATTTTCATCTTCATTATTTTTATTTCTTGGTTTGCTTTATACTGTCTTTGACTTGCTTCTTCCTGTTTTGGTATTAAGAAGGCAATCATTTGTTGGAGATCTATGTTCCTCTCTCGAGTACAATCTGATCGATCCAAAAAAATGAAGATATATACCTTTAAGACCACATTAATGGTAAACAAAATGTCAAGCACACAACGCGAGCCAATCATATCTGATCACCTGGAAGAGTGTTAGCTATGGTCTAATAAATGACGAAAGCTTTTATCAAATGTACATAATATGTAACAAAACAATAACTCAGAACTACTATCACCAGGTCGGTATTGCCTACCGAGTCCTGCAGGAAAATATCAACAAAACGAATAGTAACAATTGCTACAACAAGGCGGCTTCATACTTGAAAGATTGTAATAATGACTAGATAAGCTTCATTGAAAATTGTAATCAATAACCAAAACTGTATAGAATGAACATAACGATAAATAGCACATACAAGATTGTAGTTAGCATAGCCAAACCTGTGATTAAATAATTAATAAGAATCATGTAACAAGTGATGACTGTATAGTAACATAACCGAATGTCAATATAAAAAAATTTAAAAAAAGGTTTTGCTGGTGTCTCACAGTTCGAAGGCTTGGGATATGAGGCGTGGTTTAGGACGCAACATCGGCTGGTGTTGGAGTTCTGAACATTGAACTTTGTTGTATACAATCTACCATTACCAAAAATTGCTTAGTACGTAGATTGTGAAGAGTTTTTATTATTTTGAAACTCTTAGATTTATATCATCATGTTACCACAACTAGTGATGGAGCGTAAGTTTAAAAAAGAAATCTCACTGGACTGGGGGGATATGACGGAACTGGGCACGAGCCCAGAACGTCCTGATTGTGGTTTTTAAGTGGTTTCGAGCAATCATCAAGGCGGCTGCTGGCACGATCCCCAACTCCGCCTCATAAACTACACATTCCACAAACAAAAACACGCTTTTCGCACACAAATCGTAGTAACACACGCCACATACAGACAGCAACACGTTACTTTTTCTACAAGTGAAGTGCTCAAGGCAGAGGCGGAATACGCGGCCACTTAAAACTCTGCCACGAAACGGCCAAACTATCCCCTCGGGGTTCTCCAGGCCAAAGAAGGCACTCGATAAACATGTAATTGAAAAAACCGTAATGTGTCAAAGCTGCCAAGATATTAATGTTACTAGTACACGAGATAACAACGTAAATCAATAATGATAATTTACAAGTCCGTAGCAAAACGCCCGAATCTTACTGTGGTTCACATGGACGAAGTCACAGGTTAGTGCACAACCATATTTACCGCTGCATGACCATCATATGGCATTAATAAAATCACTTTTAATATTAGTGGACATTGAGTTAGAGACGTTCAGTGGTGCCTAATACCTAAGATCAGTTTTTGTTGTGTTATTCTGCCATGTGTAGTTTTGAAGCATGAGTCTCGGGCCATCAAATATCAGCCTAGATTATTAATTGATGTTAAAAACAGGCAGCTCAAGGGCAGGAACTGAAAGCAGGCTGATTGTCCTCCACAGTCCTGGTTAACACAGTCTTAACACGCTCGACTAAACGGCTGCGTGATTTGAGTGACAGTAGCAGCCGAGGGAATTTTATAATTCAATTTTCTTCTCCTCGACCGTAAAAGTTCTGTCTTCGGGGTGCCTCAACCGAAGTAAATTCTTCCGACACAAAATCAGCAGTCCACGACCATTGCCTATGAGGTTCTCTATTCGAACCCTTCCTAAATATGTTTACAGCGATTATTAAGAAAGCACGATATCTGTTTACAAGGATGTATTTTAAAGTGAAAGTGGATTCCCAAAAATTGATTCCACTTAAATCTTATCACATTTGGTCCAACACTTAATTTTTTAGATTAAAAAAGTATGTAATCTTTATATATATATATACCTATTTGTGAGAGTTTTTTTTATTTGAAAGAGGATGCCGTCGGAATGGTCTCACTGAAATTTTATCTCAGTTGGTCCAGTACTTGTTACTAAATTCAACAAAAACAAAAAAGCAGTATTTTTACTCATGTTCACCGATTACTCCGAAAATATAATGTGTTTATAGGAATGTTTAATAAAGTTGTTAATTGAAGAATAGTCAACACTCATAAATTACTAAAAATAGAAAAATAATTAACTTTTTAACAAAAAAACTACTTAAAAAATATCACGCGAGACCGTATTTACAAAACCATTACAAAACTATAGTATAGAATTATTATTTTTGTCTAGTATCGTATTATTATCATCATTCTTACCGATACTTCTTATTTTTTTATTCCCTTTTCTACTTGCATGGAAACCTTTTTAAGCCGGCGCACCGAGCCTAGTAGGTGAACGGTAATGCTCTGGCCTCGCATTCGGGAGGACGTGGATTCGAATCCCCGTCCGGGCATCCAGATTCGGGTTTTCCGTGGTTTCCCCAAATCATTCTAGCCGAATGCCGCGATGCTTCCTTCAAAAGTCCATGGCTGAATTCCTTCGCGTTCCTTGCCCCCAGACATTTCCCGCGTCTAATGACCTCGACGTCGAAGAGGCGTAAAGCCATAACCAATTGAGCCGGCGCCTTTTTTTGATAGTGCAGAGTGGTTCGGGATTTAATCCAATTCTATTATACACAATCTGTTGATTAGGAACCGCACATCACACCTCTTCTAACAGGAAGGAGAGTATATGAAATTCTTCCTGGCATCAGAGAGAGGATACGTATGAAGCACTTCAATCCATCCCGAGGGTTAATACATTCCCTCACCGGTCATGGACCATATGAAACATATCTCCATAGGATCAATAGGACAGAGAATGATCTATGCACGTGCGGATCTCCAGGAACACCTGAACATAAACTGTTTGAATGTGCTTTAGCTGATGATGGAATCAAACAGTATAGAGTGAAGCTCATGGGGAAAACTATCATGGAAATTCTGAAAGACAACCTCCTCTTAAATGAACTCGACAAGCCGGCAGATGCAGCAAGGGAGCGGTATCGGCTTCAGGATAGCGAGCAACCTGCCAGAACACAGCAGACCATTTAAGGAATGAGACAAGATACTCTAAACGGACGAGATACAAACAACTAAGTGGAACGCTGAAGCCTGAAGTGTGGTTTCTGGAATTTACCGAAGCTTATTCTTCAACGGATGCCAGCGTTAAACGAACTTTTGAAAACTCAAGATGGTTAGTTATTTAGTATTAGTGGGTAACAGTTTTTACTAACAGGATGATAATTTACAGTGTATAGTAATAATAGTTAATTATTTGTTTCATTTTCGTAGTATATGGGATTTGTGATTATTTTACAAAATTATGTTTAGTATAAATTTTGTTACAGTATTAAGGAATAACGGTTCGTTGTAGATCCTAGAGAACGAACCATCTGAAGGTACAGATAAATAAATAAATAATAAATAACCTCTTCTAATCTACTGACAGAATCAAGAATTGCAAAAATGCCTTCCATCAAGAAGGCTCAAAACAGTTAACCCAGTTGCAGGCCACACACTATTTTGCAGTATATATAAACATCAAACATCTCTACACAAAAATAGCAGCAAAATATCTATTCATTCAGATTTCTCCATATAAGTACCAGATTCAAATCAGAAATGAAACACAATGCTGAGAAAAATTGTAATTCCAAAAATTGTTTTCAATGATCGCTGCCAACGACGTGAGTTCTGCAATGCGGGTATACTCCCGGCGAATCACAATATTATTTTCCCATACGAAACATTAAAAGTTATTAAATATAAATATTAGACCGCAGCTCACGAAATTTAAGATTTAGAATTACTTGTTTACTAAATAGTTTGAATCTCAGTAATTGTTTTGGTTTGGTTATTAGTGCCGAATTCGGAAAGTGTGTACGCATAAAGAATAAAAGGTATTAGCAACAACGATAGTAATAATACAACATTGAACATAAATAAGAATTGGACAGTCATATGCAATGCATTGAGAGGAGAGTTGCGTAAAAAGTATTATTTTTTTAATTTTTAGTGATTTAGTAACAATATTCTTACGTGGCGTTTTCGAAATGCGTTTCTTTTTTAAAAAAGATCGTTTACTTTTGTTCAAATGCTTTTGCAAATTTTCATTTTTATTAAACCTTAGATTTGTTGTGTGTTTCTCTTTGGGATAGCTCTATTATTTATACCAATATATCTGACGTGGTTTGCAGGAAACAAATATGAAACGAAACTGATTTTCTTAAGTTGACCGGTAATAAACAAAGTCATCCTTATACATAGTCCAGTCACATTAATGTGACCACCTCTCAAAAACCAGAATAACCACCTTTGGCAGAGCGGACCGCTGCGAGGCGTGCAGGAAGAGAGTCAATTAGGTTTCTGAAGGTGTTCACTGGGATGATGAGCCATGCCGACTCCAGTGCCGTGGCCAGCTGCACTAGATTACGTGGTTGAGGATCCATGGCGTGAACAACCCGATGGAGGTGGTCCCACAGATTCTCAATTCGGTTTAAATCCGGTGAGTTTGCTGGCCAGGGTAGTAAGGTTAACTCATCCTGGTGCTCTTCGAACCACGCACATACACTGCGAGCTGTATGACACCTCGCATTGTCCTGCTGGTAGATGCCATCATTCTGAGGAAAAATTATTCGCATGTAGGGGTGGACATGGTCCGCAAGGACAGATACGTACTTGTGCTGATCCGTCGTGCCTTCCACAATGACGAGTTCACCAAGTGAATGCCAGGAAAACATTCCCCAAAGCATAATGCTCCATCCTCCACCCTGGATCCTTCCGGCAATTGTTGCAGGGTGTTTGCTATCAAACGTTTCATGCCGTATGCGCCAACATCCATCTGTCCGATGGAGCATAAAATGTGATTCATCGGAAAAAGCTACCTATCGCCACTCTGTGGACGTCCAGTTGCAGTACTGGCGTGAAAATTCCAGCCTTCGTCGCCGATGAACAGCAGTCAGCATAGGTGCATTAACCAGGCGTCTGCTGCGGAGGCCCATGCACAGCAACGTTCGCTGAACCGTTGTTGAGGATACACTCTTGGTAGCCCCTTGGTTCATCTGAGCTGTCAGTTGCTCAACAGTTGCACGTCTATTTGCCCGAACGCATCTCCGTAGTTTTCGTTCGCCTCTGTCATCTATAGCCCGTGGTGCACCACATGTTACACGCCGCTGATTTTGAATAGTGCCATTTTGCCATGCACGGTATACTTTCATCACGGCGGCACGTGAACAGTTCACAAAATTAGCCGTCTCCAAAATGCTTCCACCCTTGGAAAAAAAGCCAATAATCATACCCTTTTGGACGCCGGATAAATAGCTACGTTTCTGCTTTATGTGAACGATTGAAATGATTTCCGATGCCCTAGGACATCCTTTATATACACTCCACTGTAATGTGCTGCCACCTGCATTCTGAGATTGGTTACTTCGCGTTGACGTCGAAAGTAGGTGGTGGTCACATTAATGTGACTGGACTTTGCATGTCTGAACCGGTTTCAAGTGCGTCTCCCGGGTTAAGGTCTTTCTCTTTGTTCTTCGTATCGTTTTCGAGCTTTTGCGCTGGGTCCTCTACTACATAGTTTCGACAACCCTTTTTATGAGTCAGCTTTTCACGAGATCCTGTTTCTGATCTTGTGGTAGGAGGCAGATTAAATCGCGTTTGTGAATTGCGTGATTACTGAGCCGTCGCATGTAAGCTCTGAAGATGGGGTGGTTGTGTCCTCCCGGAGCTTTATTGGACGGGGTTCCAACGTCAAGGTCTCGTCAGGAAATATTTGGAAGCACGGAAGACTGGAAAGTAACTTTTCAGGAAACGTATAAAAATAATTTTCCTACGTAAATTGATCTTATTCATCGAGAGTGTTTACATTTACTTTGGACTAGGACTTTGAACAGAGATTTGAGCTGTGTTGTCAGAGAAGAGATCTGAACAACTTAGTTTATTCTAGTAATAAATACTTAACCCCCAAATTTCTTGCTTTCTTCCAAATTCATAACGTGCTGATGTTGGATGTGGCTTACGTTTCTTAATTGCTTTTGAGTAGTGTTATGGGGATCAAAGCCTGATATGGTTCAGCTAAAAAAAAAAAAAAAAAAACTTTAAAAATGCCTCTGACCTTAATTATAGCAAATTTGTTAGGTGAGGCCGCGTGGCCACCATTATGAGTGTGGAAGGCCTCAGAATTGGAGCACCTAAACTAAACCCATGGTCGTCGTAACGGTTGAGCTGATAAACCACTCAATTATTCAACAGCCTCGTTAAAAAGCCAAAATGTTTGGAACAGCAGATGTGATAAACATTACAACTGGGAGAAAAAAAGAGGGTCGCTCTGACCTCACGCGCTTGGTCTGTTATAGCAGCGTACAAATTGTTTTTTCGTTATGATTCAATAAATTTTAAATTGCAAACAAACCGTAAATAAAAATGTGTATTTAGTTTAAAACCACATATTAATTAATAGTTGCTTATTGTGAACTGTATTAACAAGGCCGTATGTGAAGCTATGGGAAGCCTTCCCAAAAGAAAGAGAAGAAATCAAAAAAGTAATAAAAAAAGAAACAAACGGCATATGAATGTTTCATACAGATGCGTGTAATAAGGAAAGCATACAGAGATAAACTAGGTAAATGTATATGAGATTTAGAACATGATGTGCATGGAAGAGAGGAAAATATTAGGAGACCTGAATAAAATCGAGAAGACATAACAAGTAGAAACGAAGAATAATGAACAGAACAATACAAAAGTTTGTGGCAAATGCTGGAACAACTACGAACCGTATTCAAGCCACGTAAATGTAGATTGTATTTGCTTTGAAAAAATGGAAATAGTATGGAAAACCCAGATCTGGATGGCCAGACGGGAATTCGAACCTGCGTCCTCCCGAATGCGAGGCCAGAGCGTTATACCAGTCACCAACCACGATCCTTAAAAGTCAATATAACAGCACTAGTTTTATTATTAACGTTTATAATTATCATATGGGAAAATATTTGTAAATTAGTGTGTTACTGTCACTATTTTGAATATTAACAATGATGATGTTCGAGAATCGAAAGAAAAGGCACAATCAGGGGTAAAAATTAGCAACCATAAATATCTGAATGCGCTTTTACACTGTGACAACATTTTTCAATTATGTGATACTGACATTAAAGACATGTTTTAACTTATTGAAATATATATATGGAAGGAATACACTGAGGTGACAAAAATCATGGGGTAGCAATATGCAAATATATAGATGGCAGTAGTGTCGCTTACAAATTGTATAAATCGTCAGTGCCTGGGCAGGACTTTCATTTTGGTCAAATGCTTCATGTGATAAGATTGATTATGTGATTATGGCCACACAACGAGAATTAACGGATTGCGAACGCGGTATGCTAGTTGGAGCCAGACGCATGGGACATTCCATTTCGGAAATCATTACCGAAATCAACATTCCGAGATCCACAGTGTCAAGAGAGTGCCGAGAATACCTTAATTCAGGCATAACCTTCCATCATGGACAACGCAGTGGTCGACCGCTGCCACTTAATGAGCGCGACCAGCGACGTCTGCGTAGACTTGTCAGTGTGAACAAACAACACTGCGTGAACTAACCGCAGGAATGAATGTGGGATGTCCGACGGTCGTGTCCGTTAGGACAGTGCGGCGAAATTTGGCTTTAATGGGCTATGGCAGCAGAAGACCGACTCGGATGCTATTACTAACAGCACGACATCGCCAACAGCGGTGCTCCTAGGCTCGTGACCTTATCAGTTGGACGGTAGACGACTGGAAAAAAGTGGCTTGGTCAGATGAGTCACGACTTCAATTGGTAAGAGCTGATGGAAGGGTACGAGTGTGGCGCAGACCCTATGAAGCCATTGACCCAAGTTGTCAACATGGCACTGTGCAAGCTGGTGGTGGCTCCATAATGGTGTGGGCTGTGTTTACATGGCGTTCACCTACTGGGAGACCACTTGCAACCATTCATGGACTTCATGTAACCAATCAACGATGGAATTTTCCAGAATGACAATGCGCCATGTCACCGGGCCATAACTGTTAGCGATTGGTTTGAAGAACATTCGGGACAATTCCAGCGGATGATTTGGCCACCGCGATCGCCCGACATGAATCCCATCGAACATTTGTGGGACATAATTGAGAAATCAGTTCGTGCACAAAATCCTCCACCGGCAACTCTTTCGGAATTATGGACGTCTGTAGAGGCTGCAATGCTCAGTATTTCTCCAGAGAACTTCCAACGAGTCCATGCCACGTGGTGTTGCTGCACTTCGCCGGGCAAACGGACGACCGGCACGCTATTAGCAGGGTATCCCATGACTTTTGTCACCTCAGTGTATAACCTCCTAATATAATTTATAAAAACTATATTACATTTCATCGAAAATACCAAGTCAGAATAAAAATAATAGTTGATAACATACAGTGCAACAAATAGATCATCTTAATTATCTTACTTATATTGCTTTTAATAGAGAGAAAAATATAGATCTTAAGTTCTGCAACTTAACATCAGTGTCTAGAACTGTTATCAGAACTCTAAGCAACACACGCAGAGATACAATAACCAAGTTTTATGTAAAGTCGTGTGTATACCCGTGGATCTGAATCGTGGGTAATGGAGAACATAGATGTTATTTGTATTCAACCCACAGATTTGAAATTTCTTAGATCAGTTAAGCGATGCATTAGAATGGATAAAATACCTAATGAACAAAGTATTAAGTGTGAGAGGAGACTTTCCCGACGTGTTGTAATATTCACGTGTATCCTGTCGGCTGGTGTGCTGAAAACAAGTAACGACAGTAGTTTCTGCTATCTTCAACAGATGTCGCATGTCTACTGGTGGAACGCTATGGCCTCGCATATGATTTCTGCACCTAGGCTACGGTCTTGTTCCTTTTTTTTTGTTTTGTTAATGGCATTACGACTCGTAGACGGGGTCATCAGAGGCGGGAGGGTAGTGAGCACAAGGCACAAGGAACAGGGAGGAAACCAACCCAACAATCTCCCTGGAATGATTTCAGGAAACCATGGCAAACCGAAATCTGGATGGCCAAAAGGGGGAATAACAGGTGTCATTCGCGTCAGGCTCGAGCGGTATCGCTCGATATCGATGGGCAGTAAATATTTAACAAATCACCACATAAAAGACCATACCTCGAGAGGGGAGGCTTATTTTAAGGTGCAGAGCTACCTTCAGCTGATTCACTCCGTTTCTGACACTATTACTTTCAGCACACAATCCATTTACATCTACTCAATAGAAGAATCGACTAAAGGTTCTGCGACCAATAAATCATGAATTAAGTAACCTGATAAAAAATAACAAAAACCAAACAGTCCACAAATAATTGTAAGCTAGCGCTAGTTAGCTTTGTTATTATTAATCAAGATCCGATATCTGGGCGTTATGGAGTTGATTTTTGTCGTAAAATATTTTCAGTATGCCAATTTGTGTTCTGGCCCCGTTTTCAGTTGCTCCGGCATCGTTTTATGAAAGCGTCAGAATAACTGGACAAATAGTGTTTTTGATATGCAAGGAGACGAATTTGTGCCATCGAACATACAGATTCGAATCTGTCCGGCGAAATGAAAACAACTGGATACCTTCCCAGGTATTTTACTGTATGACTTAACGCCCCGGTGAACAAAGTGCAGTACGACTGTTAACGCTATAGCTAAAAGCTAAGCCTCATAAAGATGATAGTGCCGCTAACAAAGAAGTACAAAGTTTTGACAAGGCTCAAATATGCAGCTCATAAAGGGTAACTAACAGGAATTTTTGTCTCTCCAAAAACTGTGTGTCAAGCCCGCATGTCAGGTGTTAACTTTCAACCTCGCTTATCTTTCCAAACACCATTATGGACATAGTCTAAGAGAACTCCCAGGTGTTCTCCATATTACACACACTGACAAAAAAGTTAGGCACCCAAAAGGAGTGATCTGATTTGCATATAAGTTGTTTCACATACATACCAGCGATGGGTATGTAAGCGATTTGATTGGTCTCTTGGCCGTCTGGGTGACGCCGCTTCGTTGTGTGAAAAGCCAACGTTTAACCGTCATGCTATGGCCCTCTTCCTGTCGTGACGGTAAAAAACAATTGCCTTTCACACAATGACGCTGCATCAGCTGGACAGCCAAGAGACCATTGAAGCCTACGATTACAAACGATTTTGTTGAAACGTCGCTGGCATCTCAAAAACAGCCACAAGATTGTCTGAGTTTTGACATCACACGTGGAAGCAGTGTTTGTAGCATCCGACAGTCAATCAACACCGTGAGAGACGGTCGCCAGACAGGAAGGATGCTTCGTTACATTATACCGCACCGAGCCCGCATCGTCACCATACCGGCGACAGTCGGTCGAGTGACGGCTCGCCCCCCTCGCGTCCACACTCGTCCATAGCTCGTCCATGTGACAGACGGGTCCCTACTCGGTCTTCAGTCTCCTTTAACATTTACACTTGGCTGTTTCACGGAACTAACATTAAAAATTACCTTAAAAGTGATTTGGGGATCGCAGCTAGGGTTACCACCCATACTTTATTATAGAGTACTGCACTTTATTATGCGTAGGCTTACTTTATTATCTACGAAAGTAATAAAGTACTTTAAAATACTTTTTTACCTTACTCCTGTTATCTATCATCTCATTGTTTTATCTCTTATACAGAAAAGTAGTATCCTAACACAGTTTTAACATATGATCACACTGTACTCGCGTATCTCAACACAGTCACAATGAAATTTCAAGCGTCACTCGTTTCACATTTAACTTGTATGTTTTAATTGAGGTTCCTTTCGATTCACTCAATATTTTTTTGTTAATAAAGAATGAAATTATTATATATTTTACTTTAAATACATACCACAAAGATTCTGTATAATAATAATAATTTCATGTTATCTCAAAGTTCCAATAACAGAGTTTCTTATCAGCCGCGCAGTACACCACTGTCGTTGTCACCTAATTAGAAAAGGACATCTACAGATTAACATGGAATTTGAACCACGGTGCGTCCTGGCATCTTCGCATTAGCAAATAAAAGCTTTGCCAGAAGCGAATGTCAATTTTTTTGTTTAAGGCTTCATGTCTCGTCGACGTCGGGGTCATTAGAAGCGGGATCAGAATGGGGGGCGAAGGAACGGGAAGGAATTCAATCGTGTCCATTCACCTGGAGTGATCTGGGGAAACCATGGAACACCCAAATATGGATGCCCGGACGGGGATTCGAACCAGCGTCCTCCCGAATGCGAGTGGATGTTGATCAAAACATAATCGAACCTTTATGGAATCAGCTCGGACGTCAACCCAGACTCACGGCCAACCTTCCGAATCTCAAGGGCCAGTCACGACAACTCTTGGCAGACTTGTCATAGGCGGGGTTACAACGGCTATACGATATTTAAAAAAAACAATTAAAAAAAAAAAAAAACGGGAAGTGTTCTGACACAGTAGCGTCAGAAGGAATCGAGTCGCATGTGCTCCACTCGCCTGTCCTCGTGCCTATTTCTCAACTGTGTGGTGAATTATTTGGTGGTATTTAACTGTCATTGTTTCTGATGAGTCCTGGCACCTTCATCACCAGCTGCATTGGTAAAAGACCAACTTAGCTGTGCTCAAATACTGCCCAGCATATATCATTGTGCTAGTTGTTCACTTAACACATTGTCGAAAACAATTCGATCCATTGTCAGGCTAGGCCACCACCTTCATCTTCCCTCTCAACAGCCGACAAACAGCAAAAAAAATATATTCTTTGGAAAGTATGCGGGTCTGTCCGTGGTGATGTGAGGGCTCCCCAGTAAACATTTGGATTCTTCGTCACGGTTCATTGTCGCAGGCCTGTTTTCTGTTTCATTGTCGCTATTCTGGCCCGATGTTACCCCGATGCAGCCCAACAACAAGTCCACATTGCCAGAATCATGAGGATTCAGTTTCAAACAATTTTCTTTGTGCCAAGATGTTCAAGAATTTCGCATTTGTGGGAGTGTCAGTAGCACTTCTTTCGCTCATTAAGAAAACAGTATTGTGGTAGTTGGTTAGGGAGCGAAATATGTATGCCTATAATCCACTGGATACCTACAAATTCGATTGCAGAATTTTTGTAAGGTTGACTACAATGATTTTGAATGTCTGTTGGAAATGGTCGGGATTTCCAAACGAGAGACTTACTGCAGACAACCTAAATCTCCTGGTAACAAGCTGATTGCCACACTCCGATTCCTTGCAAGTGAAGATTTCTACCAAGGGAGCGTGCATAAACCACGTAGCTCCATTTTGGCCTCCTGTGAACCCCCTTCCGTCCCACGTAGCCCTACGTGGCTTTTGCCTCTAACCCCCCCCCCCCTCCCCTCACGTAGCACGTAGCACGTAGCTTTGTTCCCTTTTGATTCCAGAAGACATTTTGTACTGTTTTCTCGAGTCATACTATTGTAAATTACTAACGGAGATAATTAACTGAGGGAAATAAATATTCACATGCTGTTGTGAGTTCTGTTCCTCATTTTAACTGTGAAAAATGTTATGAAAGGAAAGCTACGTGGTCTGGCTCGGACCCCCCCCCCCCCTCCTCCCACGTAGCCTTCCAGCTAACACCTCCCCCCCCCCCCTGGACCGAGCCACGTAGTTTGTGCACGCTCTCCAAAGTGTAAAGTATCCTTTCAAACTTTCTAAGTAGTTGATACCACATTTTGTACATTGTGCAAAGCTATCATATTTTTGTGTTAAGAGGCAAAATATGTACAGCTCAAGTAAAATACAAACTGAAAAAAGTAACATGCCTAGTCTTTTATTTCCCGAGAAGTTTCTGAAACATAATTGCCTCGTACAACCAAATTCTATGGAGGATACTGACTAACCGAACTCAGGGAAGGCACGTAACGAAAATCAATTACTGTCAGAATTTAGAAGCTGAGCTAGAATTTTTTGAAGAGGAAGAAGGAATTTCTGTTGAAGTTGCTGAACTAAAGGAGTCTGATCTTTTAATTTACAGGGTCTGAGATTTCCTGTTTTAAGTTTCTTTCTCTCTATTGGCTTTACACCTCGTCGGTGTCGAGGTCATTAGAGGGGTGAAAGGACTGAGAACAAGGAACTGGAAGGAATTCGGCCATTGTCTTTTTTGGGAAGCATCCTGGCATTCGCTGGAGTGATTTGGAGAAACCAATGAAAACCGAAATCTGTATGGCCGGAGGGGGATTCGAACTTACGACCTTCCGATACCAGGCACGAGCCTTACCACTCACCCATCATTGTCGGTGGGCCACTTATATTTCTTTGTAAGGTCTGGTCTCAATAAATTTGCAATTAAATCATCAAAAAATATTTACACTATCCTATTTATTGAGTTATGTGTAACAGGAGCAGTAAATATTCATTCCGGAACCAAGAAAAAATTTTCGGAGAATTTCCACTTTTCTTCTATAAATCCAGCTTTTTATTTTCCCTTCAAAACTATTCCTTCAATTTAAGAATTTTCTTTTCTATTTTTACCACTGAAACATTAATTTTTACAGCAATCTCCTTAATATAATCTCATTTCTTATTCTCTTTTTATACCCAAACAATGAAACGTACCAAAAACAACAATCGTCCATCAGATTTTCCATTAGTTGAAGAATAAACTCGGAGCTCGACAAATAACGATTGAAATTTTAATATATTAAATTTAAGAAGAGAGCTAAACCGCACGTGAACTAATTATGCACAACTCAGACCACTTTCCATGCGCACAGCCTGAAAGTTTTCGAAAAACTTGATAGGACGTCCATACTGAGCGTGTTGCGCGACAATGTGTGTGAGTCCGCAATGCCGCAAACGCAATTGCGGTTGATGACTCATTGTCGCAGTCTCTCCTGGAAAGCAGAACAATTCCAGTGTACACGGGCTGCTTCTCAGTCTGTCCTTAACCTGTTTACTCATTCGTATACACATTATTTAACGCTCACTTTTGTGTGTCATTGTATGCTCATTGTCAACAATCCTATTTCGTTCTAATGACCAAGCTGTTCATATGACATAACGATATAAAGTGAAAAAAATTATAGAATTTGCATCCTCGAGAAGCAGCTCCATTCGATAAGTGAAATTGAGAAACCAATAAAATGTTCTCACCCGTTGTGTAAAGGTAGAAATGAATAGGTAGCACTGAAGTATCATGGTTTTGAGACTGAAGATACAGTGGTTTTCGGATTAGGACAATGTCTGATTCTGACTGTTGGTCTCCAAGCCGGTACACAGCTGTCTATACCGCGTTCAGTTAAGAGAGGCGGTTCAAAGTCAGTCTGATCTATCCCCACTCCGTTGCCTTTACCCCTACATGCGAAGGGGAAATTTACCACTCTCCCGCCTGGATACAGCGTACGGCGCGCAGAGGTAGGAAGGGAGGGGGGTAGTGAGGTGAAGAGTGGGGCGAGGGGAGCACGACCTAGAGCCGCCAGTTCAGAGTGAACAAGGTACAGTATATGCTGGACTGTTCACACTAGCACTAGAAACGTACCGAACCTGGTAACGCTTGGGAAGGCGCGGGTTCAAATTGCTGTCCAGCCATTTAGTTTTTGGCTTTCTATGATTTGCAGAAATCACTCCAGGTGAACGCCGAGATGGTTTCTTCAAAATGCCATCGATGAATTCATTCCCCATCCCGTCTCTAATCACCTCGATATTCAAGCATCCTTGGGGTTGTGGACTAAGTTAAGTCGAACATACGAAAATCAATAATGGATAATAAACCTTTTCACTTTTTCACTTTTTTGCTTAAGCCAGTTTTGTATTAAATCCCTGAAACATGTATGATTTTTTAGAACTTTAGTCCTGGTGAAAAATATTAGTAATCAGCGAATGTAGAAGGAGGCTGAAATTTTGTATTATGTATTGCAGGAGAGTCTATATAATGCAACATGAATTGCCATCCAAATCGATTTACTGAACGAGACAGAACTCCTTGTTTTCACACTAACAAACTGCCATTAAAACTGCAACCCAATTGTATATTTTATTTACATCCACCAGCCCATTTTGCATATTTACCGATACACCAAACCTGTTCTGTAATCCGCAAATATGCTTGTATCTAAATTACTTCAAGCTTAGCGAAAAACGATATAGCCGAACGTAATATTAACTGCCCTGATATTCAACACAACAAATACCACTTTACGGTTTTAATTCGTCCATGCAGATACCACACAGCAGGTCTGCTTTTTGTGTACATAGTCCCTGTTTCCGCGTGACTGCAGTAAACATAAAATTAATTGAATAAAATTCGCCTCTAAAATTTTCTATACACATTAAGGGATTGCCTTGTGTAATGCTTGAGAACATTATATTATAAGAATAGCCAAAAATATTTACAACAGTTAACAAGCATTCTAGGACGTTCCTTGGTTCGGATGGGAATGAATACTGTAAATCCTAATTACCCAGTAGGTTTACCGGGTTAAGTTACGATACGACAGAGACGGAATGCGGTTGAAATCGAAGCACTGTCACTTGACGCTTGAACAATATTTCGGGGTCTGACAGACAACAATGCTATAAACATTTGCGTTAGTGAAACCCAATAAAGTTTCAAAAAGAATTTGACGACATGCATGCACTCGACTTTCATTGTTCGATTCCTAATATACAGTACATATTTTTATTTTTTTCCGTGATTCCCCTCATTTTTCCA
Source organism: Vandiemenella viatica (assembly GCA_031002005.1). Classification (NCBI taxonomy): domain Eukaryota; kingdom Metazoa; phylum Arthropoda; class Insecta; order Orthoptera; family Morabidae; genus Vandiemenella; species Vandiemenella viatica. The sequence continues at coordinate 218,843,611 of CM061921.1, forward strand.
GAGAAACACCTGGATTCCTGCTTTTAATTTCCAACAAATTGCCCAGTAATTACCCCAGTGCTACGCGATGCCGAAGTCCAGAAGGAAACCCAATCCCACAGAAACAATTCTCGTAAAAAATAAGCCAAGTCTCGAGTTCATGTAGTGACAAAAAGTTATGAGATCTTCTTCTGAGCCAAGTCTACAATTTACAGTGTGTATTCACTTCGCTTTGTGAAATAGAATGGTTTCTCAGGTGTCATAGATCGTTTATTTAGGATAAAAAATCTGATGACTTGGCTATTAGGTGTAGGTGAGGGGTAGATATTTTCTAGTCTAAGAGTTTCAGACTTTTCTTATAATACGTGGGTAAAATGTTATCTGTGTACCAAATTTCAGCTTTCTACGGCTGCGGGAAGTGCCATAGAATTTTGATGATCATCAGTCAGTCAGTGAGTGAATGAGTGTCAAAATCGCTGAAGTTTGCATCTGGATAACATCCAAATATTTAATAGTAACAAAATAAAATTTAGTTCGTTTGCTAAGATTGCTGATATATATGCATATCAGAAATTTGAGACATGTAGCATGAATACGACCGAAGAAATTGAGGTTCAAAAATAACCTGTGCACCCATATTTGTTAAGAACTGGAAGCAAGCAACGTCCCAACTGGGTAACTTCTTATAATTTATATCTTACTGATTTTATAAATGCGGAAGTAACTGTGTTTGTTACGTTTTCACGACTAAGCGGCTAAAACGATCTTGATGAAATTCGACAGAGAAATACATTGTCTCATTAGGAACGACATAGGATACTTTGTATGGGATAAATAACAAATTTGGTCTGAAATTTTTTTAAATTAACCGAACGGTGACAGATTGATAGCGTGTGATGTTATCTGTAATATTATATCGGGCGCTCAGGCTTTGTTTCTGTCCTACATCGGTTTGTGTATGGTCTTGACAAAGCACACCAGAACCAAAAACGTTGTGTACGAAACGGTATGTCCCAAGAAAGTGACATAATATCAAACCACAAATAAAAATCTGCCAGATGAACTGTGGTAGGTACTCTCTCAAAGTTAACCTTTCCACCAGCGCCCTTAGTTTTTTGCTATTTTATGATGCAAATTGGTATCGTGAGACAGGTTCAATGGTAGAATGGTATGATAATGGCTTCCCCGTCATATTATCCTGAGTCAGGGCCGGATTAAGACAGCACTGGGCCCTTAGCAAATGTGAAGAAGAGGCCCATCTAGCTAGCCTAGCCGCGGGGCTCCCGTAGAAGGCGCGACGCCACCCAGACGGCGCGAGGCCCCCAGAAGGCGCGAGACCCCCCAGAAGGCGCGAGGCCCGTAGCATTTGCTACCTTCTGCTACGTGGTTAACCCGGTACTGTCGTGAATCCATAATTTTTGTGACACTTTCTACGAAACTTACAGCTTCCCATGTTCCTAGCAATAAAATTTCAAGTCCCGCCGTACAAAGTCGTGAGTAACATCTAGTTGCAAAACATTTACTTCTGTTGATTAACGTTTCAAAATAAAAATAAAAAATCTAGTTTTTGACAGTTTTGGACACTGCAACAGATATGTTCATGAAAATGAAAATGAAATTGAGCTTAAGTTGCCGATATTTGCGGTAGTACTGTGCGGACTTGGATACGGACCCCACGTTTTTACTGCCATTCTGTTCAGAAATTCATGACTACGCTTTTGAGCCTTAGTTTTATAATTCTTTTGTGAAGACTATAAAAGGATACTTGCAAATGTAAAAAAGGAACTAGTACTGTTTCGTGCTAGGGATGACACAATTTCATACATACAAGCCAATGCAAATCCTCAAAAGAGTAAATTCATTCTTAATAAAGTCGCGTGGGTGATGCCGCACGTGCAAGTTGGCGTCAGAGAGAATCTGACTTTGCTTAAGATTGTTGAAAATGGGAAACCACTACGTTTTCATTTCAGAAGTTGGGACCTGCTTGAATATCCTATACTTCCTGTAAGCAAGACAAAAGTTTGGACTTTGAATACAACAACGCAACTGGAGAAACCTATGACAGTACTTCTGTGTTTTCAAAAAAACAGGAAACGTAATACGGAAGAAAGCCCAGCTGAGTTTGACCACTGCCACCTCCATAATGCCAAAGTGTTCTTAAACGAAGAAGCGTTTCTGTACGAGAATATGAATTTAGACTTTAAGAAAAACAGAACAACTGTACTGTATGACAAGTATGCCAGATTCAAGTAGTCTTTTACTACTGAAACGTGAAGAATTTGATGCAACTGCACCTCTAGTTGTAATTGACTGTTTACAACAAAATTAAACAGTTAAGACTGGACCTGTAGATATACGTATGGAAATTAATAGCAGTGAAAATTTCCCTGCCTACACGTCTGCATACTGTCTGATCTTGCACGATCGTGTTGTAGAATACGTACCTCTAACTGTTGTGGTGCGGAAGCTGGCATAAAACACGATAGCACCCAGACATTCCAGCTCATTACCATGCCGACCATCTTCCTAGACGCACAGGGCTTCAAGACGAAGGACGGTGTCTTCATTTTCAAGGAAGTTGCTGCGTGTGTAATACGATCTGACAATATTATCGCTACACATTGCATTTCTGTATCCTCACCATAACGTGGAGGTGATGAACCAACAGTCAGATGGTTGACAAATATTTATCATGGAATACCTTGGATAAATTATGTACTATTCTACATGCAATTACTTCAAGATGACTTCATTATTTGCGTTAAAGGACGGGAGAAGGCTCGATGGTTCCAGAAGATTATCCGCAAAAAATTCTGCTATAATATAGAAGATTTAGGATGCCCACCACTACAAGAACTCAAGAAAAATAATTTGACTAAACTCTGTAAAGCTCATTTATTTTGTAATGCTATGTGCACAGATGAAAATCTATTTAATTGCCAAATTGTGGGTGAAATAAAAAGAAATAAACTAAAATAAAATGTTATTTTATTTAAAAATTTCACACACGGTACAAGTAGTCTTAGTCACATATGTATTCATAGGTCCACAAACATCATATCCAGGCTCATAATTTTTAATTGCACTATTTTTGACACCATCAGATATTAGCAAATTTTTATATGCAATGAGTCTTAGTAGTGCATAATCCAATGAAGAACTGTATGTCACTTGGGCTACACCAACATTTTTAATATGCATATCAATTAACTTTCGCACTGTAGCCTTGTGATAGTCACGCATCACTTTATTAGCTAAGATGTTCACAAACTCAGTGTAATATCTTGTAACCAGGTAGCCCCACCTCTGCTTGACGGTCAAGACGCCGGTTACTGCCGGTTCCTCCAAGTCGAATCGCTGAAGAAGACGCCGGTAGCAGGATCATTATTAGTATAAAAGCAAACAGTGTTCCACCCGCCAATCGTTCAGCAGGAGACGGTGTGCTCGCCGAGTGCGGCGTAGTCAGTGCCGGTGTTGAATAAATCGGACACTACGTCCAATTCCTGGATAAGGGCGTTCCATTCTTCATATGTAAGTACAATTTTACTGTGTCTCACTTTTTCGAGAACCACGCAGGTTCAAACTTATGCTTAGACGATAACCCTATCGTCAAACGTTTTGAGTCACCAGCGTTGAGCTGATGCACAGACGAGAACAACAACACTAGAAGAAGCATGCCTGCAGACTGATTACACACACACCCGAGCATTTTCTGCAAAATTACTTTATTTTGCAGTTTTGGTGAAGTTTTTGTCTTTTGACATTTCCTTCAATGTTACAAGATGCGTATCATTACTGTTGGTGTGTCTTTGTTTTCGCTCTGAGATATTTTAATTGTCTGTCACTATTGACAGGGGCCTTTTGTGCTTGTCAAACGTGGTCGAGTACTGTCCCAAATTGGCTATGATGGGATTCAGTGATTTTCTGGCGGCTCTGTAGAATGTTCTTGTTACTTTGAGGATTCGCTCCGAGAGTAATGGTATCCCTGCGGCTTCATGCAAGGGGGCTGTAGGGAACCGGCATGGCACATGTAGTGCACGCCGAAGTGCGCGGTTTTGCATTATTTGCAGCCGTTTGATGCTAGTCTTGGAAGCATACCCCCACACTGGGCATGCATACTCAAGGATTGGGCGTACGAGACTGCAATAGATGTTGACGCCGGTGCTGGCTGACAAGGCACTGTCCCTGTTCAGCAGGGGGTAGAGTTCTTGAAGCCTAGTTGCCACTTTCCTTCTTACCTCTTGCGTGTGTCTTTGCCACGTCAGGCGAGAGTCAAGGACTACGCCGAGGTATTTAACTGTAGGTGACCATACGATATCTTCCCCGTTGAGGTGCAGGTTTGGTGTATGGTTTCTCTCCCGATCACGCTTCCCCAGGCGTCTCGGGAATAATATTGCCTGCGTCTTGGCGGTGTTAAGCAAGATCCTCCATCTCCTGGCCCAAGCTTCTGTTTGTTGAAGGACCTCCTGGAGCCTCCTAATTGCTGCGACCTTGCACCTGTGTGCGGTGAAGAATGCCGTGTCGTCGGCGTAGAGGGCTGTGCGAACTGTGGCAGGGGCTGGTATGTCGGCAGTGTATAGGTTGTATAACACTGGGCCGAGTACCGACCCCTGTGGTACACTGGCGTTGATGGGTCTACGAGATGAGATGCCGCTGCCGACTCGTACTTGGAAGGATCTCCCAGAAATGTAGCTTTTGATGAGCTTTACCAGAGGGCCGGGGATGCCCTGTGTGTAAAGCTTGAATAACAGCCCACTGTGCCAAACTGAATCGAACGCACGGGCCACGTCCAGAAGAACTAGCGGGCAATAACCTCTGTGGTTATAGGCCGCGGTCGCACGCTCGACGATTCTCATGATTTGCTGTGTTGCAGAGTGACCCCTTTGGAATCCAAATTGATAATCAGGGATTATATGCTCCCTGTTAATGTGGGCCTCCAGTCTCTTGAGTACAAGTCGTTCTAGTACCTTACTAATTGACGAAAGCAAACAGATTGGTCGATAATTTTGGGGGAAGAGGGTGTTTTTCCCCGGCTTTGGTACTGCAACCACCGTGGCCCGTTTCCAACAGCGAGGGAAGAGCTGGCTGCTTATGATAATGTTGAATATATCAGTGATGTGGTCGACGACTTGTTGGGGAAGATTTTTCAATAGTTGGTTACTAATATTGTCGATCCCAGGAGCCTTCCTAGGATGAAGCCGGTTTATAATGCTGCGAACTTCTTCAGGTGTTATTTCGTCTATGGTGTAGTCTTCATCATCAACTGAGAGGAATCTGGTCAGTCGACGACGGATGTCCGCAATTTCATCCTCATCATAGTCCTGAGCGGATCTGAATTGCCGCTCAAAATGATCTGCCAGTGCATTTGCTTTGTCCTGGTCGCTAAACACTATGCCCCTTTCACCGTGCAGCGGTGGTATTTTTGTTTTCCTCTTGGTGAAACGCCTTGTTTCTTTCCATAAGGTACCGTCACTAATTTGGAGGGTGGCTAAGCGTGCGGACCATTCTCTGTTGCAGTGATCTTGGATCGCCGCCTTCAGCTCTCGCTGCAGCCGATTGAGTAGGCGTCTGGTGTCGGGACGTCTGGTTAGGTGCCATTCTCTGGCAACTCTGTTTTTGTGTCGGATCTGCGCCAATAGGTGTGGAGGTAGTTGGCGCGATTGACTTCTGTCGACCGCTGGAGGCGTGGCTCTGTTTGCAGTGTCTAAGATGGTTTTTGTGACCTGTTTGATGGCTGACTCAAGGTTCATGGCGTCAATAGGTCGCAGTCTTATCATGGATTCCGCTACATCTGCTCGGAAGCTGTCCCAGTTGGTTGATTTGTAATTGGGATGATTTATAGTGGCTGGTCTCCAGGGGCCGAGGTCGATTTCAATTATGACCGGCGAGTGGTCTGAGGATAGCCTGTTCATCGTGGTGGTGGAGACGTAACCAGTGATTCCTCGTGTCATAACGATGTCCAGGACGTCCGGTCTACCACCATTCCAAGGATGATGTGTAGGCTGCTCTGGTCCCCAGACTAGTAGGTTGTGCCGACGTGCAATTCTGTGTAGTTGCTGCCCTGCAGTGTTGGTCACTCTGGAGTTCCAGTCAGTGTGTTTAGAATTTAAGTCTCCCCCTATGAGGAGTTTGCCTCGAAAGTTTAATATTTGGGTGAAGTCATCTTCGATTAGTCTTCTGCTCGGTGGTCTGTAGGCAGAGACCACCGTGACTGGCCCGCTACTAGTTTGCACCTCGATAGCCTTTGTTTCCAGCTGCTCTGTCTGGGGCGAAAGCAGCTCATGATGAGGGATGCCGTGTTTGATGTAAATTGCAACACCGCCTCCGGCTGTTGGTCGATCTTGCCGGTAGCAGCAGTAGTTGGCAACTGTGGCTCTGAGGCCATGTTTGAGATGTGTCTCAGACACGAGGCATATGTCTATATCCTCGTCTCGTAGAAATTGTCTGAACTCACCAATTTGTGAGTGGATGCAGTCAGCATTCCAAATGCACATGGTTAGTCCTTGTATATGCGTTCTAGCCATTGTGGGGAGAAAGGTTGCCAGGGTTGTCGGTTGTTAGGGCCGTCTTAACTGCGGTTGCTATGTCCGCGGCTAGTTGGTCGAATTTAGTGAGAAGCGTTGTCACCATGTTGAAAAGGTTGCCTACTATTGTTAGCATTTGGTCCATCGTCCCTCCATTCGCAGAATCAGAAGAATTTCTGTTGTGGTTACAATTTTGGCATTGTTGGCCAGGTTTGGGATGGCTGCTCTTGTTGGCTGCAGGTTTTTTGTTTCCCTTGGGTTGACTTTGACCAGTGACGGCTTCAGCAAAGGAGGTGATTTCCGAGTGGTCGATTGGCATTTGTGCCTCACTCTTCTTGCTTCCTTTTTGCTGGCCTTTGCCATTCTTCTGAGGTGGGTTCTGGGCGTTATTCTTATCTTCTCGTTGGCGCCTGTGTTGGTTGGTAGCTGATGATTCCTGGGCAGGTGTTTCTTCCGCCTTCTTCTCTGCGTTCGTCTTCTTCTGCTCCTTGTTTGTCTGGGTAGAGGTGACACCCCGTTGTCTATCTCGGGCGCGTTTGAACGCTGGACACCCCTTATAGCTCGCGACATGGCTGCCTTTGCAGTTAGCGCATGTCGGGGCGTTTTCACCCTTCCTCATGGTGCAAGCGTTGGACAGGTGCGCCCCTGCGCACTTGACGCACACTGGGGGCATGTTGCAATGTCTCGCAACATGCCCCAGGGCCTGACAATTATAACATTGAACTGGGCCATTGGAGGACCTCAATTTTTCTACTTTAATCCGTAGGGACATCAGTACTTCCAGTTCAAACACTTTCCTGTTTTGAGGCCGATCTGGAAGCACCACAAGGAAAAGAGGCATTACTTCAGAGCCGCCAGGTCTCTTTAGTTGTGTTACTGTTCTTATGTCGAGTCCCAGCTCCTCTAATTCATCCTTGATATCTTCCGGTGGCATGTTCGAAGGCATGCCACGGACGACGATCTTCAGTAACTTTTAAGCCGCGGACGGGAATGTATAATAAGGTATTTTCCTCCGCTGCAGCAGACTGATTAGAAAGCGGCAGGCATATAGTTTATCAAGCGACCGGCCAACAACTGGTTTCGGTGGAGGGGGAAAGTCACCTTCAGCTCTGGGCGACTTTGAAGGAGCTCCGGTCCGCAACGGCAACCATTAAATACACAGGTAGGTAATAGCTTCCTGACAGATTTTCATTAAAAGGCAGCGGACAGCCCTCCCACGTGGATAAAGTAATCTACGTAAAAGGCAGCCATTAATTGCCGCAGGTAATAGGCCGGCTGACAGGTAAAAGACCGTTTATTATCCGTCTGACAGAAATTTTAATTAAGAGGCAGCTATTAATTCCCGGTAAGGGCCCTGTAGATGGTGGTGGCATTCTTTGATTGGAACCAAAACGGCTTCTATATACTACTGCATATTCTCACTAAAATATACTGAATGTTTATATTGGCGTCACAATTATTCTTACAACCTTGTGTATGTTATAAAAATTATCTAAAGAAAATGATATCCTAAGATTTTATGCATAATTAATCTAATACACGATCGTTTATATAATAATACTAGCTGATACCCACGACTTCGTACGCGTGGATTAAAAATTTATTTGCCAGAATTCAATATAGATAGTTGTTGGCAACGAAGGATTGGTCCCAAAAAACATCGAGTTGGCATAATATGACCGGAAAGCCATCACTATATCATTCTACCATCGAACCTGTCTCTTGGAGAAAATCAATTTCAAACATATTTAAAAACAGAAAACAAACGAAAGTGAGGGGATTTGGGGGGGGGTGGTAACTATGGCTAGCTTTATTTCGGATTGGTCTTTTCTTAATTCTTCAGCATGAACATCCGATTCTTGGTTTCTAATAACTTTACATCTGCTACGCCGCATTTTTGAACCTAACATCGTAGACCTCTTCGAGCTGGTGCTAACTTCCACTTATTTCTCCTATGGTGGGAAATTCTATGAACAGACCGACGGTGTAGCCATGGGGTCACCCTTATCACCTGTGGTGACAGACCTGTTCATGGAGAAGTTCGAGAAAAAGGCGATTGAAGAGTCCATCCTCAAGCCGAGATGCTTCTTCCGCTATGTGGACGACTCGTTCGTGATCTGGCAACATGGTATTCAAAGTCTATACGAATTCCTGGACCACCTCAACGGGATTCATCCCAACATCCAGTTCACTATGGAACTAGAGGAGAATGGAAGCCTGCCTTTTCTCGACATTCTTGTCAGACGGAGACCGGACGGAACCCTCTCGCACGGTGTATACCGAAAACCGACGCACACCGACCGCTAACTACACGCCAGCAGTTTCCACCATCCGGCACAGCGGAATACCGTGCTCCATACGTTGGTACACAGAGCGAGGGAAATCTCCGATGCCGACAGTTTGCCGGCGGAACTTGAACATCTCCGCCTGACCTTCAAGAAAAACGGTTATCCTGACCGTTTGATAGAACGGGCCCTTCGGGATAGGCCGAAAAAACGTCCAGTGGAGCCACAAAGCAAGCCCAAGGCGTTGGCCTTCATCCCCTATTCGGGCAGCACCTCCGGCAAGATAGGCAGGATACTGGCCAGACACGGAATAAAGTCCATATTCCGTCCTCCTGCCAAAATTCGTGATTGGCTCCGACCAGTGAAGGATGATATGGGGTTGAAAACGCCGGGGATCTACAAAATACCTTGCCAGTGTGGCAAGTCGTACATTGGTCAGACTATCCGCACCATTGAGGCTCGCATGGCCGAACACGAGCGCAACATCCGGCTCTTCCAGATAGAAAAATCTGCGGTCGCACAACATGCAGTCGAAAACGGCCACAAAATAGATTTTGGCCAAGTAAAAGTGTTAGCGAAGTGTACTTCCTACTGGGACTCGGTCATTAGGGAAGCCATTGAAATACGGCTGAACAATGACCTATTTAATAGAGACTCGGGGATATGGCTTAGCGATGCCTGGAAGCCAGC
>CM061921.1:218854088-218929074 GCA_031002005.1 Vandiemenella viatica
TTTCTTGGTAGGGTTGCGGGTGAATCTAGGTTTGCTTTAATTCCGGAAATGGATGTCGCGAATTGTATGAATCCTGGTACATGTTTCTCATAGCATGAATAAAATTAGTGTTAGGTAAAGCAAAGCCAACGAGACCGGGCAATGCCGGGAACTCACCTAGTATGTAATAAAACCGAGTGGTCTGCTAGCACAGTGGTGAAAGCACTTCCTTTCAAATGTTTCAGTATACGTTCCCAGGTTGAAATCCCGGTGGAAGCATGAGCTTTTCCAGGTCCATGGTTCGGATTTAACGTTCAACTTTTGGTCCCAGAGGAAAGGAACTGGTCATCCTGCCTCAGACACTAGACTTAGTACACTTCCTTCGGTAGGACTCAACCAAACACACGGTTGTGGACTAAGGTTTTTTTTCTTTTATAAAACAAACAGAAAAGTACTGTCTAGATCTGGTTTGTAAAATCTCACCCCTCTACTCCTTTTCACCACCATCTTAATTTATTGCAATATTATTAAAACAAGCACACTGATTTTATTCGAACTGATGGACTCGGAATATGTATACATTAAAACAAATAAAAAATTTCTGTCTACAGTAAGTCTACAAGATCCTAACCCCTCTATTCATTTATGTCACCTCCCCCTTAATTTATTCCAACTTTCTTTTTCGTGCAAATCCATATTTTTTATCCGATTTTGATAGTATGGCAGACTATGCTTAAAACAGAGTGGTATGGTAGCTCAGTGGTTAAGGTTGCTTTAAACAGTTTCTGGGTCCGTTTTGGGGTAAAAATTCCGGTGGATGAAGGAATTTATGATCAGTGGCTTAGTATGCCCCCTTCGGCAGTAGCCAACTAACTTTCTGTTTGTTTACTGAGATAATTTCTGTTGCTTTAAAACAAAGAGAAAACAGCTTTCTACATTTGGTTTGCAAACCCCACCCGTTTTCTTCCTTTTCACCTATTAATTTTTGCTAGTGTTAGTAGTCTCCTAAAAATGTAACTGTGCTGATAAGCTCTTTGGTCAAGCCAAAGAGATTCCACTCATCCGCATGATGTCATAGTTTTAAGTGCTTTTCATGGCGGGTGATTGGAATAAAAAAATCAGAGATCAAGGGAATGCGCATAGCTAACAAAAGGAATCCTTTTGTTGAGGTGTACAAAGTTAAGAGCTTAGTTATTGATGTGAGTGATTCACTGACGTATAAGCAACATGAAATGGCGCCTGCTCATAACTTCGGCCGCAGGCAGAGCTAGTTCTAGACTGCGAATTTTGAATTACTTTAACGCACGAGCAAGGAGATTGTTGGACTGCTGTTGCGATGTGTCGGAAAGGGTTGATTGTCACTCAATTTGTAATTACTTGCCACAGTTCTTACGAAAGAATAACAGAATTGATACATAGATTGTGCTGGGCAGACAAACGACGTAGGTTTGAACTTATTGGTAAAAATGCAGTACCCACTTTTATTTACGAGTGCGTTGAAATATTTCATACCAATGATAGGAGAGACAAGATTAGAGAAATACGGTGCCGTACTGATGCTTATACGAATTCTTTCTTCCATAGTATCATTTGAGACACTTGTAATAAACTAGAGAAAATAATCAACTTCTTCTTCACCTTTGATGAGTTTTGCCATGGTCAAATTGGTAGCTTTGATTTTTGCAGCTTTGGAGCTTGTGCGGGAAAGGCTTTGTCAATCATATAACAAACATTTTCCACGTGTGGCCAAGAACTGAGTCTGGACGTCACGCGGACGAGTAGAATCTCTTTGGCTTGTCAAAAGAGCTTATTAGGCCATTCTCTCTTTAGAAGACTACAAAAGTTCTTTATACGAACCCACATTTCATATCCAATTTCGATGTAACTTTGTACACTTTGAAACAAAGAGAAAAATACTGTCTAAATTTGGTTTACAAAAACTCATCGCTCTTCCTTAAGCAAAAGTCACACATGGAACTATTCAGAAGGAACTTATAGATTAAAATGATGATAAATGATGTATGTATTTTGTTTAATTAATTGCACCCGTTTTTCCTTCACCCCTCTTAAGCTAATTTACTCGAACAACTTTTCAGATTTTTTTATTTTTATTATTATTATTTTTTGCGCCGGTATGAAGCCAGTTACAGTGGAAGATGATGGAGAAAGTCACTATATGTGTATCCACATAAGAAAGAAAAAAAAGGCACGATAGCGCATACCAGGTAAAGTTAGTGCATTTATAAAAATCGATACTAAGTTAATTTTACAAAAGGACGTAATTTGCAATTAGGCAGTTGGTATCATTTGAATGGGGTGTAAGGGTTTGAGAAAGACTATACCAGCCTATTCCAACCAAATGTCACCCTCTCCTTCACGTGGTGCACCCTGTTTGCAGGGACGAGGCTCTGGCGACTGAATGATTCCCGGTATAAGGAGTCACCCACTGCTTGCCAACGGCCTCAGAAAGGAGGGCGGAAGAGCGGGTAGTGGTTCAGGGTACCCTCTGGCCCTTGGGGTTGGAAACGGCCCCTAAAGGCAGATAAATCAGAAATTATCAACGGCATGGGGATGCAGAAGGCAACGGGAAACCACTGCATTAAAGACCCAAAGGGTATCCCGAGGATATGTAATCCTCTCAAATTACATATATCATTATGGCTTCTTCCTGGGTAAAAAATTCCGGAGGGAAAATAGTCCCCCAATCGGATCTCCGGGTGGGGACTAATCAGGGAGGAGTCATCAGAATGGATAGAAACATTCTACGAGTCGGAGCGTGGAATTTTTGAAGTCTGAATAGGGCAGGTATGTTAGAAAACTTAAAAAGAGAGATGGAACAACTTAAGTTAGATGTTGTTGGGAATAGTGAGATTAAATGGAAGGACGCACAGGATTTCTGGTCTGGGGAACACAGGGTAATTAGCACACAAGCTGTCAATGGAGTCACTGGTGTAGGACTTGTAATGAATAAGAAAGTAGGGAAGCGGGTGAGTTATTATGAACAGTTTAGTGACAGGATTATTTCGATAAGGTTAGAAACTAAGCCCGTCCCAACAAAGTTAGTACAAGTGTATATGCCAACGTCACAGGAAGATGATGAAGAAATAGAGAAAATATAAGCTGAAATTGAAGAATTAATCCAATATGTGAACGGGGAGGAAAATATAATAATCATGGGTGATTGGAATGCAATAGCGGGAGAAGGAAAAGAGGGGAATAGTGTAGGAAGTTTTGGTCTAGGAGAAACAAATGAGCGAGGAAGCAGGTTGTTAGAATTTTGTGAAAGATATAAGCTAGTTGTGACAAACACAGTTTAAGAACCATGCAAGAAGAATATACACCTGGAAACGTCCTGGGGTTACAGGCAGATATCAGCTAGATTTTATCATGGTCAAACAGAGATTCAGGAATCAAGTTCTAGACTGTAAAGTGTACCCAGGAGCAGACATAGACTCTAACCATAATTTGATAGTAATGAAGTGCAGGCTGAAATTCAAGCGAATAAGGAAGCAGTATAAGCAGAATAGACTGGAAGTGAATAAACTGAAACAATCTAGTATGAGAGAAAAATTTGCAGAAATGGTAGACTTAGGTCTAAGAAGTAACTCTGAACGGAGCTCAACCGAGGACGAATGGAATGCATTAAAGACCGAAATAATGAAAGCTGGTAAAGAAACATTAGGCTTTAGGGAACAAGCTGCCCGAAAACCTTGGATCACAGAAGAAATTTTGGAACTGATGGACCAGAGGTGAAGGTACAAAAATGTTCAGGATGAAGCAGGAAGAGAGCAGTACAGGCAATTTATAAATCAATTTATTGTAGAGTGTTGTAGGTGTTACCACCTCCCACTGATAATGGTGTTACCAGAAGTTACGAAGTTCTTTGACAACGTTAAAACATGTATTTTGTGCTTAACTACTGGAAACATATCTAGTTCAATCTGGGATCAAGAGCATCCTACTAAGGAAAAAGACACCCTGTGAAATAAATATGAAATATGTTGGGATCAACAGAAAGACCTAATTAAGTTAGAGGCATAACATGAGTTAACACGAAATCGTGTTTTGATTTTCTTTTCGTTGCATGTGGCCAGATGCGAATTTCCCACCGAATCAGAGGTACTGTTTTTTCCTCCAACAAAGAGACAGTGAAATCAAAAATGTCCTGTATTTTCTGAATATGTCTATTTTTGGTTGCAAAATTGAAAGTTTTTCAGTATATGCGTAATTTCATTCGTCACCCACTACTTTGGTTTTGTTAACGGTTGAGTTAATTTGATGCAACTTTAGTTTAAACACTTGAGTACGGAATCACCTAGGTTGTAAGAGCGAAATCATATATATGAAATAGGTTTTCTTTATAAATTTAAAACAGATATTCTGCAATAAATATTTGTTCTTTTTGATACTTATTTCGACAGCGAAACACTCAAAATTTAGAATTTTGTTTTGCCTGTAAGCAACCGACTTTCCTATGGCAGGAAGCGATTTATTCATTTGAGAAAGAGAACGTGAAACTACTGTCGTAACATATCAAGGACGTTTGTGCTTATGTTGTTTTCAGTGTAATTCTACGAATAAAGCTGACGGGTACACGACATAATGTGATCTCAACGTATTTCACTTATGAGTACTAAAAATGAGGTCAGCATTACGTTTTTTTTTTTTTTTTTTGCTGTCGTCAGTCTTTCGACTGGTTTGATGCAATCCTCCATCCCTTCCTACCTATCTTGTGCTAACCTCCTCATCTATACATATCCCTTACAACCCACATACTCAATTATCTGCTTCATATATTCTAATCTCTGTCTTCCTCTACAGTTCTTGCAATAGGCTGTTCCCTCCACCAGCAAATTAACTAATCCAGCATGTCTCAAAATAAGACCTACCAGCCTGTCTCTTCTTTCTGTAAGCTTCGTCCACAAACTTCTTTCCTCACCCATCAATTCCAAAACTCGTTCATTTCTTACTTTGTCGGTCCACTTAATTTTCAACATTCTTCTGTAGCACCACATTTCAAATGCTTCAATTTTCTTTCTTTCTGGTATTCCTAAAGTCCATGTTTCGCTACCATAAAGTGCTTTCTAATTCCTAAATCAATATTTGAAACGAAAAAGTTTCTCTTTTTCGTGAAGGCTTATACATAACGAGTAATATAAAACTTTTTTTTTCCAAGGTCATTAGGGACAGAAGATAACTGAGAGCAGCCAGGAAGAAAGAGTTGAATGAACCATCCCAGTATTCACCTTGAGTTATTTTGATTTCGATTAAATAATAAACAATCTGAATAGCTAGTCCGTTGACCCAACCCGGGTCTTCCACAATACAAGGCTCGAGTTTCAACCACTCTCCAACGATGCTCATAGAATAGGATGGAGAAAAGACGGGTCAGCTCAGTTGAGTGCCTCATTTAAGTTGCGATTTAAGTGTTATAAACTGACAATTCTAACTCACGAGTCCTTACTATACCGTTAGCTGCGTTTTGATGTGTCTGTGCCGTCGCAGTCTCAAAGCAAAGGCTGTTTTTTATGTAAACTTCTTCACGGTCTTCTCTCAACTCACGTGACCTTTATTCAACGTAAGATATATATGCACCAAAGACCACGCTGCATTGCTTTAACAGCCGGCATCCTTTTTCATATTTTCTTCTTAAGTATCACGTATACGTTCTGCATGATGTGTGTTGCTCTAAGACAGGCGAGATAACAAGCTGTATTCACAAAGAACCTTTTATTTAATACATTTATTTGACACTAGACTTACAGGTCATACGGAATATGTTACATATAGTGCTGACTTTTGTACATATACAAGTCACAGTTTAATATTGCAAGTTAAGTTCATAATATTTGAGTAATTATATCATAGAAAAGGAAAATTTACAAAGTATTAGGAACATAAACATTACAACAGAAATTTAACATTAAAATTGTAGCCATCCACATGTCAGTATGCTATAAACGTTAACTATGTGGAAAGTATTATAATATATGTTTTTTTAGCTTATTGCTTTACGCCTCGTCGACGGCTAAGGTCATTAGAGGAGGGATGGGACTGCGGACAAGGAACGGGAAGGAATTCGGCCATGGCCTTTTTGAAGGAAGCATCCCGGCATTCACCCGGAATGATTTGGGGAAACAATGGAAAACCCAAAGCTGGATGCCTGGACGGGGATTCGAATACGCGTCCTCCCAAATGTGAGGCCAGTACGTTAACCGTTCACCCACCACTCTCGGTAAACATTATAACAGAAACTTAAGTCAAATTGAAACAATCCAGAGGTTTGTATATAGTACAATATTTACAATGTCGAGAAGCATTGCACTGAAAAATGTTGGGATGATTTTTGGGAGAGATTATATTAGCTTCATCCAACCAATTGTCAACCTACCTTCACGTGGTGCACCCTATTTCCATGGACGAGGCTCTGGTGACTGAATGATTCCCAGTATGAGTCACCCAACGATCTTGCCAATGACCTCCTAGAAGAAGGGTAGAAGAGTGAGGAATGGTCCAGGTCACCCTCTTGCCCTTGGGGTTGGAAACGACCCCTAAAGGGGGATGAATCAGAAATTATCAATGGCATGGGGATGCAAAAGGCAACGCGAAGTCACGACGTTAAAGACCCAAAGGGTGTCCCAAGGCATGTAATCCTCTCAAGTTACATATGCATTACATGGCTTCTTCCTGGGTAAAATATTTTCCCAGTCATAATTCCAAGTGGGGACTGCAAAGGAAGGAATCATCAGAATGGAGAGAGTCGGAGAGTGGAAGTCGTAATAGGGCAGGTAGATTAAAAAATGTAAAAAGGAAGATAAAACGATTTAAGTTAGATGTAGTTGGGATTAGTAATATTAAACCGAAATATGCACAGATTTCTGTTCTGGGGAATACAGAATAATTAACACAAAATCTGTCAGTGTAGTTACTAGTGTAGGATTTATAACGAACAAGGGAGTAGGGAAAGGGGTGAATTATTACGAAAAGTTTAGTGACGCTATTATTTTGATGATGATAGAAACTAAGTGCGCTCCAACCACATTAATACAAGTGTATACGCCAACGTCGCATGAATATGATGAAGAAATAAAGAAAATATAAGTTGAAATCGAATAATTGAACCAATATGTGAAGGGGGAGAAAATCATGGGTGATTGTAAGGCGGTAGTGGGAAAAGGAAAATATGGGAATACTGTAGGGAGTTTTTGGTCAATTTCACTATTAAAGGCGTTGAAAAAAATTTAGAAGAGCAATACTTACATTTTCATAAATATTTATAGTATAATTTATTGAATAAACGATAAACCGTCGTTTCTACATAGTTCAGTGGTTAAGGTGCTTGTTTTCAAAACGGTCGCTGCTCCGGTCCCGGGCTTTAATCCCGGTAGGGGCAGGAATTCTGAGAGTTGTGTTTGATCATGAGCTACACCAGGACATTTCGTGGTTCAGATTCCACGTTAAACAGTAGGTCTCCTCCAGGGCTAACTACCCGAGTCGTGTCATAATGTGTACACATCTACAACAAAATTCAAGCTAAAACAAAGGCTTGAAGTGGTCCCAGTTGGTTCAAACGAACATGCATACATAAATAGTTCACATGCAAGCATTATAATTAATGAGACTAATGAACTTCCATTTACTTATAAAGCTTTATAATGTTGGATACGTAACTTGTTTCTAATTTAAAACATGAATCCAAGTTCTCATCAGTTGTTTGGTTTCTCAGTTTATTTTTATTAAGGTTCTTGTTTGAAAACGTTTGTTCACACATGTACTACCATGCTCATATTAATCCGAACGACCTGAATTGCACATCGCTACATTTCCTCCTGGGTCTTATTCAACCCATTACATACATCTACGAAGACAGTACTATACCCTGGAGGTGGTACAGTCTCACGACTATTAACATTGAGCCACATCCACCTCCCATAAAACGAAATACATTTCCGCTTTTTTGTTTCATAAACCGAAATAGTGATTACATTTCGACAATAAAAGAGTTATAGGAACATCGAATACGTTTCATTTACTGTTTTAAAGACATTTTAAGTTAATAAGTGTTCACACATAACACGAAAGTTACCAATCTCAAACAAAATGCTGGTTTTTAGCAAGTACTGGATAACAACAAAATGCACATTTTATACCCGTCTACAACAACTTAAAATGACTCGAAATTTACGTTAATATTCAACGTTTGCTGTGTATTATAATTTTTGGAAACAGTACAGACTCATCTAAGAGTTCAGTCAAATATACACAGACGGAAAAAAAAATCCCAACACCAAGAAAAAATTATTGTAGAGTAATGAAATTTGGACAATGCATTTGTCAAGTTAACATGTTTAATTGATTAAATTTTCAAGATCACAGGTTAATTTAAGCTCAAGAAAATGCATTTCAAATGTGAAATACTGTTAAATTAATAGCCGGTGTAACCTCCAGAATTTTGAATGCAAGCCTGCAAACGTGAATGCATTGTGTCATACAGGTTTCGAATGTCACTTTGTGGTATGGAGTTCCATGCTTGTTGTACTTGTGCTGTCAATACTGGGACGGTCAGTGCTGGCTGTGGATGATGCTGGAGTTGTCGTCCAATGATATCCCATACGTGTTCAATTGGAGACAGATCTGGTGATCTCGCAGGCCAAGGTAACATGTCGACACTCTGTAGAGCACGTTGCGAGACAACAGCGGTATGAGGGCGAGCGTTATCCTGTTGAAAAACTCCCCCTTGAATGCTGTTCATGAATGGCAGCACTACAGGTTGAATTACCAGACTGACGTACAAATTTGCAGACAGTGTGTTTGGTATAACCACAAGAGTGCTCCTGCTGTCATAGGAAATTGCTCCCCAGACCATGACTCCAGGTGTAGGTCCAGTGTGTCTAGGCCGCAGACAGTTTGGTTGCAGGCGTTCCCCTGGCCTCCTTCTGACCAACACTCGGCCATCACTGGCACCAAGGCAGAACCTGCTTTCATCAGAAAACACAACAGATCTCCACTCCGTCCTCCAATGAGCTCTGGCTTGACACCACTGGAGTCGCAAACGGCGATGGCTTGTAGTCAGTGGAATGCACGCTACAGGGCTGGAGTCATGGTCTGGGGAGCAATTTCCTATGACAGCAGGAGCACTCTTGTGGTTATACCAAACACACTGACTGCAAATTTGTACGTCAGTCTGGTAATTCAACCTGTAGTGCTGCCATTCATGAACAGCATTCAAGGGGGAGTTTTTCAACAGGATAACGCTCGCCCTCATACCGCTGTTGTCTCGCAACGTGCTCTACAGAGTGTCGACATGTTACCTTGGCCTGCGAGATCACCAGATCTGTCTCCAATTGAACACGTATGGGATATCATTGGACGACAACTCCAGCATCATCCACAGCCAGCACTGACCGTCCCAGTACTGACAGCACAAGTACAACAAGCATGGAACTCCATACCACAAAGTGACATTCGAAACCTGTATGACACAATGCATTCACGTTTGCAGGCTTGCATTCAAAATTCTGGAGGTTACACCGGCTATTAATTTAACAGTATTTCACATTTGAAATGCATTTTCTTGAGCTTAAATTAACCTGTGATCTTGAAAATTTAATCAATTAAACATGTTAACTTGACAAATGCATTGTCCAAATTTCATTACTCTACAATAATTTTTTCTTGGTGTTGGGATTTTTTTTTCCGTCTGTGTATAACACGTAACAAGATTTCGGATTTAATAATTTCGCAGTGGTCTTGTAAGTATGCTTGCCTGTAAAAGCAATTCTTTTAGTTCTGTCGTTTCTTGAACATACTTAGCGTGGAACAATAGAAAAGAATCATAACATCAATGTTCTGGCAGACGTGAGACACGGTCAACGCAGCATGCGTGAGTAGGATTTGAAAGACACTTTTCTATTAAATTTAACTTCACCGTAAAGATTTCTGTCACTCAACATTCCCCATTTTTTCTAGTGCTCATAACACAGTCGGGTGATTGATCATTGATGTAATACGTAATGATAACTGTTTAAAAATAATCAAGGAACTAAATCAAACTAATGTGTCTATTGTGCGAAAAGTTTTTTTTAGCTAATGTCCTTACTGTGCGACAACGATAATTTCTAGCCTGTGGTATTGGGAAGCAAATGAGAAATGAAATGAAAATGGCTGTTCTTACGAAAAAAATTCTCATCAAGGAAGAACATAAAATTCAAAGCTTCCGTATTTAAAAACATGCTGCTCCGACTAGTGATAGCTAATTATATAATTGATGCATAACCCCAACTGGGAATTATTCGTGGCATGGAGTTATCTTCCCTGTCCTATCGCGTTGACCGCTATCTCCAGGAGTCCGTAAAAAATTCGGTTTGCGGTAAGGGGCAAAATCGTTAACCGTAGTACAAAAAGAATATACGTTATTAAAAAAGTGCAGAAATTTTAAAAGTTAATTCTGACGCATATCACCATTGATGAAAAGTTTCTTTAATTTTATTTCCTAAATTTAAAATTCCAAGAAATAAACAGTAAATTCCAGGAACGAGGAAAGATAATGCCTGGCTCGTTATTAGTTTCTCCTACCTCAGCTTCCCTCTCAGGTAGAGCCTGACGCTATGGTGCTGTAATTGGCTCAGGTTCGGGGATGCTGATCCCGGAAGCTACGAGGTGCGATGTCTTGCGGTTCCACGGTTCGAGCCAGCCGAGGGCAAAAGTGGTTAAATGATGCGTTATGTTTTTCTTGGGTTACCCCTACACTGAGACAGTGAAAACATATTTTACACCTGTTGGGAAGTTGAAATTACAAATTTCTGTCTGTATCTATTGTGAAATCGAAATTCGTTGTTATTCTTCAATAAAATCACTATTATTTCAAAGGCACGGAAGAGGCTGTATTCTAAAAACGTAAACGAAGTCGGCAACGATATTTGAGAAATGGCAATTCCTCATTCCGTTGAGTAATTTCGAGATTTTTTATTTAAACAGAATTTTTGATAGCCAGATCGACAGAGTGAATTGACTACTGTCTAGTGCTACTGATGAAATTTACCCTTCACCAAATTCGTTCAGCTATTAATTAATGTAAAATTCCGGGAAATAAACAATAACTTTACCGAGCGTGGTGGTGTAACGGATAGCGTTCTGGCCTCGCATTCGGGAGGACGGCGGTTCGAATCCCCGTCCGGGCATCCAGATTTGGGTTTTCCATGGTTTCCCAAATCACTCCAGGTAAATGCCAGGATGCTTCCTAAAAGAAGGCCATGGCCGAATACCTTCCCATTCCTTGCCCCCATCCTTTCCCGTCTCTAAAGACCTCGCTGTTGAGAGACGTAAACCAATTAAAAAAAAAACAATAACTTTCAGGAACGAGGAAAGATAATGCCAAGCTGTTTATGCGTTGTAGATACCTCATCTTCCGTCTCTGGTAAGCCTGACGCGATGCTGAGGTAAGTGGCACATATTCGCGGATGCAGATCCCGGAAGCTAGTGCGTTGTCTCGTGATTCCACGGTTCGAGTCGCGCCGCGGTAAAAAGTGGTTAAACGATGCGTTATGTTTTTCTTGTGTTACCCGTACACTGAGACAATAAAAACGTATTATACACCTATTGTGACGTTAAAATTACAGATTTATGCCTCCTGTATCTATTGAGCAATCCAAATACATTGTTATTTTTCTGTAAAGTTATTATTATTGCAAAGGCCTGGAAGAAATTAGTGTAAACGAATTGGTCCACAGTTGTTGAGAAGTGGCAATTCCCCATTCCTTTGAGTATTTTCGGATTTTTTTTTTTATTTAAACCGAAACTTTTTTGGCTGGATCGTGAATGTGACTTGACTACTGTCTAATGCCGCTGAAGAACTTTGCCTATTTGTTTGATGAACAGTAACACAATGAAGATTTAATTTAAAACTTCTGGTATCTGTATGTATTGACATATTAACTCATTGTATGCTGTATTGACGCTAAAGTAAATACAATCATGTTGTGGATGCTGAAATTTGTAACAATCTAGTCTTAAAGTATAAATTGTTCGCGAACATTCATTTCGCCAAAGTGTAAAGTAAAAGGTTTGTTTCCTCATAGTTGTGGAAAAACGATAGCCAGTATATAGACGTCATAACATCCACGAGGACTATGAGAAAGAAGGGTGGTTTCATTTATTCTAAACAAAAATCTATCAGTTTCTAAATTTTTGAAAATTTTTGTCTCAAGATAAATATCGTAACAGAAAGAAATAGTGACACTTATTTTTTCGTAATGTTTTGTTAATAGAAAACTTAAAAAAAATACGTGTCAGCTGACAGATGACGATAGCACTATCAAGAGCCACATTGTAATTCATTATAAGGATTTATAGTTTGTCTCAGTTACACTCGGCAAGTGATGTGTGGTAGGATCATCATGAGGAAATAGGGCTGTTTACACACAGCGTTGAACGCGCAGCCTTTCCGTGAACGGCTCGTATGGAATATCCATTCCCAGGATATTCCTACTTCTTAAAGAATGCATAATATATACAGGGTGGTCAGAAATTCACTCATCGGCGGATAAGGGCAGTGTTCGGGACGTTGCACTAACGAAATAAATACAAAAAATCTAGTAAAAGTCGTACCGTTTTTGAGTTATACGCAGCTAAAGTTGGCCAATAAGAGCGCTGCGCGGGCGAATTCAAACAGCCTTCCACAGGCGCTGTTGCCAAGCGTACTCGAGGCATGCGACCGCCACAGAAAACGAAAAGAAAAACTCTCTTCGGAAATGTGGATCGAACCCGCAACCTTCAGAGTGAGAGTTTGCCGTCTTACTGACTACGCTGCCAAGTCACTAGAATTTCCTTCTTTTTAGAAGCCACTAGGGCGGACTGTTTGTTCGTAATCGGAATTGATCGGTAATCCGCGACATTTTTCGGGAAGTCGGTGGTGGGGCTAGAGTATTCTTTTTTATGGGAATTGTTTTTTAATTAGTTGATTTGCTTGGTAGATTAATCTTTAATTTTTGTACAAAAATCGTTTCGTTACTGACAAAAAAAAAAAAAAATCTGCAAACTTAATTTATTCCTTGTAAAGAAGCTTCTTTTATTCCATGTAATCGTATTTCACTAGATTTCGATCACAACATTTTTATTGATTAATGTGAATATCCTTGCTACTATTTTGCAACAATAAAACAAAAAAACAATAAACTTTTGGAAAAAAGAACATTAAACCCATTCTATCGTTTGTAACGTAACTTTCTCTGCTGCAAAAAGTCTGTTCTTATTCAAACAAGTTGTACATTTTGGTAACGTGCATCAACTCGCTAACGCGCGGCAAGCCGCAAAAGATAAACAAGCTGTTACTCATTGAAAGCCCTTTTGTCACTGATACAAAACAAAATTACTGTACAGTAGTTTCATTTCCAACTTGACGTTATCAGTCGCAACATTGAAAACCAACACGGATTTACTTACAATAAGCGTCAACCCGCAACAGTAACCGTAGTAAAAATGTATCCCAATAAACAACAATAATAAAAAAAATACGGGTCCTTAAATTTTACAGCAACTGCTCTAAATGTTCTCCCTCAACTGCAATACCGGCACGACAACGCTGAGTTACTGAATTCGCGAGTATTCCAAAATATTAACTTTCTCTAATTTCATCAAAAGCTAGAATTATCCTAGCCAAAAGTTGTTCCTCTGTTTCTACTTCAGTCTCATAAACAATGGCCTTGACAGCTCCCCATATATAAAAATCCAATGGGTTGTTGTCTGGTGACCGAGCTGGCCAGTGAATTAGGCCTCCTCGAGCAATCCACCTGTTAGGATACAATGCATCTAAGTGTTGACGTACCGGTACTGCAAAATGCGGCGGGGCGCCTTCATGTTGAAACCACATGTCATTACGAATTACCAAAGGAACGTCTTCTAAGTACAACAGAAGGACGTTTTCATGAAATGCTAAATAAGAAGCGCCATTTTAACGTTGCGGAAGTAGAACACGGCCTAGTATAAACTCGCCCAAAATACCCGCCCAAATGTTAACACTAAATTTGTGTTGGTATGACTTGACAAAAATTGCATGCGGATTTTCGACATCCCAGATGTGTCTGTTTCGGCTATTAAAACACTTCTCCCTGGTATAGCACGCCTCATCCGTCCACAGCACCTTCCTTTCAAAGTTTGGAAAATTGTTACATTGCTGCAGGTACCACTGTGAAAACTGAACTCGAAGTGGAAAATCGTCTTCCTCCAAATCTTGTTCCTTTTGAAAGTGAAAGGGATGGAACCCTTCGTCGTGAAGGACGTCCAAAACAGTGGCATGTGAGGCCCGGTAATTAAAAAACAACAAAAATGATCCTACTGAAAGGCTGCATTTAAACGGAGAATTTGAGGGATCACTTAGACTGGACGTATCTGCAATGCGTTGGCAATGACCCTAGAGCTTGTCCTCGGATTATCAGCAATCATTTCCAGGACATTGTCTTCAAATCCTACACTCCGCCTGAACCGATTTCGTCCGGCGTCGGACCTGTGGACAACAATACTTCCCGTCTCCCTCAACCTTCTGTCAACCTACACAAAAGTGTTGGCCGATGGAATCACACAGTTAAGAAATCGAGTCGTGTAAATCTTAACTGCCTCGGCCATGTTTTGTCCAGTAGCGCCATACGCCAAATGCATATCGGCGTACTCTTCAAACGAAAATTGATGACGTTGCATGATGACAGTGTCTTTATCAGTAAATTGCGTTCGACTGCGAGACTTCTTCTGGCATGGTCCTTTAGAACCACCACCGACTTCCCGCCCTAGTGGCTTCTAAAAACAAGGAAATTCTAGTGCCTTGGCAGCGTAGTCGGTAAGACTGCAAACTCTCAACCTCAAGGTTGTGGGTTCGATCCCCTCTTCAGAAGAGAATTTTCTTTTCGTTTTCTGTGGCGGTCGCATGCCTCGAGTACGCTTGGCAACACCGCCTGTGGAAGGCTGTTTGAATTCGCCCGCGCAGCGCTCTTATTGGCCAACTTTAGCTGCGTATAACTCAAAAACGGTACGACTTTTACTAGATTTTTTTTGTATTTATTTCGTTAGTGCAACGTCCCGAACACTGCCCTTACCCGCCGATGAGTGAATTTCTGACCACCATTTATATACACTCGTACAGTCTTTGCATTAAATGTGGACAGCGCTGTCATGTTCTATCAGTCTTTTTGCACAATCTGGCATCAATCTCATCCCAGGAAAGAGTAAGGCAATGCTGGCTCCGCCTTTTGGCAATATCATTGGGGCATATTTCATTCAGAGCCATCTATATTTCAGATTATTCATTTCCGTAAGTCAATGCATGAAACAAAACTGGAATTAAGCTCCTCCCCACTGACGATTCATAATGGCGGGGTACTTCATCACCCTTCCCCTATATTTCAATAACACTTCAAATAAATTCAGATCGTAAAACCTATCGCAAAAGTTGTAATTAACGGGAATGCATTAAAGCGAGGCAAACAATAACCCCTAAGGCTCCGTTCTACCTTTTACTACAACTGAGTAGCGTAAAACTCTAACAATCATTATTTACATACTGGTTTGGCTAATTCCTTCCGATAATATTTCACTCATAATGTGGTCCTGTGGTTAGCGTTGTGGTTTTCTGAACCTGCGGTTCAAGGTTCAAATCCACGTATTTCATATTCTTTTTATATTTTTTCCCCTTTTATAAGTTCCGAACCTACACTATGCTTATGCATATTATATATTATATATTATTGATTCCTTCCAAACTGCCTCAGGGAATAACATACTTATAACTGAAAGTATCAAATAATTTTTAACCAACTACCAACATGAAAGTAAACACTTTTGCGGCGGCAGCGCTGAAAGAAAGCTACTCTGGTTCCCAGTCATGCCGAAATCAGATCGTCTGTCCCATTTCCAACTGTACACGTTTATCGAAAATAATCATTTCACAGTAGAACGAATTTCAAGTTTCAGAAACAATTAATTTATCGTTGGAATTATGTCTCTAATTTTAAGCCATGTCTATCATTAATTCTGTAGATGGTCTATAATGATCATACATCGTCGTCAAGGAAAACAAAAATATAATGTAAAAACATGAAAGGAAATCGCATAGAACCAAATATTAGTACTGTAACAAATTAAATGACCATTGTCACTCAAAAATTTAAAACCAGGTTATTATCGTAGGACTAGCATAAATTCTTTTATTACTGGTAAAAGTAAAGAAAGTTAATTGAGAATCGGGATTGAAGTAGAGAGTTCTAAAATTACTGCTTTACAGCGTAACGACATGATACCTGCGGGATTTAAAAACTCATTACTTAATAAATCATATAATTTTTGTATTATTCTTTGTTTGCGATTACTTCAGTATAATAACATAAACAGATACCACCATTTGGCGAAGAAGGATGTCGCCACTCGTGTCAGTGTTCTTTAGTCTCGTGTGTGAAGTGGAACGGTGACTTTTCGTCACCCGTGATAGTCGACTCCAAAATACACTAAGCCTCAAAAATTCAAACAAACACAGCCTACCGGTAAAGAAAGTTCGACAGTGCCTTAGGACCGGAGGACCGAGCGTAGTGGATGGGCCATAACGCTCTGCCCTCGCATTCGGGAGGAGGCGGGTTTGAATACCCGTCCGACTATTAGAGGCGTAAAAGGACTAGTGGCAAGGATTTCACCAATGGCCTTTAAGGAACCATTCCGGTATTCACATAGAGTGGTTTGGGGAAACCGTTGAAACCCCAAATCTGGATGGCCGGACTAGGATTCCAACCTGTGTCCTCCCGAATGAGAGGCCAGAGAGTCACAGCGTCTACAAGAATGCGTGTGTCGAATGATGGTGATGTAGAAAATTGTATAATTGTTCAGCCCTTAAAACGATGTATACATTGAAGAAAGTAAATTGAAACTTTGCTAGGGAGACCTTACATTTTGGATTTCACTCTTACAGTTAACATGGTTTACCATTGTATTTTTAATTTCCAGCTGTGACTTGCAGTCTTAAGTTGGAGAATTGTTGTGAAAAACAATAAAAAACTTTAGCCGAATTTGCTGCTCGTGATGAATTTTTACGTGTATTATTTGCATTATAAAGGCGTTCTTCTTAGCCGAAGGAAATAGGAAAGTTCACACCTATTTCCTTCTGCAATGCTACCACATCTACTTCCTCCAACGTTGTCACGATTTCTGACTTCTGGCAGTGCTCCGGAAATTCCTATACAAGGAATCGTGTCTCATAGCTAGGCGATATTATAAGAACAGACACATTGCCGAAATGGAAAATTATTTTTCTTCCAAGTCTCATATTTTTATTTAACTGATTTTTTTCCTGATTTTAAAAGTTTGATTCTTTATACAGATTATCAATAACTATTCATTCACGAGATTTTATATCTATATATTTCTTCAATTTTGTTATATAATGAACGAAGCACGTCTGTTGACGAAGGTGGAGTGGCTGAACGGTACTGCGCTGACCTGTGGAGCTTTTTGTTCCTAGGTTCGATCCCACTTGCAGTTGAATATTTTTTTGTTGATTATTTCATTTTCACTTGTTGCAAACTACATATCATATAAATATACATATAAAAAAACTTATTATATTTTACGGCAAATTGCTTAAAAATAAATTCTAATATCAAGCGCGAATACACTTGTAATCGGATGTGTCAGTCCATTAATGTAGCAGCATCTTTAGTTGTTTATCGTGAAGACAGATTCATTTAGCACTCCATATGAAAAACATTTTTTTAGCAGTTTATAGGCCACATCGACGAAAAAATGTGTGTATTTGTAATTTAAAATATTGTTCAGCCAATATAATCTTACGAGTTTAGTGCATTTTAGTGCCCTAAAGGCAGGGAGTACATTTGGAGTTGTTCATGAGAACCTGCAAGATTAATCACTGCTGTTTAATTTCTCGCTTGATCTATTTTGGAGCCGACTATCACGGCTAATATCAATCGTGATAAGCGTCAGAATTAACTTTTAAAATTTCTGCACTTCTTTAATAATGTATATTCTTTTTGTGCTATGGTTAACAGTTTTGCCCCTTACCGATAACCAAATTATTTACGGACTCCCGGAGATAGCGGTCAACGCGATAGGACAGGGAAGATAACTCCATGCCACGAATAATGCCCAGTTGGGGTTATGCATCAATTATATCATTAGCTATCACTAGTCGGAGCAGCATGTTATTAAATACGGAAGCTTTGAATTTTATATTCTTCTTTGATGAGAATTTTTTTCGTAAGAACAGCCACTTTCCATTTCATTTCTCATTTGCTTCCCAATACCACATGCTAGAAATTATTGTTGTCGCACAATAAGGACATTAGCTCACGCACTAATCCATACGTCACCACACACAAGCACACACAAACAACCATCAGACAGACGTTAGAGTGTGTGCAAAGGATGACATGTTTTTGCCATACACCTCATTACTTGTCCCATACGGATTATTCATTACAACCAATTAATTACATGTTCTATCAACAAAATAGGTAGACAGTCATTGTGAAATCTCAAAGTCGAGTATAATCCTATCGTGATAGACACACAACCACATAGAAAGACACCCATACACACAGTTACCATACATCACCACAAACATTCAAGTAACTGGAGGAAAAGGACTGAACACCCTAGGTCGAGAATGAATAGTTACAGGATGTGCGAAATGTTACATTTCTTTGCCACAAAAATCGGTGCTCATCACACCCAACTGATTACATCTACATAGGTGGCCACTGAAGGAGAAAGGGACCCGATACACGACGTCCACAATGAGGTGTTACATGATAGGCACACGATAGCATGTATTTACAATACACCTCAGTTCTCACCACACTTACCTGATTTTTAATGTGCCATCAGTATAGCTGGCGGCTGGAACTAATCACTTGGCAATGTTTGGTCAAAAGTCATTTGTTAATAGCAGCTCATCAAAGAGAAATTTTAGGTCAACCTTCCCAGGCGGGCGCGGCGAATCCAACAT
Organism: Vandiemenella viatica; assembly: GCA_031002005.1. Taxonomy (NCBI): domain Eukaryota; kingdom Metazoa; phylum Arthropoda; class Insecta; order Orthoptera; family Morabidae; genus Vandiemenella; species Vandiemenella viatica. Next base: position 218,873,062 of record CM061921.1, read on the forward strand.
GATGTGAAAAAGTGAGTTTGTTTCCCGTCTCTTCGTCGGTGAATTAATTTTTAATGTCTGCCTGCTTCGATGAACGGAATTTATGGTTTTCCCTACCTTCGTCGGTGAATATCTGTCGGTTTCAATGAAAGGATTTCACCCATTGATGGGTTTTTGAGGCTACGAATTTTGAAAGGAATAACGTATATGTGGTATTGCTATACTTTATCACAATAATTTCATTTTTTAAAACTTTGTAACGTCTCTCTAACAACGTGGTCTTTAGAGACGGGGAAAGGATGGGGGGCAAGGAATGGGAAGGAATTCGGCCATGTCCTTTTGAAGGAAGCATCCCGGCATTCACCTGGAGTGATTGGGGGGAAACCATAGAAAACCCAAATCTCGACGCCCGGAAGGGGGATTCGAACCGCCATCCTCCCGAATGCAAGGCCAGAACGCTAAATAATTTCATGAAAACAGGTACACATAGATTTTATATCTTTCCACTTTTCTGAGTTTATGACGGTTTTTTTCCATATCGAACGTTAACGTACTTTAAAGGAAAAATGTATGCTTTTCAACTTATTTTTTATTCAATTATAAAAAGTCAAGCTGGCGCCATACTCTCTAGATGTGGAAATTACATAACTTTGAGGAGTTGGAATGGCTTTTTCAATAATATCACAAAACACTTAAACACCGCGGCCGGACTCGAACCGGCAATTTTCGGCACTGTAGCCCCAACGCTACCGAGGTCGTTTTAATATGGACTTTTTTTGTTTTTAGTAAAATTGCAATGATTTACGCTTAAGTATATTTCACGACACAGAACCGAAGAAAATATTTACACCTTGCTGTGTACAGAGCTTTCGCAAGAGATAATGGGCTCTGTAAACGGAAATAATATTTCTGAACGTCGGGAATAACTCCATGGTTTCGAAATACTTGTCACATAGATATACCGATATTAGCAGACAGACACCAGGCAGGAATACCTTGTTACATACCTATCGCGTTGAGAAATGAAGCATGCCGCGCCATCAATCGGGAAACAGGGTACTATGCACCAATGCCTGGAAATATTTGTAGCTTTCACCGAGCCCAAAATGAGCCATGCCCCTCCATCTATCGGAAACCGGGATACTATGTCCCGGTAGGTTATGCAAGGCCAAAACGCCCGATGCCTTGGCTGAGCAAGTTGACACCTGTCGCAACGACAGCGCACCTGTGTAAACACGCCCCGGGCGGCGGAATTCCCCGCTCTCCTGGGGGAGTGGAATATCTGCGCCCAAAGAAATTAAGCCCTTGGGAGGTGTCGCCATCTGGGCGGCCTGTCGAGGAACTAACATATGCGCAAGCCGGCCGGTGCTGCCCCCCTAGCGGCCACCAAATGAACTAACGGTCAGCCATCTTGTGACGTCATACGACCTTGAACGCTGATTGGCTACTCACTTCGTGACGTCATGGGTTTTCCCGGTTTCTGGCCAGCTTCCACCTTCCCCCACCACTCACCTTCTTAGCTATTATCAAGTACTTGTTTAGTTGTTTTTAAATATTCCCTACTACCCTGCTGCCCCTTAACTCTGTTATATTCTCTCCTTACCAACCTATTTAACACCCTCACCTCCCTATTACAGTACACTGGTTCTCTACATTATTTTTTGTTTCGGAATAAATATTTCTTCCCCCTTTCTTATTATTTCCTTGAACTCTTCCCTCCTTGACTCAACTGTACTTGTGCATTCCCTCTAAATGCTGAAACGTTCTCAGAAATATCTCTCACACGTGCATCAATACATTCTCTGTATTGTGATCGAAAGTTGATCGGTTAGAACTATTTACTTGCGGCTGAAATCAGTAATATGGCGTCAGAGAAAGCTTAGGAAAAGTAAAAATACGTCCTGACGTTCTTAAGTGATACCACGTAAGATTAGTTTTAATCCACACAAATTCTTATATTAAAGCAGAAGTAATTGGTGTAATCAATATATCGTCAAAATTAAACCAATATCGAAACAGAAAATAATTTGACTTTTTTGGAGGATAAATATATGGAATTGCTTTTTCATTTAGGACGTAAATAAATTTTCATTATTGCCGTATTTTTATTATTACCGTAATTATTGTTAAAGAAAACTCTTACACTATAAGACACTTCCATACATACGAAGTCATGGATAACTGCTAGTAAGTTATTAAATTTTTGCTTTCATGCATTAGTGCATACATAAGGTAATAAATAAAATATTTAGGTACCTACCTAAAACCCCGCTCAAGCAGATAGATAATATTATAAAGTCTGAATTGAACAATATTTGCAGTAAGCAAGGCGCGTCATTAGCATTTTCGTTGTCTTGCCATGTAGAAATCTTTTCCTGAGCGCTACAGATTTTCACTGTCTTATGAAATTGTAGACGGCCATTATGCCTCTCAACCCAACGCGTCTCGCAGATACCTTGCATTGTAGCTCCAAATTCTTTAAAAAAATTTAATTCCTTTTAGCGGATGAATTGGCAATTTTATTGTGTCCTAGTTACTAACGTCAAGAAATGGCTTGATGCCATAGATAACATGTTATTAAGAACAGGACTGTTGTTTGTACAGCATATCAAAATTTGCAACTATTTTCACAAGCTCCATACCACCTAGAACGTTATCATCACATCTAGGCGTATCGTAAGCATCACAGAAAGACACAAAACTTCCTTTATTATACTAATGTGTATGTATTTAAATGAAAGGCTGAGCTGTGAGATATGTTTTATGTTTGTTGTTTCATCGAATAAAATGTAAAAGTATTTAGTTACATTCACATTCAGTAAAATACTTTCCTAAATGATTTCATTGCAAACATCAATCAACTAATTTTGCTGATGTATGTTGCATTAGACTTAGAAGTCACTAAATGATAAATGATGCTGCTATGCTATGTCACGAAATTCTACACGGAATTTTAAAAGTGCTTCCTTCATCAACTACCGTGCTGTTGTTACTTGCTTCTTTATCGAAAAATTTCTCCTCATCGCGATGACCACGTAAAGATATATCTTAATGAACACAAAAATTATCGTTTTGGCAATTGGTCGTAAGCTTTACTTTATTTTAATTAACTTTTGTCATTTTTTTTACTGCTAAATTTGGTTTTCAGTTTTGTGAAAAGCTGTTAAAAGCTTTTTCCAGCTTCGACAGCTATTTCGTGGTATTTATTTCGCTGGTGAGTTAGAAACACACCATTTTTACCAAGAAAATCATCGAAAGCTATTAATGGTTCTTTTATGAATCGTTTAGAGGTGTTTTTGACTGTGTGGCAACTCAAGGGAGTTACTGTAAATAAAACATAATATTTTCTGTAAAGTTCTTGATCTTTATGCGATAAAACAAGCCAGTGAAAATTGTCAATGTGTGACTTCTAATATATATACATATATATACAGTGTGAGAAAATATAAATTTGAGAAGGCAACTAATGTTTGTCGATCAATATAGCTCTTGTGAAACGTCTAGGTATTTTCTTACAAACCATTCAATACCTGATTAAAATTTCGATTGAGAAAGCAAACTTTTTATCTGATTAGAACTGGAAGTCGACGTACACGAAATCGGCAAGCATAGAACAGCTTCAGCAGAAGTAATATTTTCTTCTTCATCTAAGATTGAGGTAGTTGTTGAAGCATCGGCAGCACACATATTATGATATGCATTAGTGCTCAGTATAGGTAAATGTTTTGGGTGTTTATCAATCTCAAACCTAGGTTTCTTCATAAAAGAATGAATCTATCTTTCTAAATAAACCACTACATGCATTACGTTTCGACACACCAGCACAATCACATTTTTCGCTGCATCCTGTAGTGAAAAACACCCGTGCATAACTAAGCAAAAATGACAATATTTATGAAAATACATCAAACGGTTTATGGCGAGAAGCACTCGGAACTACGCGGCTGTGACGTCACGGAACATCGGACGCGCAGCCGCGAACGATATAGTACGATGCACTGCGCGACCCGGCAAAATCAAAAGTTGCAATTACGCGCTCAATGTTCAGTTCACAATGACCAATCGGATACAACATAATATTATAAACAGCATACAGTCGCATTGTGACTGTCGTGTATGTTATTGTGAGATCTGGCCATCCATTATTCAAAGTAATCTTATTTAATTAAAATCAGTGAGATTAAAAATATTATCAGAGGGCTAGCCCAGGGGGGCCATGACCCCATTGACCCCCCCCCCCCCTTGGATCCGCCACTGCATGCATTCAGTAACGATTCTTGCTGTCTCGTTTAGAGCAATATCCACTTTCTTTGAATTAGCTGACGCCTCCCACACTGGCGATGCATATTCCCCTGCTGCAAAGCATAGAGACATGGCTGTAGTTCAAAATGTCCTTCAGCCACGAGTTCTTTCTCCTTCTTACAGAACTTTTCCCATCTATCTTCCCTTCAATGATGAGTTGCAATAGTTGGTGCCTCTCGAAATGTGTCCTCAATATTGAGTTTTCTTTTGCATTACAGTGAGCAGCAGTTCTTTTTGCTTCTTCAGCGGATGAAGTACTTCTTTGTCTGAGATTTTTAGCAACCAAAGTTCCAGTAAGAGGCGACGGTATAGATACAATTCAAAAGCATCAACCCTTTTCTCTAGATTCTTGTCAAGGGTCCAGCTTTCAAATACATAAAGAAAAATCGAGAAAACGTAGCATTCTCAGTTACAGACAGATCTGATCTTATGAGAAAATGTTCATGCTAAGTACTTGTCTCCTCATACGCATTCCCAGCTGCAGACTAAGATCTGATCATACGGGGGGGGGGGGGGGGGGGAACAATTGGCCGTCAATTTGCACCGCCGACAGAAGTGAAAACTTAAAAATATTAATAACATACGCGCAACTCGTCATACTTATAGCTACAGATATACTAAATAATAATAATTCCGTGTGGACGTAATGACCTGTTGACAGGGTTTCTATTGGCTGCGCATTCCACCCCTGTCTTAGCCTCCTTAACCTAACCTGGTAATGCTACCAGGTAAAGAGGACCTACAGTTTAACGTGGAATCCGAACCACGGAAGCATTTTGGCGTACTTCACATTACGCAGGAAGCTATGCCAGAGGTATAGGTCGGGTTAATGGTCTATGAAAATTCCCACCGAGACAAAGATTCGAACCGAAGACCTTTCGTTCGCCAGCCAAACATTTTAGCCACTGAGCCACCAGACCACAATAAATACACTGTTAACATTAGCATGTCGGTAATGCGAACTCATAAGATTTTTACCCATTCAAAAATTGCCCAACGCGCCTAGAGAAGTTTTCACTCCAAAAACTAAAACTCTAACGTAGTCCACATCCCGATGGTTCATAGAATCTTCCCGAAGGAGATGTACCAAGCTATTGTGTCAAAGACAAGAAGTCTAATTCCTTTCTTCAGGGGCCTTTAACGTGGAATCAGAACCGCGGAACGTCTCGGCGTAGCTCATATAATCAAATACAGCTCCTAAAAATTCGTACTCAGCGCAGGATTTGAACCCACGACCGTAGAGAGAACTTTCTGACGAAAGCGCCTCAACAGCTGGGCTACCTTACCGCCTTGTTTTGAAGTATACGTGTGCTAATACTATCAAAATCGGACAAAAACTGTGGATTTGTATGAACAACGATGACAGAAATTAAGGCGAGGGGAGAAAGGTGAAGAGGGTCCGTAGTCACCAAAGCGAGGTAACTGTGTCTGCTGGCCGGTTGCTGTTCGAACTACGATGGTGGAAGAATTTTTAAGCATACTTGGTAAGAGGGATGGTGTGATGGATGTTAAATAGGGGAGAGGGGGGGGGGTCCGGCGAAATCTCACGAAACCTCACCCAGGGGAAAGGGGGGGGGGTCAACGGAAATCTCACGTGAGGATTTGAAATCCTTGTCGAATGGTAGAGCAAAACAAAAAAAAGTCCACAAATGACGTGAAAGTCGATTTTAAGGGGGGTAATTTAATTTGGTCCAAAACCGACCTTAGCAGGGGGTATAACCGCCCTACGGAGCATGAGACCTAAAAAAAAAATGCTCTCAAAAAGTTGCGAGGTCGATTGATAGGGGGGGGGGGTTTCCGTCAAAATGTTAGGTCATTTTAAAAGGAGGGGGGCGCCCAAAACTCACGAAGTCTCACCAGAGGGGAGGGGGGGGGTCCGGAATTCCGGAAAAACATCTCACGACATTAATGGACGCTCCCTAAAGCCCTGGAGTAAACCACTAACCTTTTCTCTGTGCGTATGGAGTGAGGTCATACAAGACTGTTGAAATCGTTTCGTCCCTTCCGATAGAGATGTTAAACTTTGCTCACCACTCAGCCTCTTACCGAAAAGCGGAATAAAAGGGAGACACCCAAACCACACGAGCAACTCGCTACATCTGCTCCTGTACGAGCAATACCTGAAAAGCCAACGGGAAACCATGACAGTGTTGCTACTTAGGATAATTGACAACGTACAGCAGACCGAGTGTAACATTCAGCTAACCTTTAAAGAACCACTAGCTATGAGGAAAGACGCCAGCCGAAAATCTTGAATTAGAGATGAATTGTGAAAATGATCGTAGAAATGGTTGCAGGTTCTATCGTAAGACAACACTCTTTATTCATTTCTCTCTGTATTCTGATATGCTCTCCTCATATCTTCCTCAAACCTTTACAATAGAAGACATTCAGAAACATCTTCACGTTCTCGTCTACTCTTCACCATACCTTTTTTCGTTTCTTTAAATCCAGTCATCTTTTAAACTATGCTGAATCCAGTTCCAGATCCAGATCTAGAAATATGATGAAAATGAACAAAACAAACCTTTTGAAATTGTTATAGATCCTTTAAGTCCTGAGATTGGTTATTTCATTTACAATGGGTTAAATTAATTTGCATTTCATGAGGACTTGAGGCTCTTTTAAACGATGTTGGTGGCAAGTTTAGATTCTTTCGACAATTTATGGTACGTCATTATTGCCAATATATATTAGCTGGATGCTGTAACTTGTCACAATGGCGCTGTCTCCCCGACTCTGCTTGTTTCCTTACAATGTAACACTACATTCAATTTTGCGAGTCTCTTCCTCATATCACGGAGTCCAGTGAATGAGTATTAGCTTTCGGGCACGGTATTCGGGAGGACCATGGCGCCATTCCCGGTCTGCCTGTCTAGATTTCGATATTCTATTGTTTACCTAAATCATTCCATACAATGTTGGGATACAAGCCAAGGACGTTTTCTTTTATATTATTTATCAAAAATTCTGTTCCGAAATCAGCTATCTGTAAAGTCGTAAATAAAGAAAGAATTAAATTCCAAATTCAGTAGTAGATACTGCGGTGGTAAAGGGTTATCTCCATTTATAGTAAATATTCGATTCACCTTAAACAAATATATTAATATATCAGCAAAGGTACGCATGAGGCAGTCTGAAAACCGACACATTCCACAAGGAATCAGAGAGACCTCGAGGGGTGGCCCAATATACATATCTGCAGAAGCCGAAGCAGCCTAACGAGCAATTCGGCGAGTATTGAGAATAAAGAGAGGGGGAGCATACCGTCCAGGCTTCATGTCGCTTACGACTCTACGTGAATAGCCAGCCAGTGCTGCCAATTCTACGGATTTGTCCGTAGATCTACGGATTTTTATTAAAAGTTAGGATTTTCGGATTTTGCTAAAATATCTACGGATTTTTTTTATTCTTTTTGTTATTTGTTGATTTTTACTTATATTGGTGTTTTGTTAAACTTTGAGCGTATAGTGTCAACGCATTCCATTTCCTTGCAGCCGCTCGTGTGAACCAGCAATTGAAATAAAGATCATTTTTTTGTTTGATTATAGGTTTGAATTTAACCTTAAAATACTATAATACAGAACTATCGGCGCAATCTTTATGCACGGTGACACGCTCGTTGGCACGGCTTACAAAGCAATGCCTTCCGAGAAGGCCTAACCAATACCCGAGAATCAAAAGGGTCTCAGTTTTTAACATTTCCTGTTACAGAAGATATGCTAAATTTAATGTCAACAAAGAAAATGTATGGTCCATAAAAGAGAGAGAGAGAGAGAGAGAGAGTAGGCACAGCAGCAGCAGTGATGAAAATGGCGCTGTATAAAACATGTTCAGAGATATTTCTTACTTTCAAGGTAGAATATTATTTTGTATTTCGAATTTTAAAGACCTGGATATAAAAAATATTCTTAATTTTGAGTGTGTCTTCAATAATTATTATTTCAGTTAGCGAGTCTCCGGATTTTTGTACGCAATCTACTGAAATTTTAGCGGCCATCTACGGATATTCAAAGCCAAGTGGCTAGCAGCACTGTAGCCAGCTATCCAAAGACGTCAGTTCTGTGGAATGCTATGACGTACAGTTGCAAGAACCAATGGTATCACCGGACTGATTAGTATGAAAGAAGTGCAGATGACTAGCGAACAGGTAAATTGCTGTTTATAAACATTATTAATGTGGTAAATTTTCATTTACCTCGTCGAATCGTCTCCGAGAGAAATGTCAACGATCCTAAATAATGGCTGACATGTTTTGATGGAAGTGGAAGGAAGGAGGCCTTCGAGCAAGGCGAACAGGGAAGGCAGAAAATGGTACCAATACACATTACTATTAAATGCAAAGCTTGATGTGGGAACGTGGTAGCAGCACCTTTGGCTAGACATCTTTTTTCAGCAAACAGAACGCCTCGAATGAACGAATCAAACTAGTCACAACAGAGCTGGAATAATTAGCACGTTTTATATAACTAAAGTGTTATTAATCCAGAACTGGTAATTACCACTGAATTAGTCACTAACTGTTTGCACAATTTTCTCCGCCATCTGATGGTGGATCACTCCACGTAGATAAGACATATCCAACTCACCGTTGAGCTGACCAATTTGAAGGTGTGCTACGGTTCTGAATCAATTTACAGGTGTGCCCTAAAGAATGGTCTTTAACTTTCATATGGACGCAGACTCTGTTGTCTTTACATCATTTGTTATTTTTCCTGATTTTTTTTTTCAATTTCCGTATGTTTTATATACTATGTGTTAACGATGTGTAATGTTAATAATGGATCAAGTATGTTACTGCCCTAGTTCAAAATATTAATAAATGAAATCATGTATGATTATAGCAAACGGTCAAACGGTTTGCTTCATTATTTAACGTAAATAACCTCTAGCTCATATATATATATATATATTAACTTGATATGTGTTTAATAATTATTATTGAGGATAATTATCGCAGATGAATTGCCTAACCTCGTCATTAGTATAAATAATTAAATCCGGCTATTAATAGTAAAGAACTTCGATGTTAAAGAAAATTGGAATAATTCAGTATAATATATTCTTTTTACAACTGAAAACCTTATTAGATGTCTCTTTGTTTATTATATATGAAACAATTAGTCCAAGATACGGTTTCAAATTAGACTTGTTTTTTATTTCTCATAAGCACATCGGACTTTACAGATACTGGTCACTTGTAAACACAAGCTCCAGCGATTACATTCAATACTGTTTTCAAAGATAATACAGTACTGTTCGCTCAAAACTGTTTCAACTGAGTGTCCTTTGCCGACGTAAACTGTTTCCGTAAAACTGTATCTGTGAATCTCTGACGCTCGCTTTATATATGTTTCATCGAGAGTTCCAGAACATTACAAAGGCCTCCGACAGATATTTCTCGAAATTTATCAATACTTAAACAAAAAAACATTCAAAATCAATACATAATAATTTACAATCATTACGAAATGATCAGAAATTGAAATCAAAGATACTTAAACACAAAATTATCCACATAAATCATTTTAAACTGTCGTAAATCGTCCTTTAAACATCGTAGCTCACCTTAATACTTGGAATTACAAACATTTAATCAATTCTCTTGCATAGTTCTGTCCTTAAATATATTAAATAGTATATACATAATTTTTTTCCATAAAACAAAGTCCATTTACACCGATTTACAGTAAATTGTAAGACAAAACAAAACAAAATCATATTCAATCAAACTCTAGCTTGCTACAAATGCCTTAGAAAACACAATTTCATTTGAAGTCTAGGTTTGAGGGCTGTTACAACCTCCATGAATCCTTTTTTATGTTTGGCCTGTAGGAAGTATTTCACCTGATATTAAGTCACAAATACACTGCTGATTCAGTGTAGCTGACAGGTGTCAGTACTGCAGCAGACATCGACCGATAACTTGTGATTATTTGCGACTTTTACAAATAGTTTTGATTTAAGTGGTGCAATGCATTCAGCCAGTGGATGGTTTTACAACACTGCGAGTATGAGAAGCACAAACGGATATAAGGCTTCCGGCACATAGCCTACGTTGGAGTATCCTTCACCGAAATTTATTGAGTAACATGTAAACAACTTCTGTCATTTAAGAATGTATTGAAATTATTCTCATACCAAAATATGTTGATTGCAGTGACAAGATAGATAAGATCAGGGAAACATTGATTCCAATATGAATTATTAAGGGTCGGAATGATCTGCTCGATTGGGCTGAATTCTGCCTAACGATTTAGACCCTGGAGTAATGACGTCAGCACCAGTATGAATAAAGCTTGTGCCAACCGTTGCAGTTACCAATTAAGGTTATTCTTATGAAATACTGTAGCTGTGAGTCGACCCATCACAGACTTCAAGAATATAACTAGGGCATGTCCTCGTACCCTGCCTACACAGAAGGGAGAGTGCTTCTTCCTAAATAGTATCTTCCAAAACAATTACTCCTTTGTGAAGGTGCTATCGTATTCCCCGAGGAAGACAAAGGATGAAAGTTTAGATCCCTATTCCGAGAGATGAAACGAGATTAACCAAAGTTCGGTTATCCGAAATCGTTGGGAACAACAATGGAAATTCAAATGAAAACTAATGATTCACAACACTTAAGTTTGTTGCACACAAACCTGGTGTGAAACAGCTTGACACAAGTCACAAGGTTTACAATAGTCACCTGGCAAAGATTACAGTGGATGCATGCAATTGGAGAGATGCACACAGGAAACACACCTCGTATATGGTGCAACTGTGGAAACCTTAAAGACATTTGAAATCGTTTAACTAAATGAGCTTGATTTTCAGAAAGTATTCACAACCATACCACACAAACTACTCTGAACAAACATCCGATAGTTCGTAGTATCGCTACAGATTTGTGAATGGATAAGATTTCCTGGTTGGACGGTCGCAGTACAATATGCCCTTGCTGAGGCCTCTAGAAGGCTAGATGTCACATGGGGCGCACCGCAAAGAGGTCTATTAAGAACACTTCATTTCCTTATTGAGGCTTTACGGATGGTCGAGTAGTGAGAGGACAAGGGTTGGGAAGTAAATTTGTCAATTCCTTTATGAAGAAACCATTAGGGTAGAAGAAGGATGATTTTGGATAACCAAGGATAATCGAAATCTGTATGGTTGGATCGGGGATCTTAGTCACCTATCCGCAAGTGCTGAATCTTAAACTGGCTGGGCACCAGGGAGCCGGCTAGTTATCTTTAACGAGCGGCATTCGGGAGGACGTGTGTTCGAATTTTAGTCCGGTCATTCTGATTTCGATTTTCAACGGTTTTTCCAAATCACTCCAGGCGAAAGCCAGGATGGTTCCTTCAAAAGGCAATGGCCAAATTCCTACCATTTCATTGTTCTAATCCCTCCCCTAATGGCCTCGACGTCGACGGGGTGTAAAACGCTAAAAAAAATCTTAGAGATGGGTTTCAGCCTGTACCAACAGCTTTCTCTTTCCTCATCAATAATTGATATAATTATTAAAAGCTCGAGGGTGGAGCTCACTTTCGTTAACCACCCCCTCTCTGCCTAATGGTGCTCCCAGATCCGATTATACGGCTACTTTTGTTTTTTTCCATACAGTTAATGGACCATTAGCATAATACCTACCACTCCTCCTACAGTTTGCAATGGCTAGTTATAGTGTATACAGACAGTCAGATGCTCGACACATTAAATTACTTTTGATTACAGCGTCAGATACAGTTGTCTAATTTCTAGTTTGGGTCATGCTGAAGGTTGAATCGTCCTTGTAGCCCTTGGTATTTACCACAGGTTTTAGAAGTTTTTCTTATCTTGAACCTGTCAGGATTCCAGATCATATATTTTTTCTTATATACTTGCACTTTTCAGCTGTTTTTTTTTTAACTAATTTATTTATTTCAATTTATGATTAATTTCTCCGTGCAAAACATATTATTCACAAACTTCTAAGTGAGTTGTACAAGGGATATGGATATTGTCCTACTCTTTATGAGTCTTGTTGTATGTCAAAACGATGTGGGATATCGTTTCGTTCGATTTTAATAATATATTTGAAATCGTTATCTCAAGGTGAAGTTCGGAGGCAGACCCACATGGTAATTTTCTTATCACTTGTAGAACTCAAGTAACTCACAGTCAACACGTGACCTTGGCAGTAGGCCTCGTAGGCCGTAGAAAATTCCAGTTCAACAGGAAGAAACGCCTAAGGCCAACGCGTTTCTACCACTTGTTGGAAACACATGGGGGAAAATTTGCAAAATTCGCGCTCGACATGGAATAAAAAGTTTCTATCGACCACCAGCCAAAATATGAGACTATCTCCGTTTAGTTAAGGATGACCTCGTCCCGGTGCACACGAGCGTCATTTCAGGTCGCGTGCACGCGACATCCGATGCACACGTAGCAGGCGGCAGTAGGCGTCCCACTGACAACGATGGACATGTATAATAAGAAGCGGGTAATTTTTGCGTGCTTTTATCTTTAAAAATCATTTATTAAGGACACAGGATAGACGTTACTGGTAGTATAGGACTATTTCAAATAACTTATTTTTATAAGAAGCTTGAAAACAATTAAATAAACATTCCGAGAGGACAACCTCTGCCGGCACTGCAGGTCCAAAAATGCCCTTCTGTTTTGTTGGTGATGAAGCAGTTTCCCTTTCACCAAATATATGAGGCCTTACAGTGGTAAAGTTTTATCAGAAAAAAAACACAAGGATTTTCATCTACAGATTGTCACACGCCAGGAGAAAAGTAGAAAGTACATTTGGCATTCTGTACAATAAATGGAAAATTTTTCATAAAACAATGTAAATTTTGATTTATCTATTATTGATGAAGACGTGTTGTTCACTTCACAATTTTTTAAGAACGAGAGATGGCTACAACATTCAAGACGAAATGAGTATAGAAGGTTTTGTCGATATCGGAAAGGACGCCTCAGTTCCAACAAGAGGAACTACTTCAGTATTTCCAAGTAAGGAACATGATAGCAACATAATTTGTTTCTGATGTTGCCACCTTACCCCGGTAAAGGAATTTTATTTAAGAACTTTTGTGTTTGCAACAGCAATTTACTATAAATTTTATAGGTATGATTGTAAATACTTTACATAAACCTGGAATTATAATAAAAACGAAATATTTTGCTTAAATATTTTGCTTAAATATTTCATTTTCGCCCTTGTCGTCCTTCTCCTCGAATCCCTCAATGAATATCCGAAATATACTGGTCCAAGCTCTCCTCTTGATTCGATCGTGATAATTTTTTGTCGGATGTCCCAAATTTCTGGATAAGTCTTAATTACACCAATAAAACGTTCGATGTCAATATTTTCTAAAACTAATAACTCGTCTGCCATGCTTGCCACGCTAGCGTGTTCTGCCACCCGTGTGCACCGCTCCATTGGACACAATAGACCGCACTAGCGTGCGCGGCGACCCTGCGGCGTGGTGGGCGACAACAGTGAAAAACGACCGCTGGATCGCCGCGGCGTGACCGCTTGTGCGTGTGCACTGCCGTATCTGTTCCTGTGTACTCCTAGCCACTAGCGGGGCATCTCGGCGTGCACGCGACGTGAAATGACGCTCGTGTCCACCGGGCCTTACATTGGCCAAACTGTCCGCACTGTTCAAAACCGGTGTGAAGAACACAACCGCCTTCTCCTCCTAAGAAATACAGCAAATCAGCGATCGCCGAGCACTTGTATGAACAGGGCCACAGGATAGACTTCAACAACGTTAAGATATTGGCTAGAATTTCATATTTTTTGGATTCAAAAGTCCACAGTCAATGATTCTAGCTGCAGGATTTGGTCTGATCCATACTGAACCTGCAGTTGCAAATGCAGCCTTAAAGGATTTAAAAATGTCCTGTCCAAAGACTAAAGTATGAGATGTATGCGGTGATGTGCTCAGCATTATATGAATGTGATGTTTACATGCATATTCTAAAACTGACAGCTCTTTATGGCCATCTAAAATTAAGAGGACAAGATTTGTTTCTTATATATGAAAATGCTGTTTAAAATTCTACAACCATTGCAAGAGCACTTCATATTTCATCCAACCCCTCTAATGGTATCGGGGATTACCCGCCATTTTCGTGTCCGGTGGTACACAATCGCTATCATGCAACATTTTAAGATACAGCCGTTATATTAAAAAAAAATTAAAATTAAATTAAATTGCAATGGAGTGCATGCTCCGGTGGCAATTTTCCTAAACACCAATCTTCCCCCTTTTCTGCATCCACTTACATTTACCCTTTAAAAATTTTAACTTTAAATTCTTTCATAGTTTTTTGGCAAATTATTTATCATTTCTCTTGGTAACGTATTCCAATCCCTGACACCCTTACCTAAAAAAGAGAATCTTCCTACACCCTTGTGCCTGAAATCGAGTGCTAGCTTTTAGTCATAGTCATCTTTTCCCTTCCATCAATTACTTTCAATTCTTACACCAATATCTTTCCATGCCTCATCACCAATAAACGCCTTGTACACTCCCATGACCCTCTTCACCCTTCTTCTGTCTTCCAGTGAGTCCCATTACAGCTCTTTTATCATAACTGTTACTGAATGCGTTCTCCGATAATTTCCAGAAACAAATAAAGCAGCCCTTCTTTGCACCTTCTCCAACTCCTGTATTTGATACCCAAAATGTTGGTCCCATACTACACTACCATATTCAAGCAATGGTTCGACCAAAGTTTTGTAACCCAATTCCTTTACTTCTCTCGTACATCCCCTCATCACCCTCTCCAACAAAAGCAGAATTTTGAAACCTTTCCCTACTACCTGTCCAATGTGATCTACCCAGTTAAGCTTGTTATCAAATGTAATTCCTAGATATTTACATTTCAAGTCTACAATATGCACTTGAAATTAGGGTTACCAGATGATGGTCTTCAAAAAAGAGAACATTTCTAGATTAATACTAAATTCTGCAAAAGTGTTGTGGGTTTCTCAACATTTACGGATGTTGCATTAAGATAAATTATAACTACACACTTAATAAATAAAAATATTTAAGATATGCATAATTCACAAATACTTTTTGCAAATGAAACGTCTACAATAGGTAGTATATTACTTCATTTTATTAAATCATGCAACGTTACAACAATTTGTGGCACATTTTATTATAAACTACAAAAAATCATCATTAGTACATTTCTCATCTTCATCATTATTCCCTGAAGTACTCAGATATTTCTTTGATGAACCAATTTCTGAGAGTAATTCCTTATTTTCCAACAAATAATTATAAAACTGTACACAAGATAAATCCTTATAATTATATTGCACACTTATAATTCCCTTAACAGACTCAACACCGAGTCTATTTCTATCTTTGGTCCACTGTCTGTTTGCTAATGAAAAAATCCTTTCTACACCAGCATTGTGGCTGGGAATAGCAAAGAAAAACTCCTCAATTTTTAGTAGTTCTGAGAAACGAGCACCATTCTTTGACTCTCGGAAATATTTACACCAGATATCATTTGACAACTGATCTGTATTAACGTTAGCCTGGTTTGTCAAAAATTTCTGAAAGTTGCAAAACTGATCAAAGCACTTTACATCATCTATTTTAATATTAAGTTTTTCATTTAGGTACAGAATTGTTTGTTCCACATCTCCCCAATTTGGAGAATTCTTCAGACCCATCCATTTAAATACCAAAAACTCTTGATACTGAACCAACCATTTCTTAAGATACGTAATTGTTGCATCTTAAACATGTGCTATTTCTCCTTCTAGCATATCACATTTAGAACCATAACCTTCATCCCGTTTTTTTCTCAAAATTTCTTTTAGTTTTAAAGATTTGAAATTCTTAATTTTTCTTTCCTGAAGAGCATTCAACACACCCTCAAGAATATGTATCATTTCTACCAGTGAATTTTTCTCTTTTTCTAGGGCCAAAATATTATGTTGAAATAATGACATAAGAGAATGAACAAACCATAATCGTGCTTCACTAAGCTCATTTTGGAAAAACATTTTAATCAGAATTGGAATTTCACCCTGAGAACTGAAATATGATTTCAGTGCTGGATACATATCAATTAGTCTCGTAACGCAAGGAAAAAGGGACAGCCACCTACTCTTAGAATGACACAATATTTCCCTATATTGTACATCTACAAAATCACAAAAGTCCTTAAGACTTTCAGTACGTACTGTGTACACAGAAAAATAATTAAATATTTTTAATACTATGGAATCAACATCTAATGTGAGTCCTGCATCAATACCATGTTGAATGCAGTTATGTAAAACATGAGCAGGGCAGCCTAATCCTACTAATCTATCATTTAAATTGTTTTTCAGATGGGCGAAAACATTATTTCCCGACCTCTTACCAAGTCCACTAATCCCACCAAAATTTGTATTTGTATTGTCCCCAGAAAAAGCAACACATTTATTATTAATACCTCTACTTCTAAGAGTATCACATATGTAAGATGCAATCGTTTCAGATTTTTCATTTGGACTACTTTTAAGTTCTATCACTTTTGTTTGAATTCCCCCAGATTTAAAGTCATAGTATTGAATTAGAATTGGAAACAGTTTCACAGAACCATGGTTACTGCCGTCTGTTGCAACACCAAAACATGAAATACACTCCAAAGCGTCAATAGAAGCATTAAAAGAATGAGGTGACAATACAGAATTAATAATGGCTTATGTTTTAGTGCGAGCACATGACATTTGTTTCGCTATATTTGAGTCTGTAAATAACACTTTCTGCAGTTTTCCAGTACAGTCCATTGATTTAAAACTTTGATGATGCTTGACTGTGTGAAAAGATAGGGTGCCTTCAGCTGCATGGACCAGATCATTAATTTTGGAATCCTTTTTTGCAAAAAAATCGTCAACTTTGGATGAAGATGCTGCAGTACGTATCCGCGTTTTGTGTTTTTCAGTGTTTTTGTGAGCTTCTAGGTCTAGCCCCCCTGCAAATTAATAACAGTGAGTGTTATACGTTATTCAGTGTAAGAAAATCTGAGCTATTACACGCAAATTTCCAGTGTCATACGATATTTACGTAAAATCGGTCCCATGGTTATAAATCTTAACTTTATTAGCAACTGAAACAAATGTTCCTGATGGGCAGATAAGACATTCTGCCTCTGAGCTAATTCTTCCCGGTCTGAAGTCAGGAAATCGTTTTTGTAATTCGTCACTGAAGACACATTTGCGTTTTGGCATGATTTCACTTGAACAGTAAAACTGCTTCACTTCACAACAACCAAAACGCAACTAACAGTAAAGCAGTTGAAAACAATGATTCTAGAAGCCGAGCTGACTACCGAAGTACTTTGCATTGTTGCGTACATAATGTTCTTCACCGGCCGCCCCGCAGCTCGTATTTCACGATAATTGCCTCGCCACCTATTGCTCAGAAATCGTAACTATATCTTGACACAGTGCCGAGACAGAAAAAGGAAAAGTGTAGATAAAATATCACATTGTTGGCATAAAGGTTAAATTCTTTAGGGTTTACCATTTTGACAGATGGGAGAGTTTTATTCCCACACTTTCAAGTTCAGGCAGTAGTAAAACGGAACTAAAAAAAACAGGACATTCCTTGATTTTCTCAAAACCCGCCCGGACCATTTTTACGGTCCAAAAAAGAGGACATGTCCGTGTAAAAGAGGACATCTGGTAACCCTACTTGAAATGTAAATATCTTGTACAAGACATGTTACAAATGCTAGTACAAAGTTTAAGTGGATCAAATTTCCTACAACTTTAAACTATAGACAAGTACGCACACTTACTTATTATATTTGATAACCTCCAACGAAGTTTGACAGGAGCGATGAAAAATTTCTGCCGGGAACAAAGACACTGTAGCGTGTGACTCAGTGGAAGCCCGCGTTGCAGTCAGTTGCATTGGTTTTCACATTATAGGGCGCACATTTACAATCAAGTTTTACCGACACAGCGTTGGTGGTTTCTTAGAAATTTAAATGTCCGCCTTCCCCTATATTTGGAAAAAGAGGTGGAGGAAAATTTCAGCACATTTAATTATTTCAATCTAAATCTTCCTATTACATATTGCCATGAATTTTTATCCTTGGTTGTTCTGATCGGCTGACTTGCAACAAAGCGCTTCCATGTTGGACTTTGTACTTCGCCGTAACTCTCTTTCTCGGAATCGACGGAACAGCTCAGCAGAATGTTGCTTATTGGAATACATAGCCGATTCTTGCTGCTAACCACAAGGCAAACACCTCTATGAATTTCAGAGGTGACTACGGCTGTTGTGGTGAATATCTTGGACTATTACTGCTCTTAGGGGGCATCCATAAATTACGTGAGGTGTTTTTCCGGATTTCCGGACCCCCCCCCCTTTTTGTGAGACTTCGTCAGATCTGGTCCGACCCCCCCCCCCCCCAAAATCGCCCTCGCAACTTTTTGAGACCTTTTTTTTAGGTCTTACCCTTCCAAAGCCGGTTACACACCCACTTTTCGACGAAATACCCCCCTAAAATCGACTTTCACGTGTTTTGTAGACTTTTTTTTTAGCTCTACAGTCCAACAAAATTTCGAAAACCTCACATGACATTTCCGTTGACACCTCCCTCCCCCTTGGTGAGATTTCGCCGGACCCTCCCCCCCCCCCTATTTCACCTAACGTAATTTACGGACGCACCCTTAGCTGTTTTATCGGTTGAAGGGGACCTACAGTTACCCGGGGCGCACATTGAGCTGCGTGGCGCAGTAGGGGCAACGCAGAGCAGGGCAGGGCAGCACAGACGGGCAGTTACTCGCGCATATTAGAGCGCAGTTTCGTGCGTCAGTTTACAAAGCATTGTGTTGTGCGAAAACCGACAATAAAGCGTAACCATAAACATGTCGATACAAAAACTCGATTTATTTCTGAATCAGATTGGGATGCCGAGCTTGGAAAATTGTTATTACTTTAACAGAAGCTGAGTTAGATAAAACTATGCAAAAGTGAGTATATGAAAAGAAGAAACTCTCATCTGGCTTTTGCAGTGACAAGAGAATTCTCAAAAGATAATTTCCGGATGACTCGAGCGGAGATTCACGGCATAATGTAACCTGATATTTTCTCGACAAAGCTCAAATATCTATTAGAACTGAAGAAAATCTCGCTGTATTTTCGTGGTTATTTATTTAATTATTTAGCGTTTGACGGTACATGACATTTATAAGAATGTTTCTTTCTTTTATTTCATATTATATTTTTAAGAAAACTATATAACAGAACATAAACACTTGAAACTAAAATAGCAGTGTCAACAAATTAAGTGTTTCTCGTGGACACTATTGAATGATGTAGTACAAATAATAAGAAAACAAATAATGTGATAATATCTATCAATCTTTTTCGAAGTTTTGTTAAAAATGAATTTAAAAAAAGAAAAGAAAAGTGTAAGTGGACGGTTGTATGATAAATAAATGCTGAATTTACTCGCCACTTGTTGGGCTCATTGTCCAAATCTCTTGTTTAAATTTAATTTCTATGTATTTTTTATGACTGATATTGTGAATCGCAGGTTGGTTACGCACCAGATTAATCAATTTTTCTTATTCCACAGTTGAAAATGATTATAAGTAAAGCAAGATTATAAATATCGCAAGAAGTGTTACGTTGTAAACCGGCACGAGTGAGCTGTGTGGCACAGTTTCTGTGTTGTGATCACAACGTCGCGCAGGCCACGTGCGGCGCAGTACTGCGCTGCCCTGTTCTGCGTCTCAATACGCGCTGTTCCGCCCCAAAACATAGAGAGACAGAAACTGTGCTGCGCTGCGCTGCGTCGACTGCGCATCAATGTGCGCCCGGCCTTATACGTGGAAATTGAACCACAGTGCGTCCTAGAGGACTTCACATAAACAAAACAAAGCTTTGCCAGAGATGAAGGGCATATAAAAATTTCTGCAGGGCCCGGGATTCGCGTCGCAGACGTTCAGGTACCCAATCCGGCATCTTAACCAAATAGTCCATTATATTGCTCATCTATCAATTTGCTGAGTCTCTCTGAAGTAATACGTGAAACATTAAAACCGAGGCACACAGAACGCGAAGAGCGACAGTACTACGCGATTCTGCGTCGCGGCGGAAAGGCGGTAAAGTTGTATTACGCAATGTAACATTAGAACGGTCTCACAGAAAGTGATCGATTGCGGTGGAACTTTTGCCGCGGCGAGCAGGTTCGATTACATGGCCGATGAAGATTAGAACAGATTGAGAAATTGTGGGAGTATTTGTGTTTCATATGACACCAGTCACACTAACTACAAAAACATGTTGAAAAAGTGGAATGGGTGCAATAACGGCCGACCTAGACATGTCCAATAAGTAACTTTTTTTAAAAATATTCGTTGTTACCCTAAAAATAAAATCTTGCTGTTATAAATAAATTAAACAAATAATAAATACATTCCATCGCTTAAACAAAAGGGACACCTTACTGAAACGGATTAATAAACTCAAAAAACATTTTTTTTTTAAAATTAAGAAAACAAAAAAGAAACAAACAAATATTATGTGGTTACACATCAAAGTAGATACTTTCGTTTCATTTGGTAAAATCTGCGATCAATAGCAGTCATTAAATACACTGCCTGACAAAAAAAGTGAAGCACCCAGAAGGGGAGAAGGAAATGAAATGAAACTTCACGGGTTGAGAAAGTATGTGGTCCCTAATGACCCCGTTGCTAAGTGCCCTTAAGCCACACACACACACACACACACACACACACACACACACACACACACACACACACACATAGAGTATGTGATGTTATTTCAATGATTACAAAGTTGAGTCAAATTCACAACGAATTTGGCATTAAGAGTCCACTTATCAGTATGACATTGAACCCCTCCGCGCCCTCCCCCCCTCCTCCCCCACTTCCGTGGCCTGTATGCTTGCACTGATTCGTTTGGAAAAGGTGCCATAAAGCCATTATATCCTTTCTGGAGGCAAACTTGCCCACAACTGTTGTATCTGGTCTTTTATATCCTGGATACTGGTACTGGGGTCGGAGTTCACTTACAAACTGGTCCCTCACATGTTCTGTCGGAGATAGATTTGGGGATCTTGCTGCCCACGGTAGTACCTCAACCTCAGGCAGACAGTTCATGGAGATACGTTCCGCGAGTAGAAGAGCGTTGTCATACTGAAAAATTGCACCACGATACCGTCGCATCAGACGTAACGCATGAAGACGCAGGGTGTTCATGACGTACCCTTGTGCAGTCAGAGTTTCTCAAACACTAGCCAGCCGAAACTTGCAGTCATACTCCAAGACATCGGAAGAATGAACCTCTTACCATGTCATCGTCATAGCCGCCGACGATGGTCATACGAGGTAGTTCAGAATCGCTGAACACATTGAATGGCTTGCATTGTTCAGCGACGAACACGAGTAAAGTTGACAGCGTTGCTGGTTTTACGCACGTTTTTCTCGATCATCATATTTTATTGAACTCTAAGGTGTTACAATTTCATGTCGTCTAAAGGTGCATTCCCAGCATTCGGTACTCAGGCACTACGCGCGGCAAATAGAAACTCTGACACTTCGGGACATCCAGGCTGAATCAGGCATTCCTAGACGTGTGGATGGGGATTTTCCTGGTATGTTAGTGCGATGTTGTCTTTACTGGTTTGAAGGCGGATAGTGTTATAAAAACAAACCTGTAAACCAAAGAAGATTACATTGCAACTATTCGAAGACGATAAACGTGAATTAGCAGAGCTACAGTTCCGGGAAACAGAGGAAAAAAGGCGTCTCATTTACTTACCGAAACGGGCGAGGAATGAGAGAGAGGAGGCTACTGGGAATAAACTAATTATATACGTGGAGACATAATGAAGGAGTTATATGTTCACAATAGGCGCCAACATTACCATGAAATGAAATTTTATTAGCAACACAATTGAGCATAGATCTGCACACACATTAGTCAGGGACGGAAGCTTTACAAAAGTGGCAAAACAAAGAACGAGAGGGCAAACAACGTTGGAAATGGCCCCCCCTAAAGCCTGAGGGTTACTATGTGCAGTCTCAGCCGACAGAGGGGATGAGAGAATGGATGGCAGTGTTCAGTGATCGACTCGTCTGTTGATGGTGAACAGTTGTTGTATAGCGTGTGCTTGTCTTAGTCGGAAGCGCTTATCTTTCTAGCGAAATCGTAACGTCAGACAGTACTTTAACTCTCAGTTAATATAACTTTGCTTTACTTTTTACTGAACGAGAATATGCATATATGATCGCGATAAAATAAATAAGCGTTTTCTTTCGTAGTTTAAACGAGAATATTGCTATTATAAATACCGCTTCTGAGGGATCCTTAAATCGCCAGGGCATCAAAATTTAGGTTCCACGCTAAAAATTAAGCTTCAGACATAAACTGAACGAACCTCGGTGTCAATCACAACAATTTTTTTACGCTACTGCTCGATGCTCGAAACGTAAAATCGACTTTTGTGTCGGTGTTTAGTACATGCGATGTCATCTTCAATAGCCTGTAGTTACGTATATTATGTGATAGGCACATAGTTAAATACGTCACTTGCTTATCACCGAGCGTGGTGGGTGAACGGTTAACATTCGGGAAGACGCGTGTTCGAATCCCCGTCCGGGCATCCAGATTTGGGCTTTCCATAGTTTCCCCAAATCACTCCAGGCGAATCCCGGGATGCTTCCTTCAAAAATGCCATGGCCGAATTCCTTCCCGTTCCTTCTCCCCAGTCCCATCCCACCTCTAATGACCTTAGCCGTCGACGAGGCGTAAAGCCATAGTAAAAAAAAAACTTGCTAAGTATTTCATTAAAAGCTGGCAAGTAGTGCAGAGGGATATGTGACTTTTTTATGAAGAAAGTAGGTGTGAATTTGCTTCTACGAGTCTACAGTATCCCTCATGATCTCACGACTTGTGGTACGTCGGTTGTACCAATGGGACAACATCTAGGGTTGGATTTGGTTGCGCTTAATTACGTGAGGTGAAATAGGGGAGGGGGGGGGGGGTGCGCCGAAATCTCACGAAACCTCACCAAGGGGGGAGGGGTCAACGGAAATCTCACGTGAGGTTTTGAAATTCTTGTCGAATGGTAGAGCAAAACAAAAAAAAGGTCTACAAATGACGCGAAAGTCGATTTTAGGGGGGTAAAAACCGACTTTGGGAGCATGAGACCTAAAAAAAAGGTCTAAAAAAGTGCGAGGTCCATTAAGGGGGTGGGGGGGGTCTCCGTCAAAATCTCACGTCATTTTACAGGGGGGGATCCGACCAAACTCACGAAGTTTCATCACCCGAGAGGGGGGGGGGATCCGGGATTCCGGAAAAACGCCTCACGTAATTAATGGACGCCCCATTAGGTCTGACTCTTTCTTTCAACATTCCTCTCGATCAGCGTTGGTCAGCTCTTGTTCTTTTCTGACCATTATGGTATTTTAGGGTAAAGAGTGTTGACAACAGCTACAAAATGTATCGACTCGAGGAGTCTGTCCAATTCAAAATCTCGACTATATGAGAAAATACAGAAGTTTATTTTTAAAATTTACGCATGTTTGCACTTATAATTCACGAGCAACAGTTGTATCCAATCGACTAGACGTATTGAAGATGTAGAAAATGACTATAGAGTGCACAGTTACTAAAGCGTATGGTCAGAGGTTTCGAAAATGGAAACAAATTCTTAATTTGTACCGAGCGTGGTGGGTGAACGGTTAACGGTCTGGCCTCGAATTCGGGAGGACGCGGGTTCGAATCCCCATCCGGGCATCCAGATTTAGGTTTTCCATGGTTTCCCCAAATCACTCCAGGCGAATGCCGGGATGATTCCTTCAAGAAGGCCAACGCCGCAATCCTTCCCGTTCCTTGTCCCCAGTCCCATCCCGCCTCTAATGACCTTAGCCGTCGACGAGTAATAAGTAAAAAAAAAAAAAACTTAATTTTCCCACAATCGGTGAGCTTGCTGGTTGAACCTAAACTAATAATACTACTTGGTAAAGAGCCCCAGGTAAATCTAACCACAGAGCTTTGTAAGCATACTTCACATGAACAAAGTAAAGTTTTGTCAGAGGGAAATGACAGTTAAAGGGCTTCAGGCTATCAGCGTAAAGAATTCTGGTTTGAGTCATAGAATGGTGACTCAGCGTGCCAGCTAAACTAGTGATAGTTTTTCCTCGTAAACACAGTACGTTAATTCCACTCGAACAGTTGACGAAATAACATCGGTTTCCTGAAGCAAGAATGCAGTGTCTTGTTTGATTGACGTCGACAAAGTAACAGTTGTGAGGTGGAAACATGTGTATGAATGTTGCGCAAGGAAGATGGCTGAAATTAAATGCTTCCCTTCAACACATAAATCCGCTAAGTTGTCATTTAATCGCCGATGTCTGCAGTAGAGCCGAACTGAATTCGCTTTGCCAGTGGATCACAGTTTCGTGGCACAGTGACCGTAATTAATAATTGACAACATTTGTGAATTAATATGTCCTTTTATCAATAAGACCACACCGGGAAATACGCAACAAAACACAAATGGCTTCGCAACAGCTTAATTATGTGCTATATTAGAACGCAAGATGTCTACAGTCCAAAAAAGAAAGTTTCGAGCAGTCTCTAAAAATACATAACGTATCTATTGGGGAAGTTGTATAAAACTTGTTAAGGCCAGAAGAAAAACTGGCATTTAAAGGCTATAATATAGTCAGATGTGACAAAGTATGTGGATATGGATGTGCAGCGCTGCTGATTAAAAGAAGTATAAAATATAAGATTATACAGCTGGCCAATACAAATATAGCCATTATAATAATTATAATTCCGTGTGGTCGGAATGACCTGGTGACAGGTACTCCTGCCGGGTACAGGGGACCTACAGTTTAAC
The DNA here is from genome assembly GCA_031002005.1 of Vandiemenella viatica. NCBI lineage: Eukaryota > Metazoa > Arthropoda > Insecta > Orthoptera > Morabidae > Vandiemenella > Vandiemenella viatica. The sequence continues at coordinate 218,898,232 of CM061921.1, forward strand.
GTGGAATCCGAACCACGGAAGCGTTCCGGTGTACTTCACATTGCACAGCAGGCTGTGCCAGTGGTGAAGGTCGGGTAAAGTGCCAACGAAAATCCCCGCCAAGACAGAAATTCGAACCGGGGACCTTTCGATCTCCAGTCAGACGCCTTAACCACTGAGCCACCAGACCGCTCAATATAGCCATTAAAGCTTATGCAGTTAGTATCGAATGCGAACATGTGCAGATAACAGAAGCAGCTGTATACAGAGCATCTAATTACAACTATCACTAAGCAACAACTGATAATGTTCTTAATACAACTTCCATAACCGTGTATCATTATGGGTGACTTCAACGGTAACCATACAGCTTGGGGAAGCAGCATTACAGATCGAATGGGGTGAAAGGCAATAGAAGAAAAACACCTGATAGTTTAAAATGACAGTTCGGGAACCCGGATTAGCAAGCCATCAGAAAGTAAGTCTGTAATCGATGTTACCTCAACTTCACCATCGTTAGCATAAGTCTCTGGCTGGTCAGTTCTCCAAGAACCATTAGGTTTGGATCATCTGGCCATTTTGATTAGATCGAGAAGCCACACACCGGAAGAAAGAGTACCCTTCCCAACATACAAATGGAATTTGGCTAAAGCTAACTGGATAAAATATCTTCAAACGATAGGTAAATACATAGACGAAGACAGCATATCGGTTGACGGAAGAAAGAATTATAATTTTATTCTCAAAACTATAGAAAACGTCGCAAGCCAGTCGATCCCAGTAAACAAACCGAGGTAGCTATATTCACGAACATTTCCCCCGTGGTGGGCAATGACTGCAACCGCTTGGTGCATGAAAGGAAGGAGGCTCTTAAAAATTATAATGGGTATAGCACGGAAGATAACTAAACTACATTTCTGAAAACAGGCAAGTACAAAGAAGACAATTAAAGAGAAGAAGAGACGAGGGTGGAGAAAGATATGTGAAACCATAAATAAAAAAACACCGCTGTCACAAACATGAAAACGCGTGAAGAGCTTTCGTCATGCTACTGAAGAGTGCCAACGCTCCCCAGAAATTAAACTAGAAATCACATAGAAAATACTTGCCAGGTTGACTCCCCCTACAACACACAACTACATATGGCTGCAGCCAAGTACAAACTAGGTGGACCCTCTTCTCAATCCATTCTCAACACGGCACAGTTGGAAAGAATTCTATTAATTAGCAGCAATACAGCTCCCGGACCAGATAACATTTCTCACTCAATTCTAAAACAACTACCTCCCGCCATTCTTATAAGTGCGATAAATAATATATGGCAAGAAAGAAACTAATAACTGCTATAATATTAGCCCTTCTGAAACCAGAGGAGGACCCTCAAGATGGAGCCTCCTATCGACATATAACTCTTTTGCCGTGCTCCCTCAAGGCCCCAGAAAAAATGATTAAACACCGAATGGAGTGGTACATAGCTGTCTGTGATCCATATGAAGTAATGAGACGCAACAGGGAGTTATTCGGCACATCTGGATATAAATCCAGCAATTTTTTTGATATGGAACCCTATAAGGGGCCATCCATAAATTACGTCACACGAATTTCATGATTTTTGGACCCCTCCCCTCCCTCATGTCACAGGTTGTCACATTTGTGGGACACCCGCCCCCTCCCCTGGTGTGACGTCACATATTTTGCAATTTTAAATTTTTAAATTAAAACAGCACTTCCAAAATGATTTAGGTATTTCTAGTTAAAAAAAATCATCATTTAAAAAAATATAAAAAACATAAAAAATCGAATTAATGATACAAAATTCAGTCATCACGTGTCCATGGATTTTGAACCCATTCCTCGATACTGTTTATTATTGGGATAATAGTCACTTCATTTTTGATTTCGATAGTGTTGGGAACATCCAACCATAAAGCACCGTCATCGTTTAATAAGTAAATAACTTGTGTTATCTTGGTTGTCCGGGTTGAACCGCGTCAATTTATCAAAACCTAACGTTTCGGCCATCATTTTGCGGCCTTCTTCAGAGGACTGTCAAGGTTGGGATCGCCGTCGCCTTTAAATAAATCCCGGAAAGCGCGCTAACCGTTTGGAGTGACGTCACTCAAGCTACCGCCGCCAGCGTGGCCTGTCCAATGGGGGCTTGCGTCCAGCGTTTTCCTAAGCAAGCATGACCATATTTGGTCAAGTTGAGTCCGCCGTCCGCGTTCATATTATTTGGTTTCTTTTTCATTTCCAGCGCTTCTCTGAAACGCCTGGGCCACCATCTGCTTTCATGAACAAGTACACTAGTGTCACCAGGGCCCGCTCTAGGGGGGTGCAAAATTTAGGGGCGCCATTTCGGCTGTAAGTGTGAGAAAAATATTAATAATATTAATGGGTTAAATGCCAAATTAATAAAAAAATCCACATACCGATTTTTTCGTTCGTTAAAAACTTACAGTTCTTAGCTAGACTTCGAAGAGACGGGGCGCGGACCTCAAAGGGGCGCGCCGTTGCCCTGCCGCCTCTGTGTGAATTCCGCCATAGGAGCAACTTCAAAATACGCCGCGTCCGCGCCACGTCTCTTCTGTATGAATTGGGCCTTAGCACGCGAGTAGAACGCGTTGTTGTCTCAATTTGCTTATTATTGCTAATTACAAAAGTGGTTTCATTACACAACAGCATTAGTCTTACTATTACGTTATTAGTAATAAGTGGAAGTTCATAAAATTTACTTCAGGATTTCATAATTTCTAAAGGTAAGTACATCTATGATTAAACTGTTATTTAGTTGGATATACGACATAAGCGCACAACGACAAAAACACACAACAGAAGCCCAGTAGGTGGGGGCTGATACACCTGCCCTCGGCTACCTGCACTGATTCCAACGTTATACTGCCCACAAGTTACTAGACGCGGTGAAAAGGAGTGTTTTTCGCAATTTCAGCTAGGCTCTAATACATGGAATCGATAGTGCTTGGCGGGAGATGCTGAGTATTTATTTTATTGAATTGATGAACCAAATCAATATGGATCTGTTATTGGAAATCGAAGTGGAATAATTTGCATAATAATTTCTTCTCGTAATCCGAGCCTCACAGATTTGTTGTACAAATTAGATACAGGCATTGTAAGTGTTATGGTTGGGTTAAATTACATACGCTAGCTTTGATCGCTTGTGAAAATACTGTAGTTTAGTGGGTGTGGGACAGTACTTACAATCATTAATAAATAAATAATATTACCAGCTGCTGATTACCAATTAGTTACTTCACATACCGTTAGTATATTCAATTTCGAATGTTAACTGCTAATATATAATAACCCATGATGCTTATTATATATACGAATGCGGTTTACAGATACTCTAATTGCTGTATTTGTAAATCGTCTCAACAAAAAGAAATTCATTAACTATTTTAGTAAATGTGAATAACTTTGTCAGTTGGTTTAATAAGTGCATTGCGCAACAATCACTCCACATAATTTTTTGTTTTTGTTTGTTTGTGAACTTGGAACGTATTCCGTTTAAGCCTATAGAAATTCCGTATACACGGTTTCTGAATTTGCAGCAAATTTACGGATCGTATCCTCCGCGAATGAGCTTTGACTGTGTAGTAACACTACACTTCCTTTATGTTCACAGGGTATGGAAAATATTTTGTGTTGTGCATAAGTATTTTTTTATATCGACTGAGAATAATTTTTCTTAGTTATGGTTTTAGCTTATTTAGAGCAAGGATAAATATTTACTTTTTATATTATTTTATAGTGTACATTGTTTGAGTTACGTGCATGCCTCTTCCAAAATGTCTGACGGTCAAAGAAAACTATCTGGTTACCAGTACAAAAAAATAAGGTTGGGAAAAGAAGTGTAAAGGCAGAATAGATCTGGCGCGTTAAAAAATATATATTCAGGGTTTACCAAAACAAATCTTAGAATCCAATATCAGGTCGGAATACAAAAGAAGTAGAATCGTCAGAGAATAATAGCGAACAAATGAACGAAGTTTGTAAACCAACTGGAACTGACACCAACGTGAGACTCACAGAAGGCGTTCTAATACTTTGTGGCCAAGAATTTTATGAGACGCCATAAGAAGCTTTTTAGTAAGGCAAGGTCCACCTAAACTATTGCATAATTACAAATTTCCTCCCAATGACACAGATTGACGCAAAAGCGCAAAATATTATACACGAATTTTTAGCAACGGAGATCAAATATTGCGAGATTAGCTACTGCGTTTACTACTTCTGTTGCAAAATTTTTAGTTGTTTAGTTAGTTCTCTTTCACAGGAGGGTTTTAAAAATTGGAAGCACCTCGACGAAACTTTAAAAAAGAATGAAATTTCGAAAAATCATATTCAGGCAAAAAAGATTAAATTGTTGTAAAACTGTAGATGCTGCCACTCAATGAGTTATTAATGTCGAAATAAATAATTGGAATAAGGTGCTTCTAAGAATCGTTGCAATTACCAAAATGCTTGGTAAGTTGACTGTTTTTTCAAGGTACAAGCGACAAGTTGTTTGAGCATAATAACGGTAATTTCTTAAAAAATAGTTGAGTTACTGTCTGAATACGATCCCATTATGGAAGAGCACGTCCGTTGAGTGCTCTAAAAAGTAGAGACTAAAGCTCAGTATCTTGGGAAAAATATACAAACCGGGATAGTAGATCTGCTGCATCATAGTGTAAAGTCTCATGTTATTAATGAAATAAAAAAAAAATCAAATATTTTTCCATAATTTTAAACTGTACTCCTGATTTTAGTAAGATACAGCAAATTACTCTTGTAATCAGATATGTTTCAACCAATAAATTTAATCCCGATGTTGAAATTAAAATTAATGAAAGCTTTTAAGGCTTCTTACCAGTCGAAAGATCCACAGGAAAACAAATGTCTGACATTATAGTTGGAGAACTTAATGACTTGTGTTTAAATTTGCGGGATATCAGAGGACAGGGAATGACAACGGGTCCAATATAATGGGCAATAAAGCAGGAGTACAGTTTAGAATTAAACAATATAATTCGCGAGCATTCAATGTTCCGTATAGTAGCCATTCTCTCAATCTTGTTATTAATGGCAAAAGCATCCTTGGAAGCCACTAATTTCTTCAACATAGTCCAAAAAATATATTTATTCTTTTTGGCATCTACTTTTCGATGGGCAATACTTTTAAAGCATGTTCAGGGTTCAACTTTGAAAACATGGAGTGACACTAGACGGGAGAGTAGGGTAGAGAGGATAGAGGCATAAAACCCTTGAAATTTCATTTGGGAGATGTATACGACGCCTTGCTAAGCATTTACGAAAACCAAGAAATTGATAATTTAATGATTTAGCCATTTTGGCAATTGAGTATGAAATTGCCGATGAAGTAAATTGTAGGATGTAATAAAAAATTCGCAACCTGAAAGTAAGAAAAAAAGTTTTTGTGATTTTAGCGTATTTGATGTAATCTCGTTTTATTTTCAAAATAATGGCATTTAGATTGTTTGTGTGATAATATCCATCTGTAATAGCATTTAAAAACGTAAAAATATGGTTAATTTGTGTCTATGTACAGATATTTCATAATTAATTTATCTATTTTTTGCCGCTAGATCAAAATTCAATAAGTTTATTTATGAATATATGATTTTATTAAAATTAAATATTTTATTCGATTAAAAAATTATTTAAAAAATATATGTATATATAATTCTACATAATCTTAAGGGGCGGCAATTTGTCTATTTGTCCGGGGCGGCAAAATCGCTAGAGCGGGCCCTGGTGTCACTAAATAAAATTGCGTTCCCACTGTCGGCCGAATGTTGTGCTACTAGTGACACTAGTGTACTTGTTCATGAAAGCAGATGGTGGCCCAGGCGTATTAGAGAAGCGCTGGAAATTGAAAAGAGACCAAATAATATGAACGCGGACGGCGGGCTACAACTAGACCAAATATGGTCATGTTTGCTTAGGAAAACGCGGGACAGGCCACGCTGGCGGTGGTAACTTGAGTGACGTCACTCCAAACGGTTAGCGCGCTTTCCGCGTGCTATATATAGGCGACAGCGATCCCAGCCTTGACAGTCCTCTGAAGAAGGCCGCAAAATGATGGCCGAAACGTTAGGTTTTGATACGAGGCATGTTTTTTTTTAAGTAAGTACCGTTTTGAAATTAAAAAAAGACGTGCAAATATATCTCAATAATTTAATTTTTACATGAAAGCCTGTACCTTACTCTACTTTTCTACATAATTCCCTTCAATATTGAGACACTTGTCAAAACGTAGTACCCTCCTCATAGAAGTCTGCCGCCTGACTTGTTAACCACTGCATCACAACTGTTTCGACTTCGTTATCGTCTTCAAGACGCTGACCGCCCAGGTGTTTCTTCAAGTGCAGGAACAGATGGTAACCACTGGGCGCCAGATCAGGGCTGTACGGAGGATGATCTAGAGTTTCCCATCGAAAAGATGTGATGAGATCTTTGGTCTGATTAGCCACATGTGGATGGGCATTGTCATGCAGCAAAACGATGCCCTTGCTCAACTTGCCATGTCTTTTGTTCTCGATTGAACGGCGCAAATTGTTCAATGTCTCACAATAAGCTGTTGCATTGATTGTCTCATTACGAGGCAGAAATTCCACAAGCAATACTCCATTTCTGTCCCAAAAAACTGTGCACATGATTTTCCGGGCAGAAATCGTTTGCTTGAACTTAATGCCGCCATTCCATGGATTGTTGCTTTGATTCAGGTGTGACGTAGGCCACCCATGTCTCATCACCCGTAACAATTTGGCTTAATAAATCATCACCATCGTTGTGGTACCGCTCAAGGAAAGTCAATGCACTGCCTAAACGTTTGGTTTTGTGCACATCCGTTAACATTTTTGGTACCCAACGTGAGCAAAATTTTCGGTAATTCAAGTGCTCGGTCACAATGTCATACAAAACACTACGAGAAACATTAGGAAAGTCATCACACAAGGAGGAAATCGTAAAGCGTCTGTTTTCTCTCACCTTATTGTCCACTTTCTGCACCAAACTTTCATTAACGACCGAAGGACGCCCACTCCGTTTTTCATCATGCACATTTGTGCGGCCATCTTTAAATGCTCTCACCCCCTTTCTCACCATTCCATCACTCATAATGTTTTGTCCGTAAACTGCACAGATCTCACGATGAATATCGATCGGTTTTAGGCCTTTAGCACAAAGAAATCTTATAACAGCCCGTACTTCACAGTCGGTGGGACTCACGATTATCGGAGGCATCTTAAACACTCAGTGAACAACGTAAACAAGGAAGAATTAGACTGTAATGGCGTCAGTGCGTAGGCAAGAGATGCAGGTGCCCAGTGCGCATGCTCGGAACACCGACCGTAGCGCTGCAGCCACGTTGTGACAAAACAGTACTTACTTAAAAAATACGCCTCGTAAATTGACGCGGTTCGACCCGGACAACCAAGATAACACCGACAACGACCGCGGAAGTCTGCGCACCCACTTAAGTAAAGAACTTCCTTGTTTCGTCTAGCGGCAATGCTTTGTGGACGAATCTTCATGATGGCGAAAACCTCTAGTTGCCTCTTATGTAATTGCTTGTATTAGTTAGTGGCTTTGTATGATAAAAAATATAGTCCACAGATGCCACATGATCGTTTAAATAAGTATGCCTCGACACTGGAGCAATAGCAATCGTATGGAACTTGCTTCAAATGCGATGACGCTCGGAGATTCAAAGAGAGCTGTACTAACAGCGGAGCGAATTTACCTTCGGAGTCATCATTTCCTACGGGTACATACCCATCTGAAGTCTGCTTCATCAAAACAGGCGGTGGTAAAAACCCTTCTGGTAATAATCGCCAAAGGCTAGATCGTCGCATACCGCAACACGCCGCAGCCTTGCATTTTACTATTTGTAAAAAATACTGTGATTCACGTACATGATTTGCGTACCAAGTAGCGTCATTTTTCAATGTCCTAACCTGTACGACATCCAGTCTGGTGTCTGTTGGTACTATATTTTCGGCAACCACAGGAAAATCGTCTATGACCAATTGGCTACAAATATTAGCCAACACGGTACCTGCACTGTCAAAGTTTCGTTTTTCTAGCTCCAAGTCGGTAGTTCGATTACTGGAATCAAGATGTTACCGAAATTATCATGTTTTAATAGGACACCAGTAAGTTTGCGACTGAGAGGTGCCATTCGTCGCTCCACTCTATTAAATGCACTTCTTTCTGGAGCATTTGTGGCAAAGTAAATAGCATCCAAGTCAAAATTTTTAAAATGCTGTACAGCTGACACTATAACTCGCTCGTACCGTGGATTTTCGTCGGTACCACCATCGCAAGTAGATATAAAAACAGGTTTTACAAAACCTTCTCGAGTTCTCATTAACTTTTCGAAAGTAGGTAATTCAGAATCTATCTACGTCTATAGCATGAGTCTCTGCATTAGAGGAAAAATGTTTTCCACTACGAATCGTTATGTATGTAGGCCAAGAGTGCGTCACAGCTTCAGGTTTCCCTTCACCATCTTTCTTTATTACAATACCTGCATAAACAGAGGGAATTAGTTTATGTTTTTCAGCGGCCACGAAATCATGATCCGATAATTTTACACGGTAGCCAAGGTGCATTAATATTGGTGCTTGAGCATTTGCTGCTGTAATACCTAATCGCACACGTGCTTTGTCATCCATGGATAAAAAGAATACTTTATCAGGGCCCAAAATTCAAGCAAAAGATTCAAGGTTTCTTATCGTAGCTGTACAGAATTTGTCATCTTTATGCTTTACGTGTAGCGTAGAGTCTGGTTTTGCACAGTTTAACAGGAACAGTTGCAACGTGTTTTTTTCCCTTCCTCTATATTGACTCGTCTGGGAAGGAGTCTTAAGTATAACCCTGATCGACTGATAGTATATCCTTGTTTACATAGTTCGGATTGCTTTTTAGCAGCATCGTATAATTTCAGTTTGACGTCCATCATCAGCTGCGCCACCAAAAACTGCAATCTCTTTTATGGCCTCAAGTGAACAAGGTTGATTTTTTTCAGCTCTTGGCCGACTTGGCCGACCAACAGTGTCTCGAATTTGAAGAGCTGCTGCTAAGTTGGAATTACTTTCACAAATTTCTACAATTTTTTGTCTTTTAGAATCACGAGTGTTTTTTTTTTTCTCTCTCTCTCTTTCTCTTCATCATGTTTTTCTCCTGCTGAATGCCTTTCTTTAATGATTTTTGTTTTTTGTTTTTTGTTCCTTGATCTGTCACCATTCCAGCATCGCGTGCTAGTAGCAAGCTGTTGAGCTCAGATTCTAAAACTACAATTTTATTCCTAGAAGCGTTCTGACTAGGTGTTGATTTAGGCACTGTTTGAAGAAAATGGCTTCCGCTTGATTGCATATTTATATCTTTACTGTCTTCTGGTTTGTCCTGTTTGGTTTCTTCCTGCAATTAATTGTGTAAAATGTTGAATAAAAGGATTTCACATAATATGTATACTAAATCATCCTGAAGAATCCTGCTACACGATAGTGAAAACCGCACTGAAATCGAACCTGTACTTTTTGAAATTCCCCAGAACAGACAGGCAGAAACATGCGGCTGCAGATTTTGCTTTATAATTTAAATTATACCTCGGATTTTTAGGTTCAAAATTTTTTACTTTAAGTGCCTATAATAGGCTCTGTTTCAATGCAAAATAGATTCTTTAAATTTCAAAATAGGCTATCAAAATTGTGATTATGTCTATATATCACCATCATAAAAAATTCTTTAATTTATATTTTAACACCGAGAAGTATAATCAGCTGAATTTTATAGAATTTAGTTAATTTTAGCTTGCTGGGATTGTTAAAAATCAATAAAACCTTGAACGTACATTTCTCATGTATTTCCTATTGATGGAAAAATAAATTTAGAACACACGTTTGTTGGATATTTATTTAGTGTTAGAAAAATTCGTACATTTATATGAACGTATTATTATTATGTATTAAGAATTTCCTGTACTTATATTAATTTAATTGTATTCTTTATAAATAGATGGTAAAATTTCAATGCAGATAGTTGGCGGCATTCTCAGATTGGTCAGTAGTCAAATAACCCGCGAATTTTAGAATTTACAAATACATTTAGGCATTTATTTTGAACAATAAAATCGCACCATGCATATACTTGAAATCTACCTTTCGCAACTGAGATTGTTTAGCAATCTAGTACCGTCGGACCGAAATTTTAAAATTGCGTATTTTTTATATTTGATGATATTCTTATACAAATGCTCAGTCTTTTATTAATACCGAGTTAAAAGTTTCAAACTAGGGGCCACACGTAGGAACAACAACAGGGCCCATAGTTGTCAGAAAAATCCCGGGCATGCTTTATTATTTAAAATTCTGTCCAGTTTCCAGAAGCGAAGTTCACTTTTGCGATTCTGTGGAAGGACGCCTGTACTATCTTTGAAGGAAAACTTAATAAACCTACATTTATGGCAATTATGCTGTTAAAGTAATGTTAATATGATAGTGAGAACGTTCAACACATTGTTACCGTTTACTCACTTGTTTGTTGTACACGCCACAATATACAATGTTTGGATTCGTTGAGAAATTGGGAAACTCGTTAATCCAACGCCGAATTAAAGACGATTTGTAGAGCGATACCTTGCGCATACTGCTGCTTAACGAGAACACGCGACTCACTGTCTCGCCTCGCATTCTGGAGGACGCGCATTCAAATCCCCGTCCGGACATTCATATTTGGATTTTCCATGGTTTCTCCAAATCACACCAGACTAATGTCAGGATTGTTCCTACAACAAGGCAATGTCCGAATTCCTTCCCGTACATTACACAACTCCTTTCCCGCTTCTAATGACCTCGAGGTCGACCATAAGCAAAAACAAACAGGTGGTTCAGGGCAGAGCCTCTGTGCGTCTAATAGCAAACGGACGCCAGCGATAATGAACTCGTACACATTCACTAGAATAAAATAAACACTTGGAAAATTATTTGTATTTCTCTGAGCTAATAACACTTTTGTTGATATTATAAATAAAATTTCTTTAAATAGGAACAAACTGGTCGTAACGACAATTTAGGCATTTTTAGGCACTATAAAACCACAAACAACGGTCATAAATTATACGAACATAACCGGTTGGGTTGTTCCCTTTTTCAATCTAACACGGAATACTAAATATGTTTTTAGCGACGAAATATTAAAATGATATAAAACTTGAACTTACTTTCACGCTCATGGGCTCCAGTTGTTCTGATGTTTTTGATAACGAAGAATTTTTTTGATAAAAAATCTATAAGTGTAACTTTCTTCATCAATTTAACTTGCAACTCTCTGATTTTCTAATTCACTTCACCTTCAACATTATCATTACTTTTCAAACTTCGCCATAAGGTGATAACCTCATCTTGTATATTTTGTTTATTTTTATCAGCATAAGCTGCACTGTATGCTTCATATAGTTTGCGGTAAAGAATACCCAAATCAACTTTACTCATTATAAATTTGTTAGATAAACTGAAAATCGGAAAATAATAAGACTAAGAAAAACACATCCATCACTCAGCGAAAGGCAAGTGTTGACTGAATGATATACAAAATTGAAGATAGACGAAATCACGGCGACGGTGGCCATTGTTAAAGCCTCAATGGCGGTATTGGCCTCTCGGCTTATGTCAAAGGGAGCCGACGCGAGACACTGCAGTTACAGCGAGTGTGAACTCGCGTGGCCGCCACGAGCCAAAAAGTGATACAAATTATGCATCTCATGTCACAAAGTTAATGACACGTCCCCCCTTTGTCAAACGATGTCACACTTCGTTGACCCCCTCTCCTCCCCGCTCAAGATGTAACGTAATTTATGGATGGCCCCAAACGAGAAGATTGATGGGGTTAGGGAGTGTGCATAAACTACGTAGCTCCATTTTGGCCTCCTGTGAACCCCCCCCCCCTCCCCCACATAGCACGTAGCTTTTTGTCCCCTTTTGATTCCAGAAGACATTTTGTACTGTTTTCTCTTGACAGACTATTGTAAATTACATACGGAAATAAATATTTACATGCTGTAGTGAGTTCTATACCTCATTTTAACTGTGAAAAATGTTATGAAAGGAAAGCTGCGTGGCGTGGCTCGGAAGCCCCCCTCCCCCCGCGTATCCTAGCGTAGCCTTCCAGCCAACCCCTTCCCCCCCCCCGCCCCCGGCCCCCTGGACCGAGCCACGTAGTTTGTGCACGCTCCCTTATGAAGGATGAGGCGAATCGTTGCCTGATTGTGGAGTTTGCTGGTGTAAGATTGAAAATGTATTTATTCCGCCTAGAATCTAACCAGACCTCAAGACGGGCCAAGGGTATGGCACGTACAGTAACAAAAAATCTAACTATTGAAGATTATGTAGAATGTTTAGATCATAGATGGCCATAGGCCATCATTGCAGCAGCCGGGCCAAATTTTAGTACTGCAACTCTCTGCCGGGCAGCATACATTACTTTCTTCGAAAAAATGTTTTAATATTTTCATGAATGAAAAAAAAAACACTTAAAATGAAATATGGATATTTAATGAATAAATAAATATTATATAATTAAATATACAACTATCTAAATGCGACTTTTGAAATTATTTTGCAGAACTACGGGCATAAATGTTGATATCGAGAGAAGTTGTGGCTACACGCATAAAGTTCTCAAAATGACCATCGGTGATTCGTGTTCTGTTTTGTGACTTGATACTGTTCATCTGGCTGAAAAGCTGTTCCCAAATAACGAAATCATCCGATCAACATGTTTGCAAAATTCAGGATATTTCTCCTTGTCCAGATATTTTCTGTAGAATTCTTCCAAACCATTCTGGTGGAATTTATCTCTACAATTCACAATATTCCATTTGAAAATTTCCTGGCAATGAATTTATATTAACGGAGAGTGGCGTTGGAAATGCAGATAAAAGAATATGATGTTTTTTGAAATATTGAAATCGGTTTTTAAAGTTTGATATCAACGAAATGTGCTTAGTCGCCAATGCCTGTGTCATGCCTGTTTGCAATGATAGCGTGGAAAAATGAGTGAAATTTTTATTTTTCAACTGTTTTTCTGAGTTTTCAAGTTTCATTTGAAATGCGGCAACAACATCAAACATATTAAGAACCAATTGGTCTTTGCCTTGCAGACGAAAGTTCAGGTTATTTAAATGGCTAGTTATGTCGACTAGAAACGCAATGTCACAAACCCAAGCCATGTCTTCAAACTCTGGGATACTTTTCAACTTGCTTGCATACAATGATTGTATCTCTTCCTTCAAATCAAACTCTCTTTTTAACATTTTTGCACGGGACAACCACCTTACTTCAGTATAAAAAGTAAGGTCATTATAGTCAGAGTCCAAATGTTTGAGGAATTCTTGGAATTGACGGAGGTTCAACCCCTTCGATCTAATGACTTTTACTATTTTGATAACCACGCTCATGACAAGATCCATTTTTAAAGACTTGGCAAATAATTTCTCTTGACGAATAATGCATGAGAATTTAATAATGAGGAATTATCAAGTATGCAGGCTTCATTTTCAATCAGTTTTATTAAACCTTCATTTTTTCCCACCATTGCTGAAGCTCCTTCCGTCGTCACGCCAGATAAGTTGTGGAGTTTTAACCAAAAACGATTTAATGTTGCTGTAACTGACTCTAACAAATCGCGTGCAGTTGTAGTGTTCTTAAGTGGATATAGAACCGCTAATTCTTCTGATTTGTTTAAATGGATATCAACACTTCTTACGAAAATTGCTACTTAGGCAGTATCTGTTAGGTCTGTGCTTTTCATCCAATGCTAGAGAATAATATACGAAATCAGGCGCTCTGGTTTTCAAATTAACTTCAATATGTTTCCCAATGTCCTCCACAAGTATGGCAATAGTTTGACGAGAGGGGCTTATTTTTGAAAATTCCTTTTTCCTTTCTGGACACACAATTTCAACGATGCTCTCCAAACATTCCTTCACCATTTCACCGTCTGAATATGGTTTCGATTTCTTGGCTAATATCGATGCTACTGCAAAACTCGTTTTTACGTGGCATGTTGACTCTGCAGCAGTGCTAGTGGATATCTGTTGCTGTGTAGAAAGTTTTCTTTTTAAGTCATCTACCTGGTCTAATCGAAATTGTCCTTGGTACTCATCAAACTTATTTGCATGATTAATTTCACAATGCCGTTTCATGTTATAGTCTTTCAATACAGAAACAGATTCTTTGCATATTAAGTATATGGGCTTTCTTTTAAATTCTACAAAAAATAGTTAATTGTCCACTTATCCTGAAAACTTTACAATTCATCTGCAGCTTTGATACAACATCTTTACTAGTTGACGACATTATTTAATTGAAATAGAAAGAGAAATGAATAAAGTGCTTGTATTATGCAGAAACTACTAAAATCGCAACGTTTAAAAATAATAATAAGGGGAACATATTCGGTAAAGATGCAACAACACAAAAATCACGTATTTTTAACAATAGTAATACTAACATACACACGACTTATATAAAACAGAAACTAGTTCATAAAAGTCGATCACGACAACACGCCATAAATACAACAGTACAGTAGACACATGGAATGTAGACAATGCATTTCGAATCAAATACAACAATCAAAGCAAAGAGCGTACTCCCATCTATGGATAGAAACATTAACTGCAAGGAGCTCAATAACCGACTCAAGCGCTCCATGAATCAGTCAGACGAGCCACTAACGCGCTGAAAGTTACAGGAACATAAGGCTCGGTTGTACACCCGCACTGTCCATCCCCGCAAGATCAATAGGGCGATGATCTTGGTCGAGTATCAGCTTAACTTAGTGTAGATATCACCTTTGAAAGTCAAAGCTTACGTACATAATGAATTAGTGATACAGCTCCGGGGGCCACAAAATGACCTACCGCGGGCCACAAGCGGCCCGCGGGCCGCGGGTTGGCCATCCCTGGTTTAGATGGAGCACCACCCAAGTACCATATTCAACATCGTTATCAATGTAACCTGCATAGAATCTCAACTGTTGAAGTATCCAAGGTGGGCCTGTCTAGACTGGATGATAAAAGTTATATTTATTCCGACGGTTTTCGGGCGCTACCTTGGGGGCACAAGTCTGTACCTAAGTGAATGTGTGTGTGTGACTCTGTAAATATGTGTGAATGGAGATTAAATATAGCGTTTATCCGTGTGTATAAATATTGCAGTGCACTGGAGAGTTGGGATGGGTTGTCAATATATTGTATAACCATCTGTTGTAAATAATTGTGATCATGAGTTGATGCTGGCCTGTTGTAAATAATTGATGATGATCTGTGGTCATCTGTATGATGTCTATTTGTGGCAAACATGATTTGTAAATAGTTGATGATGATGTATGATCATCTGTTATAAATAGCTCATGTTGACCTCTTGTAAATTGCTGTGGGGTTTTGCCGGTGCATTAGAATTTAGTATTAGGTATCAAATATCAGTGCTGGGTAAAGAACAAAAATCTAATTTATGAACTGTACCAATTAAATAAGTTGTAAAAATTCAGGAATTATAACTGTATAATGAGTGTAGGAAACAATAACCCACGAGCTATGCTTAAAATATGTTGTAAAACAAATCCTTTACGCTTGCGCTGACCGAGCGTGGTGGTGTAACGGATAGCGTTCTGGCCTCGCATTCGGGAGGACGGCGGTTCGAATCCCCGTCCGGGCATCCAGATTTGGGTTTTCCATGGTTTCCCCAAATCACTCCAGGTGAATGCCGGGATGCTTCCTTCAAAAGGCCATGGCCGAATTCCTTCCCATTCCCTGCCCCCTATCCTCTCCCGTCTCTAAAGACCACATGTTGTTACAGAGACGTTAAACAGTTAAAAAAAAAAAAAAAAAAAAAAAAAAAAAAAAAAAAAAAAAAAAAAACGCTTGCGCTGAAAGAAGTCATATTGTATGGGCTATGTAAATGTATTGTAAAAAATAGTTTAGTGTTTACCTTTATGTGACGAATAATAAAAAAACTGTATGATGAATATAAAAAACTGTAATTGTTATAAGAGGGTTGCTATTTATACAACTGGCCTAGGCAACAATAAGTTTTGCCAGGCGCCATCTGACGTTTCCATTGGAAACATTGACATTGTTCAAAATAGCCTTATTCACAAAACTGTGTCATCTGAGCGCGATTTGTTATGTACAGTAACTTTAAAAATTCATCTCGGGCTAAAAATGGAATCAACTCGTGAACATTTTCGTGCGATTATTTTTCACAACTTTCGACGTGAATTATCAAGACAAGAGTGCATCGATGAACTTAATTTTTTAAACGGTGATAAAGCACCATCATATATCACTTTAAAAAACTGGTATAACGAATTCAATCGTGGCCGAAGTTTGCTTCAGGACGAATTCCGTCAGGGTCGTCCAAAATCGGTTGTTGTGCCAAAAAACATCGATGCTGTGCGTGAACTTATAAAGCAAAATCGTCATGTGACATACCGTGAGATGGAGGCATCTTTGGGCATTTGTATGACAAGCATCAATAAAATATTGCATGATCATTTAGCCGTAAAAAAGATTTGTTCGCGTTGGATCCCGCAAAATCTGACAAACGCTCAAAAGGAAGCTTGTGTCGATTGGTGCAAGGAAATGTTAAAAAAAATACGTTCACGGTGCATCAAAGGCTGTGTATAACATCTACACAGGTGACGAATCATGGATCTATTCATATGAGTCCGAAACAAGATAGCAATCGACTGTATTGGTCTTCCAAGACGAGCCAAATCCGACAAAACATGTTCGCGGAAAAAGCACATCGAAGCAAATGGTTGCCTGTTTCTTCGGCATTACGTGGCGACAGTGGCATTAGAGCAACGTAGGGCGGTCAACTCTGAATGGTACACG
The DNA here is from genome assembly GCA_031002005.1 of Vandiemenella viatica. NCBI lineage: Eukaryota > Metazoa > Arthropoda > Insecta > Orthoptera > Morabidae > Vandiemenella > Vandiemenella viatica. The sequence continues at coordinate 218,915,138 of CM061921.1, forward strand.
ACCATTTGTTAGCCAGAAGTCTTTGGAGAAATTCGGAAAAAGTCAAAGAAGAGGCGAATAATTCTTCATCACGACAATGCGAGCAGTCACACATCGACTCAAACATCGAATAGATGGATCATCCGCCGTACAGCTCAGATTTGGTACCCAATGACTTCTTTTTATTCCTGCACATCAAAAACAAATTACGTGGTCAACGATTTTCGACACCCGAAGAAGCGGTTGATGCATTCAAGACCTCCATCTGAGTGGGAAAAGTGCTTCGAAATATGGTTCAAACGCATGCAAAAGTGTATTGATCTTCACGGAGAATATTTTGAGAAACAATGAAATCAATTTCGATCATAAATATTTGTTTTTTTATTATTATTAGGCCACAAATATAAAAAGCAATCCTCGTATTAACACCCGAGTTAAGCAAATATGTTGTAAAAATAATTATACAGGGTGTTACAAAAAGGTACGGCCAAACTTTCAGGAAACATTCCTCACACACAAACAAAGAAAATATGTTATGTGGACATGTGTCCGGAAACGCTTACTTTCCATGTTAGAGCTCATTTTATTACTTCTCTTCAAATCACATTAAACGTGGAATGGAAACACACAGCAACAGAACGTACCAGCGTGACTTCAAACACTTTGTTATAGGAAATGTTCAAAATGTCCTCCGTTAGCGAGGATACATGCATCCACCCTCCGTCGCATGGAATCCCTGATGCGCTGATGCAGCCATTCTCCAGGGATTCCATGCGACGGAGGGTGGATGCATGTATCCTCGCTAACGGAGGACATTTTGAATATTTCCTATAACAAAGTGTTTGAAGTCACGCTGGTACGTTCTGTTGCTGTGTGTTTCCATTCCATGTTTAATGTGATTTGAAGAGAAGTAATAAAATGAGCTCTAACATGGAAAGTAAGCGTTTCCGGACACATGTCCACATAAAATATTTACTTTGTTTGTGTGTGAGGAATGTTTCCTGAAAGTTTGGCCGTACCTTTTTGTAACACCTTGTATATATCGTTTTAAACTTATTATTGGTAGCAGGTTTCAAAATTTTACCAGATGGACTAAATTTTACTCTGTGGGCACTCGTGTTGGTTTAATATTTCAGAATTGCTTTTCAAGTCCTTGGCAGTATATATTTTGGAGATTTTCAAAAACAACAATTACATTAATCCTCTTATTCTTTCACATTCATTACCGTCGATGACAATAACATTTTCGCCAATAGTAACAGGTGAATTTCCAATCATTAGTGAATCATTCTTCTTTCGGACACCATACACTGAATCTTGCTCACTTTGACTTAGTGACTTCAAGACAGGAGAATGTTGCTGCTGCTGTATATGTCGCTGAGGTAAGAAAACTCTTTCTATATTATCCGTAACAGGACTTAATGAATCCTTGATAAATTTCTCAATCTGACCCGTCTTTAGTTTCGAGTAACTTTCTTCGAATTGCATTCTGGGCCTTTATGATAACACCAACACGTTTAGTTGTTGTTGGGTTCGTATTTACGCACCGAATGAAGATTGTGGGTGTTCACTGTACTATTTTATATCTCATACTTATTGTTGCTGTAAATGGTTTGTGGGGTTGACCATTTTTAGTTATTTTGGGAAAAAATTAGGTTCATCGCCTCGTTTCACATAGCATCACTTGCATCATTAACCCAATTCAGTCTCATGTCAACCCATCCCGGTTTGACTATTCAAAGGATTACGCCATTGACAGCGATTTCATAATAGTTTAGGCCTGTATCTATTAGGTATGTGTAATCTTGAAACATATCCGTTACCGCAATAGTTACAACCATAGTCACCTCTGTCGTTTTCAATACTTAGATAAATTTTTCAACATCGACATGTGAAAGAACATTTTCCAGTTTATCAACATATCGTTTGTTTGCATCATCATCTTCATCGACGGGGTCAGAAACGTGTATCAATATTCTACCCTGACAATCCAAATTACCATCATTCGTAAGAAGTATTTTCTGCTGTGGGTACACCAACACTGTCTTATTCTGAGTCACTGAAGTTCTCCCAAACTTTTAATGATACCAGTATATAGGGTGTTCGGCTATTTATTCAAAAATGAATCAAATCCATTGCGGTATCTTCCATGATACAGTCTTTGTCAATAACCAGAAATCCGTGTTTACGCTCATTCCAGCAGTATCGACATAGGTTTTTAAACTCTTTGAACGTCATGTCGGTGTTGACGTGATCGTCGTAAATGTGTCTGAGAAGCATATCGTCCTGTTTAAAGAACACGATCAAGTTAGCACTGTCTCTAACCAACTCTTCCGTTTACCGGCTATATGTCTGACACAAGTAAAAATAATCGACTGATCTGTGTCTGCCCACGCAAAAGTGATCTCATAAATTATTGTACTTCCCACACCCATCTTCCCTCTTTCCTGCACTCACCTACATTTGAACTCAACAAATTTTAAATTCTTTCAACATTTTTGCTAAATTATTCATCATTTCTATTGGTAACTTATTCCATTCCGTGACACTCTTACCTAAAAAAGAGAATCTTCTTACGCTCTTGTGACTGAAATCGATTGACACCAATATCTATCCGTGCCTCATCACTAATATACGCCTTGCACACTCAGATGACACTCTTCACCCTCCTCATATCATCCAATGAATTCCATTCCAGCTCTTATATCATATCTGTTACTGATTGCGTTCTGCGGTAATTTCCAGAAACAAATCTAGAAGCCCTTTTTTACACCCTCTACAACTCCTGTATTTGATACTCAAAATGTAGATCCCATACTACACTACCATATTCAATCAATCAATGGTCTGACTAAAGTTTTGTAACCTAATTCCCTTACTTCTCTCGTACATCGCCTCATCACTCTCTCCAACAAGTGCAGAATTTTGAAACCTTTTCCTACTACCTGACCAATATTTCCCGCCCAATTAAGCTTGCTATCAAATGTAATGCCAAGATATTTACATTTCAAGTATTCAACAAGCAGTTCTCTCCCCACCTTATAATCATAATCAACCTTTACTTTTTTATTTGTGTATCTAATAAGTGGACCCTTCTTTGTATTTATCTTCATCCCATGTTTACCAAACTAAATAGATATCCTGTCCAGACCACCCTGGTGCTGTTTAAAATCCTCTACCGTTCTGATCCTTTTATATAGCATTATGTCATCTGCAAAAAAATCTAATTTCTGATAGTAAGCATGTAACGAGACTGCTGTGCCAGACTCGTACAATGTTTTAAATAGTAAAAATAATTCATATTGAAAGGAGGGCTGCAATATTTTGCTCGAGAGTATTTTCGCTTTAAGTCTGGAGGTAGCCACCTGTAACGGGGGATGCGACCGGTTTTCATACCTGGGCTGGGTGGCAACATATTTCACAATAGCGAGGAAAGGCCCGCTAATCTCCGGCAGGTGCCAGCGTGACCGACCCTTTTCCGGTCAAGTGAATAATTCGGCTGGACAACCTATTGTGCCGTGATATGAGAGATGCCCGCACCTAACGAAAAAGTATGGCAGATGTGAATCATGTGACTGAACTCCCAGTCAACGTGAACGTTACAAAAGAATAATAAGCCCTTTGGTGTGTTCTGGGTCCACATGTCTTACGGGCCCACGGATTGGATTTCGACGGAGCTGGAAGGGGATTCAGATCCAACATCGCGAGGGAAGGAGGTCTTCCGGTGGTGACAGGCGGACAGAGAGTGCTATGTCCTTACGACGGCCGAACGTCACACGTCAGAAGGGGGTCCACGGAGACGGTCACGAGCAACCCGAACAAGTCCCAGGAGCAGGCCGAAACGTAATCCAAAAAACGCGCACTGGCAGAGTCCGGCGTGAGGTTCACAGAGTCCGAAGAGAGTACCAAGACGTAGCCAAGAACGAGCATTGTCTGAAGTCCGATAGGCGATTCACAGTAAGAGAGAGTACCGAAAGCGCAGTGAACACTGAACTGAGGAGTGGAGCTGCGCGGGCTTTATTTATATGCGCGGCGGGTCGGCTCCGATTGGCCACGGCGGAAAACTATGATGTGGTGGCGCTGGTTGCTCCGATGCCAGCGCCGTCTATATGAAGTCGATATCCATGCCCTCTGCCGGGCATGCGGCGATGTCGGGACGGGATACCAGAGAGAGGTCACGCCATCACCGAGTTTTCGATCACCGCTGCGACTTATAACAGGACGGTTTGAGCCACCTAGAGCTTGCGGTGCCTGTTGCTGTTGTCTGAAGGAAGTGTGTGTGTTACCACCATAGGTGCCGACGCACCAAGCTGCTGCATAAACGGTAAAGACCTTCAGCCATTAAAAAGAACTTAGTGTTACGCATTCCTCGACCCGTGAACGCCTCTGAGCAAAGTATCACTCCCCGACAATCTTTCTGAGCGTATGATTAGCCGTGAGCAACCTGATTTGATATGGGAAGATTGTTATAAATTCCTATCAATCAGAAAATATTATTTTATATAAGTCCAAGACTTAATGGCGCCCTCTTTGAATTCATTTCTATAAGCTTGTATTTGTGAACAGCTTTATAAATAAGCATCTTGACATAGTTCTTAAATTTCACATAAATATGTCACTGTTGTTTGCTTAGAATTAACGTCTTATGCCTTATATTGTAAGACTCGGTGTTGATTTTTGTTTGAACATCTGATTTTCATGTATTAAATTAATTGTAAAGTTCACCGACGTCTGTAGGCATTCAGTGTTTAATTTGAATAAATCTGTCAGGTTATGACTTTACGTTAGTAATTCAAGATAGAATATCACTTTGCACCCTCTTCCTATTTGGTAAAATCAAATGATTAAAATTATTAAATTGATGAGATCAACAAAATCATTGATATTAAAATTAATAAAATATTATAGGGAATGATACAAATATAATTACCCAATAAACCCCAACTAATACCACAAGCAATCAATACAGTTATTCATCAGAATAATGAATAGAATCGGTCCCAATACGATACCCAGTGGCACTCCCATTTTTACTTCCACTTCTTTTGATACTGCATTTTCTACTCTAACTTTGTGTATTGTATCTTTTAGAAATTCTTCATCCAGCAAACCACTTTCTCTTCCATTCCAATAATTTATTTACTACCATTTTATAGCTCACTCTGTCAAAAGGCTTTGAAAGATCTAGTGCTACACTCTCAATTTGGCCTCCCATGTCAATTTCATCCGAAATATATCCCACTAACTGAGATTCGCATCAATATCCTTGCCTGAAGCAATGTTGCCTACTTGAAAACCACTTACGCTCCTCACATATATTTCTGATGTAGTTACGTATCAATTTTTCTATTAATTTACATACATTATAATAATTTTCGATTCTATTTCTCACCCCTCCTTTATGTACCGGCACTACATCGAATTTATCCAGTCCTGTGGTAAGCAGTAGGTATCCAGGCTCAATTTAAATAATATTTCAAGATAAGGTACAATGTCACATCCGGCTATCTTTAAGACATCTGTAGTAATATTATCTACACCAGCCCCTTTATGTTTTTCCAGCTTTCTTAGTTCCTTCATGATATCCTCAGGATGAATTTCAAATTCTTTGGTCTGCTCATTTCTGATTGGGTTGTTCGTTCTCCGACTTAGACCCTCCCGTTTCTGATTCATTGTCCCTAATGGTCTCATTAAACCAGTTACTTAAAATCTCAGCCTTTTTCAAATCCTCAGTAACTTCTTCTCCATCCTTATCTAAAAGCATCTCAACACCCGTCATTCCCCTCAGTTTTCTAACACTGCCATAGAAATTTCTCGATGCATCAGTCAATATGTTAATGAGATATAATTGAAAATATTCACTTAACTGCTCTAATGGAAAATAGTCTTTGCCATTCTCAAACACATTGAGTTTGTAGATTAAAAGATAATTCGCATGGCAGCTTAGTATTCTACCGATATCTATGTTATAAACAAATAATGTATATTACCAAAGAGATACTTACTACGTTGGTTAACATTTAGTAATGATTTGATGAAGTTTTCCTTGTACTTATAGTTCATTCACTGCATCGTGTCGTATGGTAGTGACGCAATGAGTGGTGATGTTGTTGATGATGCAGAAAGTCAGTGTCCTCTTGTTTCGGCTGTATGCCTGCACCTGCTGATGCATCCCATGTTTAGCTAGAACAATTATTTCTTGCACCAGACACGATTTCCAAAAATTCTTATAATACGAAGCTTGAATTAAAAACAATCACAGCATGGCAAATTTAAATATTTTGATACAGAATATCATTACAACTGAATGGATTATTACTTTTGCGAAATGGTAACGTTTGGCATAATACTCCAATCCTCAACAGTAAAAATATTATACTCAATAATAAAATATTATAGTCAATAATAAGGTAGATGAAATCACCATCGTTCACTGATAGAGCAACAGATCTTTCATTTAATATAAATATGTATACGTCTCGCATAGAGCCATGGTTTTAGTAGATGATCATGCCAAAGAAAACCAATTAGACAATTAGGCATTCATTAAAATTTCCACATGTTGTATATCTATATACAACAACATTTCTCTTATATAAAAAGGTTAAAGGATTGGTTCCTTACGCTAAAATTTAATTATGGTATCAGAGTTTTAGTCCAATATCTCTTTTGGTGCTAAATTTTGCCAAAAGAAATTAAATACAGATTCTAAAAAATATACTCTTACTCGACTAAATCAACGAGACTCGTGCCTACTTCCGTTTGCTCTATTGTAGTAGGTTTAAATAGTTTGATAGTTAGTTGCAGTACTTTAGTTTGGTACAAGCGGCAGTCCTGGAGGGAACGCGCTGAACATGAAACAGAGTACTCAGTTACTTGAATCCCGCATTCAATGACACTAAGACAGCAGCATAGCGTTGGTGACACAGTCCATAATGTTCTGCAACCTACTAGAAAACCGTCTTCAGCTGGCCAATTAGAGCCCTGCACGTTGAACTAGCGATGAGGGCTAGCCAATAGGAATCAGTCATCCCTACTCTGGGGCGACACAGCATTTCTATACCAAAGCTTGTCGCAGTGCTTTCCGGGAAATTACACAGTAAGCTTGCATCTCCTTAGGCCTATGACTTAGGCAGTATTAGTAAAATAATTACCACCATACCCACTCCTTCGTACGATCAAAGGTCAGGCTCGTACAGAACCTCTCATTATTTTGTTTAGGCATTTAGCCATAGCAAGAAAGAAAAAATCGTTTCTTCATGGATCTATGCTGTACCATTTCACTTGCTGTTTATCGAGATCAGGAATTAATAGCTGTCAGTCTCATCTCTGGAGTTCATTTCAACTCCTCAATAGCATTAGTTAGAATGTTCTTAGTTTTTTTCCCAGCCAGTGTTCGCAAACACCAACTGGAAGAACCAGAAGTTGACGGGGAGAAGGTGGGGCGATTCGATGTGCACGAAGGGGTAAGTCGAAGGTAATCTTCGCTCGGCTTTACCACACGACACTACGTTACTACCATTATTAATCTACGTCTTAAGATCAAATCTGTAACCAACTACTTAGCTTAAACTATTCTGCTAAACGTAATTCTATTTATTCCTTATGATTAAGTAGAACTTTATTCTTCTTAGACTGAACACTGGGATAATTTTGTAATAGTTTCTATATTCCTGTATCTAGTGTACACACAGGCTTCCTCCAGTGACCTCATTCGTTTCTCTTATTTACTTGTTTAAGGAATTTTTTTACGTATTGTTTTTCTCTTTTTGCTGTTTTTTGATGAAGTATTTAATTATTTCAGTAGCTATTTAATCAGCTAATTATTTAGCTAGATTGTTACTGTTACTAGACGATATAATCTTACATAGGCTTGCTTAGTAATAATTTTATTCCCATTGGCACTTCTCTCCGCTATCAACTTGGAGAGATTTTTTATATCACTTTACTCATCTCACTGGCTACATAGACTATGTGCTGTTAAGCATATGACTTTAATCACGCGCGGTGGTAACTTAATAGTTACGATCACTTTTCTGTTGCTGTGACCTCATGCAAATCCATTTTATTTGTTGTGACTGAACCCCATGAGTCCGTATTACGTCTGTACTGCCTAATATTTTTTTACTGCCTGATCGATTTTGACTTTTCCAACAGTTTAGAATAAATTTTTAATACGTCTCCCGAGCTTTGAAGTAGCAGTTGGACATGTTCTTTACCCATGTAACGATGCGATAGGCGTCCCCACCCCATCATGAATACGTTTTTACCGTCCGAACCACTACCTAAGCGTTTCCGTTACTACGGCAATCTTACACGCGGCGTTCCTACTTCCCACCCGATCGATAATACCATGTGAAATTATTTTGACAGAACTTGTTTAGTTTTATGCAAATTTCTATCATCTTCCCACGAATACTATTCCCCATGAAAATATACCCTCAGGATGAGTTACATTGGTTCCTCATTGTCATCCTTGGATATCACGTTGCGGATATTTAGGCCCTGTTTGGAACCTTAAACTCACGCGATAAACAATTTTTACCCGCATCACTCAATCTAGTAACACTCGCCTCTCTGCGGTGTGCCCTAAAATTCCATAGCACCTCCTGTACCTCAATTTGTTTTATTTCACGTTACTTCACTTTTAGGCCTTATTTTATGGCTTTCCCATGGATTTTAATTTATGTATACAGCTTTCCACGATCTATTTATTCGGCAAACTTTAAGTAGGATTCTCACCCTATTACAGTGATATTTAGATATATTCCAAACTATCCGTGATCCCTCGGTATTATTAAAAATGCGGTTTTGGTCGATTTATTTTATTCATCATACATTGACTCTTTTATACACCTATGATTATGTATTAAGCCCTTCTAGAGGAAATAGAGTCTTTAGTTTCAATGGTCTCAGATTGAAATAACTCTGTGAACCTTATTAGTTTTTACTCTTCATAATTAATATTGTTAGTGATTTTCTCTTTGAAGGTAGTATTCTAATAATGACACGATTCTGCGTTATTACTCATATCGATTTATAAGCGCATTACCACAAGTCTCAGTCTCTCATGTTCCACCTTCCGTCGCTTCCCATGTAGTGTAGCCAACTTACTGAATATACAAGGGTATTCCTTTTCTTAAACAATGCTTTAATAGGCTGGCTCGAGATATGTGGGAAACATTACTTTTACGCAACAATTACATTGCAAAATAAATACGTATACTAGAAGTTGTACCGTCACCCAACCATGTGGACATTAATAGAATCACTTAGATTTACATACAATACTGGCAATATTCTGCAAATACTTTTGGAAGGAATTCTTATATGCAATCAAAGAGTTGTATTCTTTTAAGTTTTTCCTGCTACACATTTGAGATGCCGTTGATTTATTGAAGACCAGTGCTTTTTCATATTTACTGATTTGAACAAATATTAACTTACACTTAATTTTTTTTTTTTTTACAATTAGTGACAATTTCGTGTTACATCATTTGTTTTCCTAGAGAATAATTGGTAACTATGCTTAGTATTACGAGATATTCTTACTAGAGCATCAATGATAAATTCCAAACTGCTAAATAGTTCTCTTATTGCAATGTTACTGATAACCAATATAAATAATTCTTATAACTTGTTAAATTCATTCGTTCTGAGAGTCGAATTACCAAAATATTACCGCATAACACGTCAAATAATGATACTAAATGAACTATTTTTTTTTATTTTTAAAGTAAGATTGCCTACAGCTGAATTGTGTAGCTTTCAAATGTAGCTGTACCTAATTACTTTAATAAGTCAAATATGTCCCTCCAAATCAGATTAGGTACAAAATATAAACTTAGAAATTCCTTAATTACTGGAAAGTCTGCTTGCTTGAGCCAACGAATTCAATTAGCTGTTTAATCTGGCTTATTCCGTGCAACACATAAAACCCACTTACAATTTCAACTTGCTTCGCAAAGACACACTATCAAACATCAGTGAGTTCTTATGGACTGAAATAATCGTCCTTTCACTACAGATGCTGTCTCATGCAGTTATGTTATATTAAGTATCACATTACATGCACACTTTAGACAATCCTAAATCATGCACAAATAATTATTTCGAACTTGCACTGTCTTCAACATAGAAATAGCAAATTTAAATGAAACAATGGAACTTTTACTAACTATACAACTCATGCTTTAGCTAGATCACACATTTTATTCCAATTACTACATTATATTGGATTGAATAACTGGAATTTACCGTAAGTTACTTAACTGAAAACTTATTTTAGCCTTTTCTAAAATTATGGCCCATTTAGAAAACCGGTTTTGAAATAGTTACATGGAATAATCGATTTTACGTCTTGTGATCTGTCCACCCATATTGATCTGACTCGCCAGACAAAGTGAATAATTTTTGTTTCATCATACAATATGCCTTTTTAATTCCATAGACCGACAAAACTTAGTGATTCCACGTTTTGATCTTGTACTTTCCATCTAGATTTTATCGTACAAAATTTATTTCGCTGAAAACAGTACTTCTTACGCAAAATCCAAACATAAGGGCGTATGCTGTTTATTCTTAGAACTTTACGATAATTTTACTATAAAATTTTACTCAAACAATATCCGAATAAAATATTTCAATTTTAAACTCTCTATTTCATGCCACAGTATATGTCTTCAAAACACTCCGTTTTTATGTCATGTTGAATTCTGTCGTCATGGTGATGTAACTGCCCTCGGTATTGCGGAAGTTGCCCTCCGCCGCGAACCCAACACCTCGCCCAATCGCGCCAATCAACCGCGTCCTCGCGTCCCGCCGTGTCGTTGAGCCTCTGTCATCGTTACATCTTCCTCCAACTGATTATTAGCTATGAACCGTTCACCCTCTTTCGCCTGTCTAACCAAAATACTATTCGCCACCGTACTGCCTTTTGGGCAGTTCCCTACGTAGGTTTCTCATCCTCCAGATCAATCTGAACACTAATATTTTGGTGTTGATCAGTTGAACGATCTGTAAATCCCACGATGTAATCACCAACTGTAAGGGTGCCAAATAGTGGGCCTGATTGGTTTTGGTGGGCGTCTGTGATGGGGAGGATGTTGAGTGGAATTTGACCTACTTTCGGGATATTTTTAAGATCCTAAAGCCATCTTGCGAATCTTCTTGCTTCAATAGTGTAAAGTTCCGCGTCTGAAGTTACTAATAAAAGATTAAGTAACGTCAGGATTAACACTTGCTGGTTTCACTTAAAGCAACGAGGATAGGAAGGCTAGCGTTTGATAAATGTCTAGCTGTTAGACTATTCTAGCTATGATCAATAAGGCCGACTAGCTGTTGAATTACCTAATTACTAAAATACTTGCTGTACGTACATTTTATAGACATTGGCGTGATCTGCAAGGTTTATTCTGACCTGCGGTATTAAAGATAAATGACTGTTTGGTCTTAATGGAAACTATATGGTTAGGCTCAAGCTATGAGAGACGGTTTGCTAAAAGTTAGCCCATGGTAACTACTGCCCTACTCTTAATCTAATGAGGTCGAATTGACCAGTTTGTGACCGTACTCCACCTCGCTTTTGACGTCACCGATTCCAGAGTAATCAAGTTAGAGGTGACCGCTGTCAGTGAGTAAGCATTCTTTAGAGGAAAAGCACCTGCCCGCTGAGTTTGTGTCAGCAAGCCCGGTCAAATTCGTGGCTAGCTAAATCCAGAAAATATTACTTTCACCAAAGATACTATTTTTCTTTGATAAACTCCTACATCTTCAAAACGATCCTGACAACTCGATCACACACAAGCGAAATATATGCTTCAACTTTTAGGCGTATTTCTTTTAATTTCTTGAAAAAAAGGAATATAAGACTCCTGGAGATCATTAAAATCACTGATATTGAAAACTTAAGTTAACTGATTCTACGAAAAGATGGCAATTTTCACATTTGATTATTAGAAACCGATTAGTTCTGCTTTTTATTTTGCTTTAACATTACTTGAGTTCACAACGGGTTAAGTATATCAATATCTCTAGATAAGAGGCTACTTAAATTCACTTTAGATTTGAGAATTGAAAAAATAAAAAAGTTACAATTGCGTTTGTCATTTGAAAAATTGTATTTGAAACCTACTTTTTCATCAAATCATCCCATTTCTGCTAATATATTTTAGGTGACGATTTCGAACTTTGTTTTAAGCAGATTTTTTCGGTAATTTTATAAATGCCATCATAGAAAAGAGTTTAAGAACTAAACATAATGAGTGACTGGTAACATGGGGCGATTTTATTAGGGAGAGTAACCAGTTAAAATTCATACTTCAGCAACCAAGATTTTTGTTTTCAAAATATTGCTGTAATCACTTCAGGAGAATAGAGAAACGACTACTTCTTAAATTCTGTGGCCTAATTGCTGTTCTCTCTTAGTCAACTAATCTTATCAATGTCTTTGCGAAATATATTACACATAATAATAACTCAACTGAAAAATAATGAAAAAAGCAATTTGCTCATTTAAGCGATAAAGCACTTACTTAAGCAACTTATTCTATACAAGAAAAACACAACACATTTTTAAAATCACTCGTATCCGCTGCCGGACTTGAACCGTTTAACCTCGAAGCGCAAAAGACAGGCGCTAACTATTCTACGTACCGCTCCCCATCTGCGACCTCTGATCGAACTCTGAAAGCGCCAGTACATGAGAACTGCCAAAGGTGACAGTTGACAGCCACATGTTTGGCTATACAGCAATAGCTTTCCGCACTCATAAATTTCCTGTTTATTCTTTCGAATTTTAAGTCACACTACAGTACGCAGTAATGGAAAAAGATCGACATGCATAATAGTTTGCATTAGAAACAGCTTGTTTAATTTTCGCATATTAGTATTTATGTATAGTTTTTTATGAAGTGTTCCGGTTTAGTATATGTCTGCAAAAGAATTTTATCGCTTACTTCCTAGCAAATCCTTTGCGAACTTGCTGATGGCGGAGTTCATCGTAAATAAAACGATATGATGTTGGTCCACAACTGTAATTTCAAGCCATTAATAAAGCACACTTTGCGAAATACATTAATAATACTGTTTTCGTTCAGCAAGAACTTTGATTTTATTTAGTTCCTTACTAATCCAAAATTTGAACTCCCGTATCTATCGAACACCTAATAATAAACGATTCATCCCACTTAAAACCAGTGACTTTTATGATAATAGGTATAAAAGACAAATTCTAAACACCATTCGGTGATTGTGCAAATACATATCCTATTTTTGGCACCGAACTCAAACCTGTTACCTGCAGTTGTTACCTGAAATGAGCTGGGCACAACATTATTGCCTACTTTTAAGTCCTCTTTCAAACCAAATAGGAGACTGCCCTGTACGGAGCACCTTAGAGCGTCTTTGAGCTACTCAACAATGTAGTTTCTTATTTTTTAATAAAATCAAGTATGTTTCAAGTAGTTGTCCTTATTAGCGGAGAGTGAAAATAAGTATTGTGAGGCTAAAATTCATTCAGTTACTAGTTCTGTAGTTTTGGCCGTTGTAGATTGCTTTGACTCTTTCTTAAGTAAACGGAAACAGTTATTTAACAATTATTTTTTTCCAAATTGTCATATTATGTGTGCTGACGAAATAGATTTTAAGTGAGAAACCATTTGAATTGCTTGTTACAACAAGCAGTCTGAAAAATTAATGACGTAGCAAATATCTTATCAGTAATATCATATCAATTAATTTAGATAGCTTTGTGTCATATTCTCAAACTGTAATACACTGCAAACATTTGCTTTTTCTTGTATTTCTAGTTATTCTATGCTGTTGAGTTTCCTTACAACAATTGAAATGTTTTCTGTCCTAGCACATGATCAGAATTAATATTTTGTGTAAATATGATGTCTTTAATGCTGGCTATGGATTCCTTTGTATGTTTTAGAATTCTAAAAAAAAATATACGT
>CM061921.1:218930074-218951556 GCA_031002005.1 Vandiemenella viatica
TCTCCCTCACCCTCGGATGTGCCTCAGCATTCGCAGGCGCAGAGAGCGGTTGTGTTGGTGGGCTGGTGTACAGCCCATGTACCTGCAGCGTGTTGCAGGCGCTCTCCAGGTCCGGCGCGCATGATGCGAGGATCCTGAGTCCCCCGTCCGCTGGCCAGCAGAATACGGGAAGCTCAGTTGTCAACTTCACATGTTCGCACGGTCTATATATAGCCGGAGCAACCACCAATCCTTGTCAATATTAAGTTCGTTCAAACAGATAGACACATTGCCCGTGAGTAATGTCGATACTGCTGACACCAATTCTAGGCGGAAGAACGAAAGCTCGGATCCCTGAGACAGGGAGAGCAGTAGTGTGTGGTCCATCAAATTGTGGGAAAAACCAATCATTGCGCTGTCTCTGCTGTAATACCCAAATGGACTTAGATTTGTAAATGTATACGTATTTTCCAAGTCTTTGTACCAGCCAAAGTATCAATTACTAGGGAAAATATTAGAAACCCATTAAAGAAATTCAGTATTTGAAATTTAGTTGATAATCCAAGTGTGCCTGATCCAAGTGAAGCTCTACCTAATTCTGTGTGTTGTGTTTGACAATGTTTCGTGTGAGAAGCAGAATAATATACGAGATTACTTTTGCATGAGCAGGCACAGATCAGTGAATTATTTTTACTTGTGTCAGACATATAGCAATATAGCGAAACAGTTGGTTAGAAACAATGCTAACTTGATCGTGCTCTTTATACAGGACGATATGAATCTCAAACACATTTACAACGATCACGTCAACACTGATATGACATTCAAGGAGTTTAAGAAACTATTTGGGTACTGCTGGAATGAGCGTAAACATGGATTTTTGGTTATTGACAAAGACTGCGACATGTACCATGGAAGATACCGCAACGGATTTGATTCATTTTTTAATAAATAGCCAAACACTCTATGTACTGTTATCATTACAAGCATGGACCAGTTTGGAAGAACTTCAGTGACTCAGAATAAGAGAGTGTTTGTGTACCCACCACAGGACATACTTCTTACGAAGTAGGGTAACTTGGATTGTTAGCGTAAAATTCTCAAACTTGTAGCCAATCCCATCAAAGAAGACGATGCTGCAAATAAGCGATTCTTTCAAGCAAATCCTTGCTTATGGTAGTCGAGATGGAGAAGAAACTTTTATACTTGGATGAAAAATTTCGATTAAACCGGGATGTTTTTACTTTATTGAATGAATTAAAATCAGCAAGTGTCACTATAGTTTTACCTATTATCCTTACAGTTGAAGTTATCGATGATATTTTATAGAAGGAGGACACAAATATTATGAAATTCCAACTGATGGAATAATTGTGACTATGACTGTGCCAAAAGGAATAGTCGCTAAACTCAACCTGCATGAATTGGATAAAGACATGCCAGTCGCAATAAAACGACACGACTAACTTAGTTTCCACGTAGCCGACCCTAAATACCTCCAGGTGTTAACAGACCTGAAAAGCCCTACCCTACTGACATCCATGTGTATGTATTTTTCAAATATAAAGTAGTACAGTGAACACCCACAAGCTTCATTTGGTGTGTAAACATGGACCCAACAACAACAGAACGTGGCATTATAAAGCCTCGCAATACAATTTGACGAAAGTTACTCAAAATAAAGATGGGTCAGATTGATTCAGAGAAATTTTTCAAGGATTCATTAAGACCTGTGACAGATACTATGGAAAGAGTTTTCTTACCTCAACGTCATATACAGCAGCAGTCTCCTCTCTTGATCAAAGATTTCTTGAAGTCACTTAAGTCGAAGTGAGCGAGATGATTCAGTGTATGGTGTCCAAAAGAAAAATGATTCACTAATGATTGGGAACTCGCCTGTTACTATTGATGAAAATGTTATTTTAATCGATGGTAATGAATATGAAAGAACAAGAGGGCTAATGGAATTGTTGTTTTTGAAAAACCCAAAACAGCATACTGCCAAGGGCTTGAAAAGCTATTCTGAAATCTTAAACAACACAAGTGCTCACAGAGTAAATTTTAGTCCATCAGGTAAATTTTTGAAATCACCTGGGAATATTAAGTATAAAACCATAATCTATAAAATTATAAATCAGTCTGGTTCTGGTCTTCTTCCTATGAAGGAATATGTGTACTGGGACTCGTTGAAAGATTGATGTTACTTACTTCATCGACATCTGCAGGACATACAGCACACTCCTACGAAATTTTATCAGTGGTTGAAGAACTTCAGGAAAGTGGCATTATATTGTAACATGGATCAAGTTGTGGCAGAACTCCATAGACCAGCAAGATGAAATTTCCCAAGACGTCGCGTAGTCATCAAAAGACTAGATGATCTGTGGCAAGCTTATCCCATACTCTCGTAAATAAAGTGACAACAAGTATATACTGATGGTGATTGATACTTGTTCAAAGTTTGCATGGGCTCTACCTCTCAAGAACAAGACAGCTAATGTGGTTGCTGATGCTATGACGAGAACCTTAAGTGGAGGTCGTGTTCCTAAAAACTTACAGGCGGACAACGGAAAAGAGTTTTACAATTCAAAGTTCAAGAAACTCTTGGTTAGATATGGTATTAATCACTACTCAACATATATCCATATTAAAGCATCAATAGTTGAACGGCTAAACAGAACTATTAAGAATGCAATGTGGCAAGAATTCAGCAGGCGTGGTTCACAACGGTGGATTGAACTTCTTCCTCAGTTAATGTCAAATTATAACAAGTAGCACAGCACCATCAAAATGAAACCCTGTGATGTAAAGGACAACTCTCTACTTTCAACAATGTACTTCCGTGTTAAGACTACCACACCAGCAAAATTCAAAGTTGGTGATCATGTCAGGATCAGTAGGTTTAAAGGAAAGTTTGAGAAAGGTTATCTACCAAACTGGAAAACTGAAGTGTTTACCATTACAAAAGTGAAATTATCAAATGATTGTCAGGGTAAAGATATTGCAGGAGAATTTTACCAGCAATAATTACAATTAACAAAACACCCAAGTATATTTCTTGTTGAACGAGTGATAAGGATAAGGAAGAATATGGCATTAGTAAAGTGGTTAGGTTTTGATAAATCATATAACACATGTATAAATGTAAAAGATTTCTTTAAATTATAAAGTATCTTTTTGATCAATAAAAAATAGTACAGCATATGTTTGGTTTTATTTCACACATTCATAAAGATATAATAGCATTTTTTCCTATTCATAAACATTAATATTCTTTTTGCATAAATCAGTGCATTGCTTATACATTTGATTGGCACTGATATTTGATACCTAATACTAAATTACAGTGCAAACGCCACAGCAATTTATCACAAGTCATACATAAACCATTTACATCAGATGACCACACATCAGACAAATCACCATCATCTATATCCAAATCGGCAACAGATGACCACAAATCAATTATTTACAATATATTTAAAACACATCCCACCCTTCCATTGCACTGTAATATATACACGGGATAGACGCTATATTTATTCTTCATTCACACTTATTTTACAAACTCATTCACTCTCTGGTACAGACTTCTGCCCCCAAGGTAGGGTTCCAATCCCGTCGGGGTAAATATAACGTCTATCATCCAATCTAGACAGACCTAGCTTGTATACTTCAACAGTTGTTACTCTATGGAGATTTGATACAAATCGGCGTTGTATGTGGTGCGTCTCTGGGGCACCATGTAAACAGTCAATGTAATCTTCTATTATAAGTTTTTTTTTTTTGTAACTGTACATCCCAGAGCCTTGGTCCATCTTGAGGTCTGGTTAGATTCTAGTAGGAATGAATATATTTTCGACCTAAGACCCGCAAACTCCACAATCAGGGAACCATTCGCCTCATCTTTCATAACCCCAACAACCTTCACGTTATAGGGTTCTATATCGAAACGATTGTTGGGTTTATATCCAGACGTGTCGAATTCCTCTCTGTTGTGTTTCATTACTTCATACGGATCACAGTCATTCACCAAATAGATGAAACTGTCTGTGTCCATACAAAGTAATTTCAGGCGTATGAACTGCGGAATGGCGAATTCATAGTAAAATCGATACATCCGTAGTTTAGACAGGTCGAGAATGCACATTGTTGAAAAGTATCTTCACTTTCGATATCTCCAGAGCCACAAAGTGTTTCTCGAAAATAGTCATTCGTTTAAAGTGTGGTGAAGCCACATGCTTGCGGGCACCGCGGCGTCCCGCCCAACCTGTACACAATTTCACGTCGCGGTATTTTCTAATGTTCTCCATTGTTTTGCCGAAAATTGAATTATTCATTAATTTGAAAAGTCTCTCTCAAATTCTGATTTTGCCGACTGACGAGAACACGTGTTAAGAGAGATATTTTCTTTCAACCACGGTGACTGGTTGAAAGATATTACACAATGAACCGTGCCCAACTTCATCCCCAAGCCTACACATTACTGGAGGACTCGGTAATGGAGAATATACCGAACCTTAACCTGCAACGTAGTCATCAGCTTGGGGTAAGTAGATCCAGGGGCTGCTTTGTGGTCTGGACATGGCGGTAGGTCTGCTAGAAAGTCGTGTATATCCTGGGGAATCATCAAGTCTACCTCTAAAACGAAACCCCTAGGTGGGTCAGCTGCCACGCTCATGATGTCTATGCCTGCGATCTGCTCGGCCGATAATCACTGAAACCCTCCAGAGGGTAGATACTCTGACATGGCCCAGCCATAAAAATGGTTTACATCGAAATACATGATGAAATTTTCAGGTGCGTTGTGGCTGTACTCCGCCATATTCCGGTTATTTCCCTTGGCGTACCAATGGACGCACAGGAAAATACCACCACGAGTTCCACGTTTGGAAAAGAGAAGCATGTCAATATCTGTCAGAAGATTCAGTTCGACACGCGTTCTCTTTAACATAGCCTGCCACGAAAGGCCTGGAGCTGTGTAATAGTGGGCGGGGTCCAGGCTGTACTTCTCCAAACATACACTCCTATATTTTTCAAACAGATCTGTCCCCATGTACAGACTTGCAAATTCTTCCAAGTTTTTGATCTGGAAAGTCCGCTACACTTGTGTCGCGTGCTCGTAACCTTCATCAAAAATTTCTGACTCCGACAACGAACTATAAAATTTAGACTTTGGAGGGAGGGTGGCCTCTTTGAGCTTCTCCATCGAATCCATGAATTTGTAGGGGAAGACTCTTTTTCGCTTAACTAGTTGGAACTTCTCAGTGTCCGTGAAATACGCACTGGTAATGTACATGAAACGGTCCTCAAGGGTTCCAACCAGTTTATCTAACGAGGACTGCATGAAACGGTACGAGTCCAGGAACCGCAATTTAATCGACGTACCGTTAATCTTTTTCGAAAATGAAATGTAACGTTCAGTGTTGATGGGTAGGACATCCATCCCATCATAATCGAGGTGTGCTAAAGCCTTAACAATAAAGTGCGCATCATACCCTGACAAATTATGGAAAAAGATGGGTATGCACCTTTGATTTTTTACTGTAAATTACAGTTATTATGTGCAGCCCCTCTGACTGCACCCGTGATGTGACAATGATCGCGAACATTAACGGCCTCCGGTGCAAAGCTTTCCCCACAGATGTGGCATACCATGGCACTGTTAAATCGTGCTTCCTCATCAGCTGACATTACAAGAGGTATGGCCGCCTTGTAAATTCTATCAAACCCCATGGGCCAGTTTCACGAGTTGTTCCACCAGCCATGTATCAAGGTTTTTACCTGAGAATGAGTCGAATCTGTTCAACTGCTTGTCGTATGAGCAAACGACCTGGTATGCCGCGGAAAATGGGTATGCTACTGTACTCCTGTGGAGTAAGAGGAATTAGGGTCGGGCCTGCACATATGAATGGGTTTCAACAAGCATTCAAAATCCGAGCAAACGACGAATGGTGCACGCTGTTGGTACACAAAATCCTTAAATTTTAAGATTTTGTCTTCATCGCCGCGTAGGTCGACTCTTACAGCGCCTACTCTTGCGCAATCAATCCCATGGCGTTCCAACAGATCTTTGACGCCATACCTCTCTCCGACACACTAGGTAGACAAAAAGGAAGTTATCTTTTCATCGAAATGACCATCTTATGTGTATTGGATACTCCCGCTAGCGACATTTCGTTCACAACTTTATCGTCATATTTAATTCTGAATTTGACCGCTAGAGTATTCTCTTTCTTGCAGATAAACACATTTCGTTTTCAATCCCACGCCACTTGAAGCGCATTATTTCTAGATGAATTATTTTACAGCAGGTAACGTTTTCGGAGTCCTTCTTTCAACTACTTCTGCTTTGTCCCAAACTTTTATATTCAGATTTTTGTTTTCAATATTTAACAGCGGTAGAGAAGTCAATAGGGTCAGCAAAACTTACGTGAACTCTCATTACTTCTTCATCAGAACTCACGCATTTCATCTTGAATGTGTGTACACGATTTTCTTACAAAAATTACCTTTTACAGAACAGACTATTGTACTTATATCCACTACACTACTTGCTTATTTCTTAACTAAGGGCCATATTTACAACTAACCAGGTACCTTCAAACTCACATCAGTGTCAATTCCATCGAGAAAGCATAATAAATCTGCTGGTTATGAGTTGACTTTAATCGTCTGGAAACGAATTTCACACCATCGTTCCCTCTCAACATCATAAAGGCAAAATCACAGCATTGAGCTCTTATTTTTCCAACCTTGAAATGAAAATACTTCACGCTTATGTTGCAGCATGCTGCTTTTTGAAGATGCGTCGAAATGGAACGCAGTCCGTGAAAACCATTCATCTTCGGCACCTGTGCCGAAATCTTTTCATTCGGTGGAACACCGGGCAGACCTCTACCGTGAAATATCTGTTCATACAAGACAAACTTAGATTTTCGGCCATCTGACAGGTCTAGTATAGAAATCCCAATCACTGAACATGTCTTTGCTGTTTGAATGAGATGAATGTACTGCAAGTCCATATGTTCACTTCCTACAAGCGTCACCTTCGGCGCCTTGACATATCTTAGTGCACATGCTTGCAAGACATTCTCTTTCTGATCCCCTAGGATATACAGTTCATTTACAACTTGTCTGGAAAAACTCTTCTGCGTCTCACCGAGACTTTTGCACTCTGCTTTACACTCGGCGATACTCTGGCGAACCTCACTGATCTGCCCTCCGATATGATTCATCCTTGTTTCAGTGCTTGCTTGTACATCAGCGACTCGCAGTTCTAATTGGTTTGTTCGTGCTTCCGTCGGTTGCTTCCATTCCAACATCTCTCTTTGCATCTGTGCTGACTGCCCGTTAATGGGATTCACGGCGCTTTTACATTTTGATTTGTTCTTCCTGCATCGTTTTCAATATTTTCTTGACTCCCCTGAGTCCATCGGACACGGTATTCTTCAAGCCACCAACCTCCTCTTTTATGAGTACTGCCATTTCTTCTGTGACTTCAGTCTTGACTAAGCTTATTTCGGACTTCAACTGGTCTTGTCCAGTGAGGAGTAAGAGGAATTAGGGTTGGGCCTGCACGTATGAATGGGTTTCAACAAGCATTCAAAATCCGAGCAAACGACGAATGGTGCACGCTGTTGGTACACAAAATCCTTAAATTTTAAGATTTTGTCTTCATCGCCGCGTAGGTCGACTCTTACAGCGCCTACTCTTGCGCAATCAATCCCATGGCGTTCCAACAGATCTTTGCGAGTGAAATGCTGCAGATAACTATCACAAATGAAAATTGCTTTTATAGATTTAGTTATTGATGACCTGACTAACTCTGACAAGTTCTTGACCCAGCAGTAGTGAATCTTATCGTCACCCTGTAATAATCTCTTTTGGTGGGGGTTGCTCTACTTTGAAACTTATTAGATATACTGTATGGCGTCCGCAATTAAACCTCTTTGATATTTCTCTATCAATATATTAATATCGAACCTCGGACATGACATGTCCCAGGGGTTACAAGACATGAAAAGATGGGTTCACAAAAGGTATGAATTTATTCTACAAATTAAAAGACATCTAATTTTACAAGTGAATAGTTTTTGTAGACGGCTAGCTCAGTTGGCTCTCCCAAACAAGTCTTTAGCTACTCAGGGGTATTTTTCGGGCCATGTTATGTTGCAACCAGTCGCACTGTTTTAATCACTTTACCGTGTGCACTGCTGGCGACGTGATGCGCACCTCAGACGCTCAGAGGATGGCGGTCAACCAGCCACAGCGTCCACTCAGTTCCACACACAGTCTACCAGTCTCGTCTCCAACCCGCCTCGGAGCAGCATTCCATGCAAAAGGATACAATAATATCGGAGTGGCGGGTCACTATTGTCTGTAGGTTGGCTGTCCCTGCTGTTATTGTCAACAGCGCAGCGGGTGGCTTGACGAATGGGCTCGCGGCTTCCGCTGGCCGAAAAATAGCCCTCCCTTTATCTGTGCACACTGCGTCGCCTTGGAAACGCGACTTATTACAACCCTCTGTAATCAACAACATGTTGATATGGATCTTGCGTTTGACTGCAGCATGATGGAAGGGGCCTACAACTCTATGTTTTCCATTTTCTCGTTCCAAGCCGTAGACATTGATCGAATAATCGAGATTTTGATTCTCATATTTAGAAATATCTGACAATTTTACAGGGAAGTTTATGCCTGCAAAATATATGTTGTACTTGGACCACGCTGGATAATACTTCGTAACTATTTTCGCGTGAACTTTCACCTTTTCGTGAAATGCCAGGATCGTCCAAAGAAAATAATCATCGTCATTGTTTTGAACATTGATAATTGGTTTCTTTGCTTGGATATCGGATGGCAGAGCTATAAAAAAGCCCCAATACAACAGTTTGAATTTAGCTATATTGATATCGATGGCATTAATATGATCGAGGGTTTTACCACTCTCCCGATCCTGGAATTCACTATATCTCTTCAAAATATCTTGTCGCACATAGACATCTTACCATTCTTCCAGGTGAGTGCTTAATATAAGTTCTCGCATCTTTGGCATAAAACAAATAAGGCTGATGTTAGTGAAATTTTTCTTCTGAATTGGGAAGAGGCAATCCAACTCCTCCTGGAATTTTTTAGCCGGTGATATACGATTGCTAATAATCGCGGATAGTTGGTCTTTAAAAATTTTGAAGCATGCTCTAATATAATTTTCTGGATGTTTTAAATTTTCTGAATTTGTAACTGATACATAGAGTAACCTATTCCCGAAAGCACTTACCCTGAAAGTTGGCTTCAAGCGCGTAGCATCCGGCTTACCTTTTTCCCCACCCGCGTTAACGCCTGACCCGGTTGCTTGTGTGTTGGGCTGCCATTGAGACGATCGTTCGTCTGTCGCCCAGAGTGCTACTACTAGCTACAGAGTGGCTAGTAGATCGTCATCAATTGGATCTGCCCACGCACTGGTGCTGGTTTGAATTATGTCCACTGTTGGAATAACCCACAGTGCTTCCATGTCCAGCGGTGACATAAACATCTGCTAATAGTCACAAAAAATTGGATTCATTGTTACAAGTATGAAAAAAAGCAATCAATAAAAGGAATACATTACCTGACATTTTAATCCTTTATGATGGACCGTCATCATGGGTTGCCATCCGTTGGTGTGTAGGTTGCACATCGTCATCTGAAACAATGGGAAACGTTGGTCATACATGAAAAATAATGTAAAGAGAGATAATTATTTAAAGTATTAGCTACTTACTGGTAAAGTCAGCAGCATTATTACTGCCCATATTGTGCCCATTCACATCAGAGGCATCTACAACAGAATGAATAACGTAAGTCACATAGGCATTAAGAATTCACATGAAAAATTATTTAATATATTAGCTACCTATTGGTACAATTAATCAATTCCTGAGTGGAGATCTCAGGCAATACACACCCACTCACATCTACAACAAAACAAATAATGTCAGTCACATATACATTAAGCATTCACATGAAAAATTATTAAAAAAATTAGCTACTTACTTGTTAAGTCAACAGCACTATTACTGCACATATTGTGCCCATACACATCATCAGAGACATCAATAACAGAATGAATAACGTAAGTCACATAGGCACAAAGAATTCACATGAAAAATTATTTAAAGTGTTAGCTACTTACTGGTAAAGTCAACAGAATTATTACTGCACATATTGTGCCCATACACATTATCAGAGGCGTCTACAACAAAACAAATAATATCAGTCACATATACATTCAAATGAAAATTATTTAAAGTATTAGCTACTTACTAGTGGTGACCACAGGTAAACTGTATCCATTTGATGAGTACCAACAGATTCCACCTGGAAAATATTCTCCAGAGTCGAATCTAAAAAAGAAACTATACTTCTATAATATCACACGAGAAAAAAATAATCTGTAGCATAAAATTATATTAATCACTTACCACCTGCATGAGCCACCTGCATGAGTGTATCGCACCTCAAGGTCAGTAATGGTTACCGATCGTGAGTCTACAATAGAAAAAAATAATTAGTAATATCAAAATGAGTAAATTTATCAGCAACAAAAAATAAAATATAATAAAACTTGACAGTCAGAAATTCATCACTGATTTGTTGTGAGTAGTCAGGAAGACTTGTAAAATAAAATTAGTATCAGACTTACTTGTTTATACTAATACAGCAAAATAATTAATAATAGAAAATTAACTTACCGTTTGCCAAATACTGATCGATGTCTTCAGAAGTCAGTACTGGAAAGTCACCTGAAGCATGATCCATGTTGTGTCGATGTTTACTCTGCAAGGTACTGATGAACAATGAGGATAGGAAGAAGGTTGACACAGAACTTATACTCAGTCACGTACGGTAAATTGCGTTGTGGAAAGTAGTCGAGTCCGCCCACACTAGGAATGGAAACCGTTTTTCGCCCCCGGGGATGTCGTGTCAGACTGAGTGTCCTGCTGTCGCGACGGGAATAACACCCACCGTTGTTCGTCCGCGGGAGTGTCGCGTCAGAATTAAGGTTCCTGCTGTCACGCCGATTAGCGGTACTCCCAGAAATAGCCGTGCAAATTGAGGACAGCTGCGCCGGACGGGCTCCGAGATCGACAGTAGCGCCCCAGTTAGTGCTGACATCTGGTGGCGGAAAAGTGAAGTAGGCGCTTGCTTCCCTCCCCCTCCCCCTACCACCTGCCCTGTGACGTCGCGTAACGATATAAATCCTTGGTTCCCTATTAGGACACTGCTGGCATAGCGATAGTCCTGCCAACAGTACTGAAGATATTAATGCCTGGCCTTTGGAGACCGGGTCCTGTACCAGAAAAAGAATATACAGTAGCGTCAAATGAATAGTTTACATAGCAAGCAAATAATATAGTTCTGAGACTCCAGATAGATAGCGGTTGTGGTAGGCAAATTGACGGAACTGATTATCCTGTCGGTAACCCCGATAATTTTGGCGTCAGCCCCGATGGCGGACCTTGGAAAATAATCCTTATGTTATGAGGTAAAAATAATAAGCAAATTATTTGTTAACGTTATGGATGTGCCATTACCGTTAGCCATTCCCTTTCGTTTAGAGGAATGTGTGTTGTTTCCTTCTGGTTGTGTGGTTGTACATCTGCTCGACAGTCATTATTCATCAACTCTTCCCAAACACGTTAACAATCTGGGAACTAAAAATAGAACAAATAATTAGAATCTAACCACTTGGAAAATACCTACAAGTATTAAATATTATACTTATCTACATCCTTGAAGGATATAAGTACAGCAAAATCAAACTCTCAGAAGGCATGGCAGTTAAACCTGCTTGACTGCCGGCATTCATCACACGTTGACGATCTGGGCAACAAAATAGAACAAATGATTACAATCTAACCACTCGGTATATAACGACAAGCAATAAATATTACACATACCAGCATCCTTGAACTATTGATCAAACTCTTAAGAAGACATGGCAGAGATCTACTGAGGGGACGAAGTTACACAATGAAACAGAGGGTGGTGTGCAGCTCCTTATATACACAACTACCAGCACCCCTAGAGGTCGTAATGACTACGAAAAAGTGGAGCAGAAACCCATTATTATATTTACTAGTAGTGGTAAATGATTGTATTGTATTGCATTGTCCATATATTGAACCTCTCCCTGTGTTATAAATATACCCGTAATCTTCTCTTTCCTTGTCAGCGATTTCTTAAACCCTCTTTAGTCCATCGCATTGCCTCATGTTTGTCTAAAGCAGTCTTGTGGTACAGTGGTTAGGGTGTTTGACTGCTGCTGGGTAGGACCCTGGTTCGAATCCCGGTCTCTGCAAGAATTTTTCTAGGCCCTTAACCCTACCTACACCCTTAGCACAGCGTGCTGTGTAATACGAAGTATGCCACAACATTTCCGTGGTTCGGATTCCACGTTAAACTGCAAGTCCCATATGCCCGGTAGGACTACCGAGTTATGTTAAGATGGCTACGACAGGGACGGAATGCACAGCAAATAGAAACTCTGTCACCAGGTCATTACGAGCACATGGCATTATTATTATTATCACTTATTCCCACCGTTACGTGATACCCCCTCATTAATTTCACCAGTATTTATTAAGGAATAACAGATGTGTCCTCTGGTGTTTAGCTCTGCCAAATGTTTAAGATGTCCTTCCCTGATTAAAGTGATTGTAATTTTATGCTCCGGTGTATTGCTAATTCCATTCTCCTTCCATTTACCACTTCGTATATTTAAATCCCTATGTATTATACCCACTTTTTTACTACCTCTGATCTACAAATATAAAATTTTCTCTCCCTTCCCCAATTTCCATCACCACCGAGACAGGGATCCGGACCGGGAACCTTTCGATCTCCAGTCAGACGCCTTAACCACTGAGCCACCAGGCCGCTGCTTTAATTAATGTTTCGGTTCGAGAGAAGATCGACAATCGCGGTATTCATCAAACATGTCATGTTTATGGGAAAATAGGATCAACAATGAAGGTGCTCTTGACACTAGGACTGTTGTGAACGCAGCTTGTTAACATTATAAATTTGTAGATTAATTATTTTAGCAGGAAAATTGTTCGTTAACTGAGGACAAATTTTGAAGGGGATCGTGGTAGGGCCCCCTTCAAGCTTGGGGCCCCCCGCGACTGCGGTTCTTGCGGTAGCCTTAAACCAGCCCTGAATACATCCTCTAAAATATTAGAAATTTAGCTTAAATTCATGAGTTATGATTAACGATGTTAAATATTAATTATATTGTTTCATAACGGATCTAACTCTAATTCAACATGTGTAAAAATGAGTATTTTTTTCGGTATCTTCATCGGTGAACGAATTTTTAATTGGGAGCCCCATGTAGAAGAGTGCTATAAACAAGAAGTTGGGCATAATGGAGTGATTACTTATCACTTGTAAGTAATGAATCCAGGTACTGGAATAAGCTAGCGCGGAATAACGTCAAACAGTGAAACTTTACACGTAAAAAATGATTTCAGGTACAGTTTTTCACTATACTAGTGATGGAAAACAAAATAATAACATTATTGTTTGATCTGTTGGAATTGTGTGGAATATTATAATTGTGGGCTACGAATTTTTAAGGGCATAATGTATATGTAGTATCGCCGTCCTGTATCGCAAGGGACTGATTGATTAATAGTATGTGCACTGTAATAAGTAGTAATTTCTTTTTTGTTAGTAATATCAAAAAGATTCTCGCTAATAAAATCAATTTCGTGAATTCATCACAAAACAACACCCCAAAGACATCATCGTAGAGGGTCTACAATTTCAAATAGCTTAGTTACACTTTTTTTCATTTAGACCCTTAACGTTTTTTAATCGAAAAAGTTTACTTTGGAATCGTCTGTATCAAAGTATTTATTCAATGAGAATCCCTGCAACTGGTTTTATACATTCTGGGCATAGAAACAACAATTTCGATTTTCGTTTTTAAAATACATAATATATCACGTAAAAGACGATACATTTGGCTACCTAAAGACTTTCTTAGTTTGACATATAATAACTATAGGCCTATAAGTTTTCCTGTTGCTGCTTTTTATTATTATTTCAGAGAACGATATTAGCGAAGGTTCCGATGCATTCCGGACTAAAGATAAAGACCAAATTATACAGCTGCGGGACTCATACTCTCCTAATTTCCGAGTTTTTGGGGCCAGTCTCCCGGTGCAAGTGTATTTGAGCGAACATTATTGAATGGCGTCCACTGCAAGCGATCTTGGGAAACATATTGTAGCCGACTCCAGGCGACGAGTGACTGAACCTACTGGAGTTGTATTAATCGCTTATAATCGCCGTTAGGTGTTCTATGCTCCACGTTCCTTTTTGTGTATACCGCCGTCTTTGTTCATTTTAGACGTCAATATGGGTAATGAGAAGTTAATCAGCGCCATAAATAAGAAAACATCGTTGTGGGATATGAGAGACAAGCGGTACTACTCACGTGATAATCAGCGGAAACTGTGGGCAAAAGTAGTAGAAGAAATTGGTAAGGATTGGAGATATCCTTTACAAATTTACTATCTTAGCTACTTTAAAATTTATACCGTGTATACGTACGCTTTAATAATACTTTTTGAAAATGCTATATTTACGATTAATCAACATTTAAATTTTAATTACATACATAAAATATACCTAAAAGCGACATTATTATATAAAGTATACTAGCTAATAATAATAATTCCGTGTGGCCGTAATGACCTGGAGGCAGGATTTCTATTGGCTGCCCATTCCGCCCGTGTCATAGCCGCCTTATATTAACATAGCAATCCCGCCGGGTACATGGAACATACAGCTTAACGTGGAATCCAGACCACAGAAGAGTTCTGGCGTACTTCACATTACACAGCAAGCTAGGCCAGAGGTGAAGGTTGAATTAAATGTATATGAAAATCCCTGCCGAGACACGGATTCGAACCGGGGAACTTTAGATTTCCAGTCAGACTCCTTAACCACTGAGCCAACAGTCAGTTCAATAGACCTGCTAATAAAACATCTTCAAAATTTGTATTTCTTGAAAGAATATTTGAATTCTTAAGAGAACATATTAATCATTCAAATACTAGGTATATTTCTGAGCCGAGGAAACAGAAAGGAAACGTGAAATCTCCATAAAAAGAGGATTCTGGACAAGATAATTTGGTACATTGCTTCAATATACCTTTTTCGAAACTCTGAGCACCAGTGTAATAAGTTCGCAAAGCTCCAACCCATCCCTTCAACTACCAACTAGTGGTTCCCCCACTGCTATCACTACCCAGACTAAGCGCAGAAAATGGAACACTGTAATTCTGACAAACAGTTTCTTGAAATCGAGAAAGCAAGAATAATTTTTAGCAGTGCTGCTTATGGAGAAAATAATATTGATATTTTGCAGTCTACTCCCATTTCATAGGGAGATGGCAGTACGGAATAAGTTGCAGCCATTTTTCACTTATGAGGATGCAACTCCAACATCTCCATACGCACCTTCTCCATATTAATATTCCTGGTCTGTTCAATGAAGCGGACCCTACAGATCAATATTATTGTCGATATCAGTATTGACAATACAACCGTCAATACTCACACCAACCAGTCTCAGTATGGCACTACCTTACACGATCAATATTATTGACAATACTATTGTCAATAAATTTTCTCAGTGTCTCTGTTCCTGCTTAACAAGCAGGGTGAATCTTGCTGAGTTTCCATTGATGCTGAAAATAAAGCCGTGTACGTTTCACATAGTTTATTATAAGTGAATATACTGATACACTTTATACGTTAGCACACATACATCTATACAGACGGACGAACAGGAAACGGCTAAACAGTACAGTATGTAGGTACAAAGATCTCAGAACACTCAAAGATAACACACACATATATCGATATCATTTAACATGTTTTGACCAACTCAACACCCCCACTTCGAAACATTTGAATGATTTCCTTAAATAATACCTAAATCCAGACATCTCAGAAAGTCATAATGTTTCTCTTTTCCCAATCCTTTAGTCATGATATCTGCAGGCATATCAGCAGTTTGTAAGTAGAGAGGTTTTAAAATTTTATTTGACACAACTTCCCTTATAAAATGATGTCGAACATCAATGTGCTTTGACCTCTTGTGATTTGACGGGTCAACAGACAATTTCAGAGCACTCTGATTGTCATTAAACAATGTGATACACTTATTATAGCCTATTAGTTCATCTAACATATTCTTTAAATAAATGGCCTCTCGACAAGCTTCAGAAAGAGCCATATACTCTGCTTCTGTGCTAGACAGAGCAACAGTCTTTTGTTTAGCACTCTGCCAAGACACTACAGAGCCACACAACTTAAAAATAAAACCAGTATATGACTTCCTGTCTAAGGGACAGTTTGCCAAATCTGCATCTACATAACCACATAATTCTAAACCTCCTTTCTTAAACTTTAAAGCATAATTCTTAATCTGCTTCAGATATCTCAAAATTCGCTTAGCACATTTCCAATGTTTTTCAGTATGAGAAGTATTGAACTGGCTTAAGTAGCTCACACTGAAAGAGATATCAGGTCTTGGTAGTACTGATAAATACATTAAACTACCTATCAAGACCTGATAAGGCACATCATCAATTTTAGTTCCCTCTTCACTTAGATAATCAAGTTTAGTTTCAACAGGAGTCTACAGTTTTACAGTCTGTCATATTGAACCTTTTCAATAATTGATAATATAGTTCTCTTGATTTATAGCTAGCACTTCATGTAGCCTTATCATATTTGATTTCCATTCCCAAACAATTTTTAGCCATTCCTAAATCCTACACTTCAAACTCTGAACTCAACCTATTTTTTAAAAAATTCAGTCTCACTTGAGTCATTGGAAAAAATCAAAAAATCATCAACATAAAATGCTATCATAGTAACTAAGCCTTCATCTTTATGTTTTGTGAACAAACAAGGTTCCAAATCAGATTTTTTGTAACCTATACAGCTTAAAACATCATTTACCCTTTGATTTCACACTCTGGATGATTGCTTTAAACCATGAATAGCCTTTTTTAACTTTAAAACTTTTCTTTTATCAATACAAAGATTTAAACCTTCAGGTTGTTGCAGGAAAATATCCTCTTTAAGAATACCATTTACAAAAGCAATCTTAACATAAAAATGGGTAATGTTCAAATCTAGTTCAACAGACAAAGCCATTAAAAGTCTAAGTGTTGAATGTCTTACCACAGGAGAAAAAGTTTCACCATAATCAACTCCAGGTTTCTGAGTGAATCTTCTTGCTACTAATCTGGCACAATGTTGCACTTTACCTTCACTGTTGACTTTTTTCTTGAACACCCACTTACACTGCACAGCACTTGCACCTTCTGGAAGATTTACCACTTCCCAAGCAACGTTGTTTTCAAAAGCTTGTATCTCTTCTTCCATGGCTTGTTTCGATTGTTCTGCATCAGGTCTACCAAGGGCCTCCTGCACGGTTGTCGGGTGCTCGAGTTGATCCAAAGTTCCAGCCAAAAAACAAGTATCATCATCATTAAATTTTCAATTGGTTTGGGCTGCCTTTGTGATCTTCTTTACTTCATCTTCTTGCGTACCACATTTTTCATCATCATCAGTTTCTTTCTCTGATATAACTACTTCTTTTGAAACATCATGTAAGTCCTCTCTTAATGCAGTATCAGACTTCTTGTTTTCTTCATCATCCCCCACTGAAGTGATGATTTCTTCATGATTCTTTATTTCAGTTTCTGCATCATTAATATTTTCCATTATTGTCACATCTCGGCTTATCACTACATAATTCGTTTCAGGATCTATAGCCTTTTGTAGTGTTGCTGTAGCCCACTAAGATCATTTCTTTTGCCTTTTTATCCCATTTCGTTCTCTTAACTTTGGGAATATTGTACCATGACCTTGCTTCCAATTATTCTAAGATAACTAATGTTGGGTTTCTTGCCAGTCCATAGCTCATAGGGCGTTTTATTCCCTAAACTTGAAGTCACTGACATATTTCTCAAATATACTGCACTATTAACAGCTTCAGACCAAAATCTTTTGTCAAGTTCTATCCAACCTTTCTGCCATACCGTTTTGTTCTGGTGTATAGCTGTTGGATAACTGATGTATAATACCATGTTTCTTCAACAAACTGTCGAAATTCACACAACAGAATTCTTTCCCGTTATCTGTTCTTACTATTTTGATTTTTCTTTCTTGTTGAGTCTCCACCATTTTCTGAAATTATTGAAATTATTGAAATTTTTCTGCAGTCTCATCTTTTGTCTTCAGAAAATACACAAATCCCATTCGGGTGTAATCATCTCCTAAAATGAGAAAATACTTTGCACCTCCTAGTGACATATCTTCCATTGGTCCACACAGGTCTGCATGAATTACCTCCAGTGGTTTAGAAGCTCTAGTGCCTCCATGTGGAAAAGGCTGTCTTGTTTGCTTGCCTTCATTACATACTATCACAGTTTTGTTTGCTTATGTTAATGTTAATGTCTTCACACACCATTCCCTTTACTGCACCATCTTTCATTTTAATAAGGTCCTTTGCATTTAGGTGACCTAATCTTCTATGATAATCATATGCGGTAATCATTCCCAAAAACTGATTTCTGTCGATATTTAGCTTGTACACACCATCAGTAAGATCTGTAGTTGCAACTCGTTCATTATCCCTGTTATAAATATTGCATTGATCCCTATTAAATTCAACAGAATTTCCTTGTTCAATCAACTTACTCACAGAGAGCAAATTTGTAGTTAGTTCTGGAGCACACACAACATTTTTCACAGTAATATCAAAAGCGTCCTTTCCAACTACAGTTGTTAATTTAACTTCTCTAGAGCACAACACTGGAATTTCTGTCTGATTCGCAGCCATTAGTTTATGCACTTTAACATCATTTACTTTGTTTCTTATCCAGTCTGCATTTGCTGTGAGATACACACTAGCCCCTGAATCAACATACCAGTCACTTCTGTTAAAATAAATACTTATAAACACTGCACTGAAAACGTTTGAAGTTTTTCTTTGTCTTGTATCATTGTCACTATTAGGACACTCTCTTTTAAAATGTCCTGGTTTCTTGCAATTATAGCAGACAACGTCCTTCTTATTTTGGTTTCCTACTACATTTCCATTTCGGTGAGAAAACTTCGGCTTACCTTGCCAACTTTTGACCTTAAATGCACTGCTGGTACTAGTGACATCTTCTTCCATATCCAGAAGCTTACTTTTTATTGCGTCCGTTGTGATTTGAATTCCTGAATGCTCGATTGCCATTATCATAGGAGAATATTTTTCCGGCAATCCGGCTAACAATAATGAACCAATCCACTCATCACTAATACCAAAACCAGTTCCACGTAATTTCTGACCATTATCTACTACCTGGTTCACATAGCTCGTCATTGAATTACAATTTTCTAGATGTATTGATATCAGTGTTCTCAATAAATTAATTCCTCTTGCAAAACCAGAATCGTCGAACATTGACTTCAGCTTCTGCCACAAGTACACTGTTGTTTTTGCTTCTTTTACATGCACATACAAAGATGGATCAATCGTTAGAATTATCTTCGCTTTGGCCTTAGAGTCTTCCGCTGTAACTACTTCTGAGATACATTTCGCTAATCCTTCGAGAATAAGCACATTTTCGATAGCGAACGCCCAATCTCCGTAGTTCTCGCGACCTTTCAGCTTCGGCACATTTACTACATAATTCGTCGCCATATTTATCAATTAGGTCATTTCTTCTCTGTGAACAACAACACACAAAGGACTTCAATGACACGTGGGTTTTATTCAGTTTCCATTGACCTCGCGACCTTTCAGCTTCGGCACATTTACTAGATAATTCGTCGCCATATTTATCAATTAGGGCATTTCTTCTCTGTGAACAACAACACACAAAGGACTTCAATGATACGTGGGTTTTATTAAGCGATTCCTGATACTTCTGATAATCTGAATCGTCTCCTGCACTGGGTACCTGGGCCCATAACCTGTTGAGTATCCATTGATACTGAAAATAAAGCCGTGTACGTTTCACATAGTTTATTATAAGTGAACATACTGATACACTTTATACGTTAGCACACATACATCTTAACAGACGGACGAACAGGAAACGACTAAACAGTACAGCATGTAGGTACAAAGATAATACACACATATATCGATATCATTTAACATGTTTTATTCTGTTAGTTCTGGATTCCGTTCATCCAAAACATATATAATCGTACAAAAGATTCTATAGTTGTTATTTTGGTGCTTGTAACTAATTAGCGAAGCTAAAAGTTTAAATGCTTATACAATTTATAATATAAGGCTATATGAAGGCAAGTTTTCATACTTTAGTAATTATAGGTGAATTTTTTCAATTTTGTTTTTATTATGCAGGTACTCTGGATTCTTAACTCCCTATGCATGTATCTGTTGACTTTCACTATAACATCCAAGAATGTCAATGTATTAAGTTGTTGACTCTCCTCGCTACATAGGTATAGTAGTGAGCCAGTACCCTGTCTCCCTTCACTGTCCAACAGAAAGTAAGTAGGTAGTATGTACTTGGTGTACAATTAGTAAAATGAATAAAATATAGAACTGCGTTAATTACTGGAACAGAAGTAATTATATTGACTATAACAGACAGTAAAAATTCAGCATTGATCTAAGAAATTGAAATACTGTAACCGCCAAATTTAAAAACAACGAAATTAACGAAAAACTTTAATGAACCAGTTAAAATAGCCAGTAGATAGAGAAAGACAGTGCGGGGCAGATACCTGGACCAAAAAAGTTTAATCGATACCCCCTATAACCTGACACTACACTGCACATTGCAATTGATACCTCACGCTTCACTGCACACTGTAATCGATACCCCCTCCCCTCCTTATAACTGATATCCCCTATAACCTCAACTAGCTTAACGCTTCAGTACACATTGTAATCTATACCACATACTTCACTGCAAATTGTAATTGATACCCCACGATGCCAACCGGTTTGTAATAGATACCCCCCTATAACCACACGGTTCACTGCACACTGTAATTAATACCCTGCCCAGGCAACCGGTTTGTAATCGATATCCCGCGCAGGTAGAAACCTGTTGTAGTGGAATCGAGCAACACATGCATCGATAACCCATTTTTCACTGACGTTCAATTATTCCCCGCGAGTTTTTATTTCTAGTAATTATTTCGATTTACTATGTTATAGTAGTAATATTACATTATTTTAATTCTAAGTATTTATTAAATGCAAAAACTATTCATTTCTAGTAATTAATCCGATTTACTATGCTATAATATTATTATTAAATTATTTTAGTTCAAAGTATTTACTAAACGCCAAAAAATTGATTCTAGTATTAATCTGCTATTAACTGGGTCATATATGTTATTAAAATGTGATATGCGTTCTGCTCTATGGAGAGAACAGTTGGCGTTATACC
>CM061921.1:218952556-219059523 GCA_031002005.1 Vandiemenella viatica
CAAATCACTCAAGGCAAATGCCGGGATGCTTCCTTCAAAAGGCCATGGCCGAATTCCTTCCCATTCCTTGCCCCCCATCCTTTCCCATCTCTAAAGACCTCACTGTTAGACAGACGTTAAGCAGATATATGTATTATGAAATGTGTCTTCTACTTTAATCTGCCACAGCTCTTAAACTGGAAAGGGCATGTAATATCCTAGATACTTGATATCAGGAAAAGTTTATCACTTAAAAGGTACAGGAGAAATAGAACTCCACCTATTTTATGTTTATAGTAGTCTGTATTTATGCATTTACATTGTTTATAAAATCCTTCATTGACTCGACAACATCCAGCGATACAATCAGCATAAAGAAACTCCTCACTAAAATATAAAGCACGATGTGGGATTTCAGTTTCTCAAAATAGTTTTAGAACTTCTGAGCAACAAACAATTCTTCGTCAGCTTTCAGAATGCAAAAAGCTGTCCACGTAAACCAAAGAATGGCCTTCCTCAGGGTATTCTCACTCCAGCTCGATTTAATATTTACACCAATGATCAACCCATGGACAATTACTGTGAGTCTCATTTATGCTGATGATATTGCCCTAGTTGCTCAACATGAAACTTTTGAAATTTCCAAGGGTAAAATTATGACAGCTCTTGAATCTCTTGGAACTTACCACAAGCAAAATGATATTAAGCCAAATCCAAAGAAAATTTAAGTCTGCACATTTCTTTTGTGCAATAAATGCACCAATTGAAAACTGAATGTGACCTGGGAGGGAACGATTTTGCAGGACAGTGATAATCCAAAATACCTCGGTATAACTTTTGACGGAGGTCTCACTTTTAAAAATGGTTTCCACAATGTAAAGATTAAAATATCACCACACAATAATATCTCAAGCAAGTTGACTGGATCAAGCTGGGGAGCTAACCCCAGTGTCATCTGCGCCTCTGCCTTAGTGTTATACTACTCTGCAGCAGATTATGCTTGTCCTGTGTGCCAAAGAATCAAGTTACACTAAGACGGTGGATATTCCACTCCACAGAAAATGCAGACTTATCACAGGATTCCTGAGACCGTCACCTGTGGCAAAGGTGGAGATATTGGCATCATCCCTGCAGGTATACATTGGGAAGTTGTTACCAAAAGAGCAAGGCTCAGAGTGAAAGAAGACGCCCAACACCTTCTACATGATTACACACCAACACCATTCATGGGGATACCTGGGACAGCAGCTGGATACCACATGGTCTTGTGGTGAGATCGAAACTATGGTTCATTTGTTGTCATGTCCACTAGTTGGTATGAATGTATCTTAATCAGACCTTCAATCAGCTAGTGACAAAGCCATCACATTGGTGGAAAAACTATCTCGTATTTGATGCTGTCATTGACACGAGAAGAAGACTATAAAATATGGAGGGGTAATAGGCCTTTGGAATTATGTAGTAAGGTCTGTAATGGGGCCCAACTTATTTTGCACTTAGACATAACAATGTAATTGATAGCTGGAGCTTCCCATATGATATGCTAGCACCATTAGCTATGCTCTAGACACGGGTGAAACATAACCTGTACATAGTGTTTCACATGTTGAGTATCTTGACAATAGAAGATTGTATATTGTCAAATTCATGAATGCCTTTAAATGTGTATGGTGATGCTTTTCCTTCATATTAAACTGCGAACAAAATTCTTTAAACTTGGAAATAAATTTCTGAATTTCTCCAGATAGATTATCTGGATGTAAGTGTTTTCAGATAGAGAAGTGTAATCAAAACAAATTGCTATGAAGCTTAGCTTGTCAAAAATGACAGTTAATAAAATTTCTGTGAGTATTTGTGTATTTTCAAGGCCTTTCCACAGTGCAGAAGCAAGAATTGGTTAACTGTGCTTGACAGTTTTTAGAGCTTTGTAAGGGGAAGAAATGTGCACATCTGCAATCCATTGTTACTTGCTATAAGACAAGGATTCTCTATTATCATCCTTTGAGCAAAAGAGAAACTATGGAATCTTACCATGCTGTAGAATCCAGAAAGAAGGCGAAAGTGTTGCGGTCAGTAAGGAAGATTACTGTGACAATTTTCTGGGATAGTGAAGGTATTTTATTGATCAATTTAAAGGTGAGAAATTCTATGATAAATGCAGAATATTATCCATTAAAGAGAAGAGGAGGGTTAAACTTTCAAGAAGTGTGTTGCATTTGCAGCTGTCCACACTGCCTGTTTGAAGTGCATCTCTAAAGAATGTGGTTCCACCAAACTAACTTACTCATTGTACAGTTCTGACCTGGCCTTGAGTTACCATATTTTATTTTCAAAATTGAAGTCTTATTGTTCATGGGCAAAAATTTAACAGTAATATGGAGGCTCAGTCAGCTGTGATGGAACATTTTGCAAGCAAGACAAAAATGCTTTTCTGGTAGAATTTTTTAATTCCATACCAAAAAGAATGTGTTGGCATAGAGGGAAGTTATTTTGTAGTCTGCATGTCTTATTTTTTTGAATCTTCCTTCTTACTTTTGCACAACTTTAGGCCCTAATAATGTGCCTATTAAAAGACTTTGTTTAAAAGTTGAGTCCAACAATGATTGTTATCCAAATTTCCTCAATTCACTCCAAGCAAGTGCCAGTTTTGTTTTCTTACTAAAGGAGCTTTTCTTTTTATTCTTTGGTAATTGTGGAATGATAGTAAATTGTAGGTGTGGGTTGTGTATGCAGTTTAGAAAAATTTTCATAAATAATTTAGATGTTTCGAATTGCAGTTCCCTGTTTTTCTTAGTTTTCAAAAAATTGAAATAGATAAAAAGAACAGTTTTAACTATGTAATCTGTGTGTGATGTTAATGCGGGCATAATTTTGGAGCCTTGTAAAGTTACACATAAATATGGAAAACCATCTGCGACCCAAATAATTTTAAGTCTTAATCTATGAGCCTCTAACTTGAGTAATAATAATAATAAATTTGGAAGAGCTGCTGATTTTGTGATGATCCCATATTTGGCAGTTGAAATTTCATCCAAATATACACAGTAAAATGATAGAAGTGTCTTTGGGTTTATGCAATGAAATCTGCACAGTTTGGAGATTTGTATGTTCAACATATTACAACACTTTTTTTCAGCTAGACAGAATCAATTTCTAAGTTCACAAGTACTTAATTGATGGTTTAAGTAACTAACACACTGGGATTTTAAATATTCAGAAGAATATATGAATAGTGTATACTGCAGTTATCATATTAAATGATTAAGAGAGTATTATTCACAGCAGTTGTGAGAGAAGGTCAGAAAAAGCAGCTTTTGAAGTAATGGGCGAAGGCCATAGTTAACTAGAAATGTATGTTCACCTGGCAAAGGCCATACATAGTATCAAGTCTTACAGGGAAGATCCTACATCTATCAGTCTCTGATTTTAATAATTTTGTGGTATGTTTTACTGGACTAAAATCTTTTTTGGACCGGTAGGAAAATATATTTAGAGAGGTGAAAAGGTTCTTTAAAATTGGAGATTGAAAATTTTTGATGTTTTAAACAGGAAAAGAAAGCAAATATAATCTTCACAGGTGCCCAGACGGATGGTGTCGTGAGAAAATGTTTCATCGGCTGTCTCTGCTGTCTTCATCAGATGTCGCTTGGCTTCCGATTGTTCTAAGCTGACAACTGATCTGCCTCATGTCATGCTCATCTTTATATAGCTGTAAGAATAGCACGCAACTTTGGTCCTCTAATATATCTGTAACCAACACACACACCTGTCGGCCAACTGGCTGAATACACAAGTCTTCTGTGGAGTGCTAGCACATCTGTTTCCATTGCTAGTATGGCTTACCAAAAAGTCTGGGCTATGTCGTTTTTTCTCTTGACATCC
Organism: Vandiemenella viatica; assembly: GCA_031002005.1. Lineage (NCBI taxonomy): Eukaryota > Metazoa > Arthropoda > Insecta > Orthoptera > Morabidae > Vandiemenella > Vandiemenella viatica. The sequence continues at coordinate 218,956,418 of CM061921.1, forward strand.
TGGTGTGATGATATGCCACATTCACATTGGATATCAGCTTTAACCAGCTACCAGGCTTTACTCAGGTAGACCCATCATGCCAGTTAATATTATCATCACTAAGCTGAATTTCCCATGCCTCACTAATGACAAAGTCCTAAAAGGTAGAGGCCTGGGACAGTGTGACTGTCTTATTAAATTTTATCCTGTGTTCTTCCTGATAAGAGTGCTCACTTATTACATATTTTTCCAGCTGCAGGAGTCTCAGATGGCACTTATGCTCTGTAATTCACTCATCAATGGTCCTGATTGTCTGACCAGGATTGACTTTGCCACACTTGCATGAGATGGAATAATTTATGTATATTCACATGCTTAGGTCATCCTCGTTGAGACATATCAAATCATATATTTAGGCAGGAGACCAGAAAATGCCTTTTATTCCATACCATGCTTGAAGTCTTTCTATTTTTCCCAGCTTGTTACTAACATATGGGAGGTAAGTGAGCTATCGGAGGTTCTTTTGACATTCTCGGTGGTCCAGGAATAATGGCTCTCCCTTATCTGCTGTTGCAAGTAGCCGTTACATATGAAAACAGTTTTGAGGTCTTTCATTTCTTTCAGCAGGCTTTCAGGATCAGAGATACCTATCACCCTACGTACAAGTTGGGTCAGCATGGTGTTGCATTGTGCTGGATGATGGAAGCTGGCTGGCAGCACCTAAGTAGTGATTAGTGTGTGAAGGTTTCCAGTATGTACATACTGTGCTCCAAGATTTTGTCAGACCTTCGCATTATGAGAGCATCCAAGAATGGAGGTACCCATCCTTTTCTACTTCCAGTATGAAATTTAGGATGAATTTGACTGAGAAATTCAAGAATTCTTCTGATGCCTGGCTGCCCTGTTACCACACAGCAAAAGTGTCATTGATGTAGCAGTAGGTTTGAGGGTAGCACTTTGCAGAGCCCTCTCTTAAAAATCCTCGCTATAGATATTTGCTACCACTGATGAAGGAAAAGAGTCCTTAGTCACTCTGTTAGATTGTTCATCCCACCTCCCTCCATATAGGAAATATGTGGATGTCAGCACGTGGTCTAAAAGGTCTGTAATCCTCGGCTCAGAGCAGCAGAATATCAATTCCAGAGTTTCTTTTTCTGGAACACGGGAGAAGAGCGAGGCAATGTCCAAACTTATCAAGATTTCAGAATTAGAAATTTGTTGAAGTGTGGATGGTCTCCATAAATTCAACAGAGTTCTTGACAAGATGTGAACACCGGTGCGCAAGTGGGGCTAAGGAGGTGGGTGAGAAACTTGACCAGCTGGTAAGTCGTTCACCAATGGCACTTAATTGATGGTAGGGCATAACGGAAACCTTGGGCTGAATTTACTTGGTCACCTCTTCTGGTATTCCAGCTTTCTTAAAGAGATCCATCATCTTTCCCACAACTTGTGTAATAGGATCGGTTTCCAATGGTCTGCAAGAAATGTTGTTTAGAAGACTTGTCACCTTTTTGTCATATTGTTCAATGTACAGGAGAACAGTCATGTTGCTCTTAGCCACTCTTGAAATCACTATGTCATCTCTGTGGCATAAAGCACTTAATGATTTGTGGGTATGCATTTTGGGGCCGGAGCAAAGTACAGTTCCCCAGCCAGCATGGAGATGATTGCATCAAACTGTGTACCGGTGAGGTTGATCACAGTGCAATCCAGCTTTAGATGTTTGCCACTGTGGTGTTTTCCCGCCAGTCAATATAATTTTGTGATATGCCTTTCCGTAGTATTCTCCCATTTCAGGTTTATCGGCACTGTGGTTGCTGCATCAGCCCAGTTCCATGAATAGGGTGAGAGCCTTGTTGCCCTGGTAAGACGTTATCTTACCATCTTATAGTGGCAACAAGATGGTAAGATGTTATTTTACCATCTTACACTGACAACTAGGCATTTCTGCCGAGAGCGAAATGCATGAACCAAATGCATCACTAAAGGACTGAGAGGTTGTATGGACATAATATTCTCTTGGATCCCATCCTCTCAATACGATGTTTTACTGAAGCAAAGTGAGGTTTGATATCGTTTCTCTAACACCTCAAAAGAAATGTCCGTTAACTTCCAGCAATTCACCAAGAAAGTCTATATTCACATCAAGTACCTGTACAGGGAGGCATTGTGTTATCAAATTAGATTTCAGCAATACGCTGGGAAAGTCTCCACTCACACAGAAAAGAAGTCAATTTTGATGAAACAAACTGAAAAATGTTTCTCACAAGGACGGATAATAAAAACAAATTCCTCAACCTGGTTACTCAATTTTCAGAGAGAAACACCTAAAAAGTTTTAAAATGGCAGACTAAAAACTTTAAATACATCAGAAATATATATATATATATATATGGATAGGAGAAAAACCAACGCTTACCATAGAAGAGGATTCCTGCGGCGTCAACACGGAAAAAACACGTACGCATAGAATAGAATTTTTGAGCCTATAGCCCTTCTTCAGTAGTAGTGAGATGGCTGCATGCTGGAGGCTGGCAGCCAAATATGTATATATAGATAGATATATACAATTACCCACCAGATTTAGTTCAAAAAAAAGTTTCACGGGCCACATCACAACCCACTCAACCTATCAACAGCCCACAACCCTCTAAAACCACCTGATACTTCCCGGGTTTGGAATCTTTCAACCGAGTCCTGACAACTTACGACTTCCTTCGAGCCTTCCCTGAGATGAGAAACTTCATTCCAAAAATCCTCCCTCACCCACCCAGAACCTGCTTCAGCAGACCTCCAAACTTCATCCAACTCTTGGGTCCATAAACACTGGGCCGCCCAACCTGTAAGACAGTCCCACAGTTCATTTCCTTGCAACAGATCCCGCTGCAAATTATGCAGTATGCACCCGCCTTCCACCACCTTCACCAACCCCGTAACTGGGGAAAGCTTCTCCATCACACGGCTTGCCATGTGTGTAACCTCCCACCTTATATATCAACTCACCTCCAACCATTGCCCAGCCTTCTACATTGGTCTGACAACAAATCCACTGGCCATCAGAATAAATGGACACAGACAATTGGTATTCACCCAGAACACTGACCACCCTGTATCTAATCATGCCACCACTCGTCGCACCAACAATTTTAACACTTGTTTTGTGGTCTGCACCATCAGAGTCCTCTCGGACAAAAGCAGCATTTCGGAACTCAGAAGGTGGGAACTGGGTTATCAGTACCAACTAGGGTCCGACCGAAGGTTCGGCTTCGGCCACCTTCGGCCAAAAAAAGTACCTTCGGCCGGACATTCGGCTTCGCCCAAATTCAGCCGAATGTTTGGCCGAAGCCGAAGTTTTACATCCAGCCCCTGAAAATGAACCAACTTTTACGAATACCGTCAATGTAGCGCACCAACAGACGATAGCAAAGATAAAGAACCATTTGGAAAACATAATAAAAATCAGTGGGAAGTATATTGTGAAAATACTGTTAAATACCAAAGCTTGACTAATTTTTTTTAATAAAAATCAGAGATCTTGTATGCGGCCAAAGATTTTACAAAAGAAGTTTAACAGTCTACTTTACGCGATATCGTAGAAAAAAAGTAGCGCCACCATGGCCCGATAATCATCCGATTTCTTTGCGGATTAATGTATTACGTATGGAACTGGTCATTGTAAACATGTTTCCGTACAACCTCGTTGAAGGAGAAGGACTTCACAGACTTAATTTTACTGATCCTCAAACTCGACCCTAGTACAGACAAAAGCGAGAGAAATATTTTAGAAAGTCTTTAATGCCAGCTACGTACGAAAAAGTAAACAGTAAAGTTGCATTGATTTTAGAACAAGGCTGAATGGATCCGTTTTGCAACGAACATATGGAGTGATCAAGGAAACACATTTTTGAGTGTCACGGCACATGGCATTTTCAAAGGTACCAAAATAAAAAAAAATAAAAAAAATTGGCTGTTAGTGTGTTGGAATATCATACAAGGCAATATATTGCACAAAAAATCACTGAAACTGTTACCAAATACAATTCAAAAGAAAATATCCATACGGGTATACGTAATAATATTTCAAATATGAATGCAACCATCCGCTAAGGAAACTTCGTTTTTATTGATTGTGTTGCTCACACTCTACAGCTCATGATTCACAAAGTAATTTTTAAAGATATTGCTATAATAGAAATAGTGAAAAAGTGTTGTAAAACGTAAGAAGAGTGAACAAGCCACTCGATATCTTAATAGAACAGAAAAATGCAGTAAATCTGTATATGTTAGAACGTGGTGGAATGGAAATTCCAACTGCAGAAGAATGGATACAAATGAACAATTTTATAACTGTGCTGAAGTGTATTTAAGAAGCAACAACTAATATTTCTAGCGATTTATCAACAGTATCTTTAATTATATCAATCATTGACATCTTTTAAACACAAAACTTGCTCAGAAGGATGAAGGCTGATCATATAATACTGCTCAAAAGCCGCTTGTGCGGGTCTGTTAACATGAGATATGCTTGTTGATTGCCGCTCTAATCCATCCACGGTTTAAAATTAAATATTTGACTAGCGACGAATATTTTGTGATTTCTACGTCAAAACTTTGCACTGACAATAACAAATAAAACGGGTCATTTGGAGTGATTAAATCTTATTTTATTAGTGCCGATGTACTTTTTGTTTTGGTTATATTTAGTACATTTTTAATTAATCTGTATACGTGAAACTACTTTCAAAATATTGGTATTGATTCGGTTTTAACTGAAAATTTAATATGTGATACTAATTTAGACAGCAGAATATTGTATTTTAAAAGCTAGAATAATTTATGCTAGGTAAGAAGGTTGAAATTTATTTTTATTGTTGTTAAAAAACGATGGTATTACTATTCATAAGCTAACATGTATTTGATTTACGAAAGCTAAAACTCCAAAACTTATTAATTTAATCCACGGGACAAATTATTCTGATTTGATTGGGGCTGTTACTGTTAAATTTGGTAGTTTCTTTTTACTATTGCTAAATAAAAATAACTGCATTTATTTTTGCTAAATTGCATTGCTCAGAACCTGGTTTGGTACTATTTTACTGTTTTATTTTAATAAATAAATATTAAAAACTTTGTTTATAATTATTGTAGAGGTGCAATTTATATAAAAAATACCACATATAAAACAAAATAACAGTTCATTTTTTGCATGTCATATATACTTCATGTTAGTGTTCTAAGATATATAAATTTTTGAACCTTCGGCTTCGGCCGAAGGTTATACCAAGAGCCGAACAATCGGCTTCGGCTTCGGCCCAAAAATGACCTTCGGTCGGACACTAGTACCAACTGGGTACCAGACAACCACCAGAACTAAATTTAAGATAGCACCAATTTTCCTCCCATCCAACCCTCTCACCTCCTACCTTTTCCCACAGAACCATCGCTCACCATAGCCTTTCTTTTTGTAGTTTGTAACTTTGAATTTTGCTTAATTTTATATTTTCCAAATTTTTTATTTTTATTTCACATATGTCAATTTTTTGCACATTCATCCATCACTTCTGCAACGGGTCACTGTGGACAGGTTTATTATCTATTTATTATAATTTTCTAGTTTGTGCCTTTCTACCCCCACCCTCACTTTCCGCCATGTTGTCCCCCCCCCCCCCCCCATCATGAGCTACCGGACTTGTGGGCTTACTCAGCTGGCTGCCAGCCTCAAACATGCATCACTACTACTGGAGAAGAGCATAGACTCAAAAATTTTACATTTTAAAATGTGTGTACGCGTTTTTTCCATGTCTCGATGCCGCAGGAGTCCTCTTCTGTGTTTTTTCTCCTATCCAAATGTTTAATATATTCGCTTTCAGTGCCTTTGTTTCCTTATAACCTATATATAAATGTTACGAACCTGTCAAAACTAAACTTTATTATTATTATTATTGCATTTCTTGCCAAAATTGAAATCTGGGGTAGCTACCCCAAAAATCAGTTTAACACACTTGTGCCACAAATATTATATTGCCTCTATGTTTTGATTTTTGCAATTATCAGATGATTCAAGTCAAAAATAATTGTTTATCCATAAAAATAAAAACTTTACTAGAGGGTGAATTAGCACCTTCCTAGTAAGGGGTGACAAGGTAAAGTTGTTGGTTCATATAGAAAAGGGACACTTCCTTGTCAAACAAATTGCAGATTGTTTGCTACAGGGACATATAATAAACACAATTTCTGCAATTTAATTACTCAGTTGTCTGGGGGAGAATGCCCACCCCAGTATTTCAAAATTCCTGCCTAAACACAATTAACAGAGACAGAAATATTTGAAAAGGATATGTGTAGTTCATCATTGTAAATGAAGCACTTGCAAGTATTGTGTTTCATTATAAAATTTGTATTTCAGATACAGTTCCCCGAGAAGATTGATTATTCAAACAGATGTCATTCTGCTCCTTACAATTCCAGTAATGTGAAATTACATTAAACCCATAGTCTAAAATAATTTATTTGCAGAATATCCTCCTTAGAGTGTGAAATAATGCCCTGTAGTGTTAAGCAAAAATTTCATTATTTTGTATGGAGAAAAACAATTTAATGACATAAATAGGAAAATGTTGGAAGCAATAAAAATTAAAAGTTCCCCATTGACTTCACTCAATCATCAGCTGTTGAACTGCCAAGTTAATTTCCAACTCTCCCTTTATTTCTGCCTAAAATGGGTACATGCTATTGCAAAATATATATTTTTCCTCATAATTGCAGAAAAACCTCAGAGTTATCACATTTATTCAGAAACATAAAGGTTCAAATGTAACTACGGCAACAATTGGATTATTAGCGCTCATTTTAAAAATGATGGAGTCATTCACTCCTGAAAATTGGTTTAGGAAATTGATTTTTATTCCTTCTTGCAGTAAAGATTTTTCATTTTATTTAATCAAAATTGGTTATTTTCTCAATACGAAACAATGAAATTTTTTGACACCCGTAACTTCAAGTTGTTTTTTTTTTTCACTTCCTTAAAATACTTTCCACAGTTAAAAGAATTATTTCAAGCCTAAGTTTTAATCTACTGTAACATGGCCCAGAAAATTTGAAACTGGATGGGGCAGAACGTCATCTCTTGTATAAGAATTATGTGTGGGGTTAGCAGTAGAACTTCATGTAGAGAGCTGTTCAAGAAGTTAGGAATTTTGACATTGGTGTCTGAGTATGTATACAAATTAATGTCCTTTCTAGTCATAAATTATACTTTGTTTCAAACAAATAGTAAAATACACAATCATGGCACTAGAAGTAAAAATGATCTTCACAAGGATTAAAAGTCATTGCGATTTGTTTAAAAAGGGGTCTCATATTCTGTGATACATAATTTCAATAAGCTCCCAACACATATTAAATTTCTAGCAAATAAGATTAAATTCAGGAAGAAATTGAAAGAATTTTTAACTAACAACTCCTATTCCATCAAATAATTTATTTCTAAGGTATCTACAAAATAACTGCCAGCAGTTTGTATAAATCTAGTTGACGTAATTAATGTACCATGTATGCTATGACTGTACATCTTCTGGTGTATGTATTTTGTTGTGCAATTGTTTAACTGTAAATTGACAACTTTCCACATCTGCAGAGCCAGTCTCTTATATTGGGATCAATGGGAAATGAGTGTATTGTACAGGGTGTCCACAAATGAATATCGGGGTTTTAATGCTTTATAAGATTTATTACATTATCCTTACAGTTATAATTGATATGTCAAATGAAAGAGCAACTCAAACAGTTTTGTTCGTTGGCACTAGTGCGTATGTGCGTGAAATGTTTCCGCTGCGATCCGCTTGAATGCTGTAGTAGCAAAGATGGCGACTAGTGAAGAGAAAGCGTTTTGTGTTTTACAGTTTGCAAAGACTGAATCTGTAGTTACTGTGCAGCGTGCGTTCCGCATTAAGTTCGGGCGTGATCCTCCAAGTGACAATAACATCCGTAGATGGTATCATCAGTTTGAAGATACAGGCTTGCTTTGTAAAGGGAAGAGCGCGGGACGACCAAGAGTTAGCGAAGAGACTGTTGAGCGAGTGAGAGAGTCGTTCACTCGTAGCCCAAAGACATCTGTTCAGAAGGCTAGTCGCGAATTAGAAATTTCTAAGTCGACTGTTTGGAAAAGTTTTAAGGAAACGCTTGCAACTACGTCCTTACCGTTTACAGTTGTTACAGGCTCTAAAGCCTGCAGACCATGGTTTACGTGCCAAATTCGCTAATGAAATGTTGTTACATGACGATGAAGATTTTCTACATCATGTTGTCTTCAGTGATGAATCGACCTTTCACCTCAGTGGACATGTTAACACTCATAATGTGTGGATCTGGGGCTCAGAAAATCCTCAAGAGATCGTACAAGTGCAACGAGACTCCCCTAAAATCAATGTTTTTTGTGCCGTATCCCGGCGGAAAGTTTACGGACCTTTCTTTTTTGATGAACCGACTGTAACTGGTACTTCTTACCTTGATACACTAGAGCAATGGCTCTTCCCTCAGTTGGAACAATATGAACCAGAGAACTTCATTTTCCAGCAAGATGGTGCGCCACCTCACTGGCATAACGAAGTACGCGGTTGGTTGAACGTAACTGTACCCGACCGCTGGATTGGCCGCAAGGGGCCCAATGACAGAGCTTGCTATGCGTGGCCTCCACATTCACCTGACCTAACGCCATGCGATTTCTACCTTTGGGGTTTCATCAAGGATCGTGTGTATGTGCCTCCGTTACCAGCCGACCTCCTTGAATTACGACAGAGGATTGAAGCAGCTGTTGCAACAGTTACTGAAGACACACTGCTCAACGTTTGGGAAGAACTCGGCTACAGACTTGATGTGTGCCGTGTGACAAATGGTGCCCAAATAGAACAATTGTAAGCTTGTATATAAAACTGTTTGAGTTGCTCTTTCATTTGACATATCATTTATAACTGTAAGGATAATGTAATAAATCTTATAAAGCATTAAAACCCCGATATTCATTTGTGGACACCTTGTATTATTGTAAAGTGTAATTAATAGAATTTTTTTAGTGTTGTCTGTCCTTATATTTCTTGAAAAAACACTGATCTTAAGTGTTTTTTTTTTCAATTTTTCTGTTTGTATTAATAGTGTTCAGATGGAAATTTGAAGAGAAGCCTTCTGTGTTTATCGATACTGTCAGAAAGTTTAGTCCTGAGAAGGACCGATATTTTGTAGCTGTTGTAGAAGCTGTAGACGCTGGACATTACAAGTGAAACATGATATCGTGTGGATCAAACCAAAAGAGGATCTACCACTTGGGTCTGAACAACCATGATCCATGTGGAAGTCACTAAACAGGCTGTGGGTAGGAGTTGGCCATTCCAATGATACTCTTGCTTCATTGGGATACATGGGAGGACAGCCAGATACCAGATTTTCATACAGGGAGAGAGATCTGGTACATTTGTTGTCATGTCCTTAGATCAGAATGAATGTATCCCAATTTGACCTCCAATCAGCTACTGACAAAGCCATCACATTGGCGGAAAAACTACCTCATATTTGATTCTGTGATCGACTCGAGGAGAAGAAGAAGAAGAAGAAAAAGGTGGAAATTTTAAAAAAGTTGGAGCAGCTCACTCCTGAAAAATTGAATAACCAGCTTGACTAAATTGTTTACCACAGGAAAGAATAAAAGTACACAATCTGCAATTTGTTTGACAGTGTTAATTTTTTATTATTATTCTGTATGAACCAACAATTTTTTCTCTTGGCACCCCTTACTTGGATGGTGTTATTTCACTCCAAGATTTTTTTTTTTTCTACGTGTAAACAAATTTATTTCAGACTTGTATTTTCATCTACAATAATATATCACCAAACCCATTGAAATGGGCGGAAGCAAGATGATTTTTTTTTTTTTTTTTTTTTTGCGGTTGTAGTGAACTGATTTTTGTGTAGTTACCTTCAAATTTTGATTTTTGTAAGAAATACAAAAACCTTTAAAATTTAATATTGACTGATGTAAAACATGTTTTTTCCCCCACATTTTGCTGTTCGTAGGTTACAATTTTCAAAATTTTGTGGATGGTCCATTTAATAACTGGATTGAGAAAATGAGATTTATTATCCTTCCTCATGAGAATCCTTTTTTAAATTTGTTTAATTTAAAGTGATTGATTTTCTATTTAAAACATTAAAATGTTCAGTTTGCATCCCCACATTAAAGGGAAAAATACATTTCTCCATCAATAAAGAGCTTTGGATTTTAATCTGTTGTAACAAACTGCAAAATTATTAAAACTGGAGTGTCACACTGGGGGGAATTTTCCTTGTTGAAAACAGCACTGCTTACATTGTGTACAACTTCGCAAAAATGAAACTTGAGCAACTGCAACCGCATTTATATTGAGAACTGGTACTTGGTTGGTTTGTGAAGCAAAAGTTATAGCTTTGTTTTTTCATGAAATAATTTTCTTCATTTGTAATTGAATCCATTTTAATTATCAATTTGACATTTTCTATAGGGTAGACGTTACTGTAAACCACTTAAACAATACGTGCACTGAGACAGTGTTGGAATTTGAATCTGTGACAAGGAAAGATAATGGCACATATCAGTGTATGGCAGTAGGCCCTAGGGGTGAAATCTCATCAAATGTTACATTATTTGTGCGTGGTAAGTAAACTGCTTTCTTTATAATAGCAAATTGTGGAATGAAAAGTATTATGTAATAAAGAAATTTGTTGCAGACAAGCCACAAGTAAATATTGACTTTGTGAAGGCTGTGGGAGCACATCGGATTTTTCTGAATTGGACTGTTAATAATGGAAATGAACCAATTGAAGGTTATTTTATTCAGGTAAGATGTTCAGTCACCTGTAAGTTTATATCAGTTACAGTATTATTTACATTTCAAAAGAAAGTCACAACTCTGTAGTTACGACTTTTTGTGAAAGATGAATACTTCACTTGACATGTAGAATATGGTTTCAACCACTGCTAGTCTTTGCTTAATCTATGGAAGAATTATGGAAATTATGTGATTCCAGTAAAGGCAGTGAGAGACCTAAATGTATGGCTATCAGTATGCTATTCAATTATGCTGGTGCACTGATCTGGGAAAATAGTTTGTCTGTAATTGGAGAAAACAAAAGTAGCCTTGTACTTTGGAAACAAAACAGTGGAAACTATTGGAACCCCATATAATTTTGCTCAATAATCATGAAAAATGTGTTTTGACCATGTTTGATATGCTGTGATATCTGTGCCTACTGTATAACATGAGGTTAGTTGGTTTGAGCCTTAGTGTAAAAAAATTGCTAGCATACACTACTTGTCTAGAAAGGTAGTAAAGCTGCTAGTGTTCAGTTCCTAGTCACGTGATTGTCACCAGTAGTGGAATTTAAATCTGACATCTCCCATGAATGAAGTAATGCATGTGGAGTGATGGCATATCACATGTTAGTGAGTCATCTGTCAGATGGAGACATCAAACTTGGCGGCTCTGTATATTTTTGAAGAGCATGGCTTCACCCCCATCATTCTTTCATTCTCATGCACAACACCCTTAATCATCTCATTCATCTACACTTATATCTATAAATAATACTACCTGTAATGGAAAACCATTGGAGTTTTGCAGGTAGGTATTCTGTTTTATCACCATCACCTGGGAGACTGGGAATAATTCTTAACTTTTGTTTACATTACACATGATGTAAGGCATGGTATCTTGCCCATTCTTTTAAGTAAATTAAGCAATTCAAGGACATTTCAAGTAGTGAATTCTGGGTATATAGATTTCATGTGAAGAAAGGGAGAGAAGGTATTAATACATTAAATGGAAATGGTTCTGTCTTTTTTTAATCTTATATAAAACTTTAGGTGAACAAGTTGAGAGGGAAAATGATTGCTATTAGGGCCAAAGTTCCAAGATGTTGCAGTTTAGAAAAGTTTCAAAGAATTTGGTGTCTCAAAATTGCCCTACGACTCTTAGTGTATTACTGGTATCACTTGTCTATTATTCACTGACATTAATAACAGCATGTACATATCATCAATAGTTATCACAAAAGTGATTTAAATGTAATTAAATTAATGATATTGGTTGAACACCAGCCTGAAAACGGAGAAATACATAAAATATTAATCAATATAGTTTGGATCTTTATGACCAAAAAGATAGAGAAATATGCATGCAAATATGGCCTTAAAAATGGGTAAAAGCATCCTAAAACATTTATTTTATCTAGTAGTATCTCTTTCATGTAGACATCATAATTTACTTCTGTGCGCTCGCTGCACCAATGGTTTTTTTTTTTTTTTTCCAAAAATTATTTTCATGTTGCTATAAAAGACTAGATTACCAAATATGTATTTTTAAAAATGGGAATTTATTATAAATTTGTTGTGGATTAGTGTTCATACAATTGTTTATTCCTATTTGATGCCAGTGTTGCAGTATATCACCATGTGCATCTTCAAGTTCCCAAAGAGAAATTTTCTTCTGTCGTCACTTGAAACTGTCCTGTACTGTGAGAAGCTTCATTCGACGTTGCAAGATGTCATGGGAGTGAACTTAAACAGAGTCAAATCACTGCAATGTAATAGTGGGTCATCTTCAGTCAAAACAGATTCACCAGCATGTAAAATGTCACTAATTTTACAAATTGTTTTATATCCAGTATTCCCACTCTACATTTTATCAAGTTTTTTCTTTAGCAAACTAGCCACACTGTCCTCTGCTTGATCTATCTTGGTTTCCACACTTTTAACGACCCCCAAATTTTCATGCAGTTCTAGACCAATTTCTTCAAGACGAGAAATTGCAGTTGTGTAGCCTGCAAAATTTAGCTTTATGTAAAAAAAATTGAACATACTGCTGTAAAAGACTTGTTGGACAATTTTTATGGAAGATGCTTCACTGATATCAAAACTAGAATCTATTTTCTTTATATTTCCGTAATATTCACTGTAATAGCAAACTGCATCAAGCCATGTGCCCCAACAAGTAAGTATTGGGTGGAAAAGGGATGGATGATGTGTCTTATTTATATGTTGCCACCCTCACTGGAGCTTTGACAAAAATGTTTTTTGCATTTTATATTAACCTATCAACATCATGGAAATTGTCTCACTTCCCCGGCAACCCTGTGTAATCCATGAGCGAGACTAGTCAAGTGCACCATTGAAGGATACAACATCTTAAGACCTTTTCCAGCCTTTACCATGTATGGCGCAGTATCAGTCACAATCAGTAAGACATGCTCTCACTTAACTTCATCGTTCCATAACAGTTGTTGTAATGGACTGCATTTGAAGAGTGATTTACTGATTCAAGAGCTTCACAGTCCAGTAAAAATCTATTACTCAGTCTGCTGGAAAATGGGATTCCAGTGATAAAATTTACAATTACAATGTATCTCCTACAAGCATTAGTACTTTCATCCATTGATACTCAAATCTTATTGTTGCCTATCTTAGTTCAGATTGTCTGCAATACATCTTCATAACAAGATGGTAAATAGCTCTTCCTCAATGTTGATTCGGTTGGAATCGTCTGTGTGGTGTATTTCTCAAAAAAGATTTTGAAATGTTCATTGTTCACTTTATACAATAGTCTGGGAAGAGAAAATGTTACAAAATGTATTCTGGAATCAATAGGAGAATAAGGCACATGCCTGGCAGAGGGGGAGAGGAAGGGTTGGGTAGAGGCAAAAGCCATGTCAGGCTGCATGAGGGGGAGGAGGGGTTCACAGGAGGCCAAAATGGAGCTACGTGGTTTATGGATGCTCCCCTAGTGAGCAAAAATAATGTAAATGGATACTTATATGTTAAAAACGTATTTAGCTTCCAGCCACTTCAAAATTTTTTAACAGAAGCTTGTGAAGTTTTTATGAATTTAGAATGCCAATAATCCCCTCAGATTCTAATCTTTCCCGTGGTTTTGTAATTTCATTTGTTATCCAGTTTCTCAAGAGGTTGAAATATATTACTATATTTTAAGCTCGCAACCATCTTCAGATATGTGTGGGTACAGTTTGGCATATGCAAAGTAAAATTGTACATAATTTTCTCCATTTCTGACTTTGTGTCAGCAAAACATTGTGATTTTCTGAAAAAAAGTAATCTTATGAAAGTTCAGAATTCCAGTTTTTGGCATGCATGCAAATTTAATATATTTTAAACAACCACTGACTATGTCTGCTCGTGTTCCTCTAGTGACCGCTGCTAAAATATGTACAGTAGGGGACAGAATTCGCGATACCCCTTGCCTTTCGATTATGCATTGTTCTAGACTACCTCATGTGACAACATAACTGGTGGGAGGTATACTCAATTCATGATAAAAGCTATCCAAAACAAATTTTCAGACTGAGCTGCAGTTATATGAACGATGATTGAAAAGTATGCATTTCATGTATGCATCAAATAAATACTTGTTGGTACTGTATTTTTAGTGCAAAGAATCATAATGTTTGTACATTTGAATTTTTTTATTTTGCAGTTATGGTGTTACGGGTTGATAGTATTATTGAATTACAATTTCTCTTCTGCAAACTGCCCACCAGTTCTTCTTTTATATACGATAACCATTTTTAATACTTGGGTCTAAATGCCTCATTACAGTCACGGTAAATAAATACAGGAGAGAATTATGAACAAAGAACACGAAACAATTTGATCAATGCCTTTTAGAGGAATCATCATGTCATTAATCTGCAAAGATTTTGAGAAAATGTGGAAAAACGAAATCTGATAGCCAATGGGACTTTGAACCTGCAAAATAATTCTTGTCACAATGGGATACCATGGCATTTTCTACCAGGAAGAATGGTCTTGGAAAAGAGCGCTGTCAGTTTTAAAGTTACTGACTTTGGCTAATTCAGTATGCAACTGAGCTTTTATAATTCTTGTCTATGTTTTGAAGGAAATAGATCATTGCTTTTGAAACTGGAATAAGCTGGATTCTTTTCTTCTAAAAACTAACTAGGAAGTTACCTACATGCATGTAAACATGATTGTATTATTGTTGGTTCTGGATTCATGGGACACGAAGTGATTAAGATATGAAATTTATAGTGCAGTGGGTCCAATTAGTGGTGTGTGTACCCCCAGGGGTATGAGGCTGCTTCAAGGAGTATGTGCATTAATCTCTTGACTAAGGTAATCACTAAGATAGTTGGGGAAAAAACAGATTTCAGAGGGCTCTGCAGGATTATATTTCAGTCAAGATAAATGGAGAAATGAAGATTCATTCATGTTTGCTAAAATGTCTGGGAATCTGATGTCAGAACGTTATGAAACATGAGAATTTGCCATAGATTTTTGTAAAATTGTTATCTTTACATTGCTGAAGCTTATGAGTGTTTAAGTGAAACAAAATTGTTACTGTTTTAAAGAATTCTGGACTATAGTTATGAGATAGAGGATTAATATATATAATATCTTTAAGTGTGTTAACAATAGTAAGGTGTTGAAAGATATGAACGTCACTTAAAAGTAGAGCAAGACGGGGTTGTAGTTGAACACTGATATTTATTGTAGACAAAGCAATCGAGGAGGTGAAAGAAACATATTAATGTTTAATAAAGGTTGAATAAAAAAAGATTTGGTGTGGTACAACCCACTGATGTCTTATGTGTAGCTAAGATTGAGATAGAGAAATTACTGAAAGACATGTATAAAATTATTTGGAGAGGAACTTGGATTGAATATAAACAGAAGTGACAAATTATATGAGTATGTGAATGTGGCGTTCTGCACTGTGGCTTTTCGCAGACTCCTGTCTGAGTTGTACAAAGCTAGATACAGGAGGGTGGCTAGTTACTTTCCTCTATTTTTATAAGGGGCATTGTATGACTGTTTTTAAGTTTAGTGCTTTGTTTGTGTCGGCATTGACTTGACAGGTGCACTGCTGTTGTTTAGTTTGTTGTTTCATGAGCAGCTGAAGGGAAGAATAAAATAATATTTAGAAAAACAACTGGCCATTATGACCCATTTTACTCTATTGCATATATCATTTATATATTTTGAGTAAAATGCCAATCAGTTGTACCATGGGATCCTTTTATTCTTTGTACACATGCACTACATTTTCTAAAGCATTTTGAGTGATATTTTGAAGCTATCACAATTTTAGTATTTGCTTTTATGTTAGATTTCTGTGTGGAGCTAAAATTGGAAATACTTCATGAAATTACATATTTCTTTATATGTGGTTTGTGAGAGCAATGCCAGTGTCTGCATCCCCTTTCAGTAGTTTATATATATATATAGCTCTGATGACCTAACTATCATTTCCTTGGTAAATACTGTGATCCTCTGTAATGAGATATTTTTGTTTTGAATGGATAAATTGTTTAGTCTGCCCATGTTCTTAGTTTGGTGTCACTGTTTATGTTTTGTTCTGGCAGTTGTCATTTTATTTCTTTTTCAATCCTGTTTTCGGATGTGTTTGACATTATTCATGTTTGGTGTAAATAGTGTTTGGTGTCTGAATGATTAAATTTGTATATTCATTTATATGTGCTTTTCCTCAGCTAATGCTTTATGGATGTGGTAAATTTTCTTGAATGTCTATGATTTGTTGTTTATGGTGAGCATCTACATCCATACTCTGCAATGCACAAACATTGTGAGTGGCAGAGGCTGCTAAGCACCAATCTTAATTCTGCACATAACAATCCCGAATAGCACAAAGAAAGAATGAATACATAAAAGCATCAGTCTGGCATCTTATTTCTCGAAACTTATCCCTCCGGCCTAAATAGGTTGGCGGAAGAAGTATTTCATTGCACTCATAAGTCAAAGAATTTCACATATTCTCCAATAAATTCAAACGCAAGCGACGTTGTCTGTTTTCCAAATGATCCCAGCCCAATCTGTGTATCAGTTCTGTGACGCTTTCATAAGGGCTGCAGCAACCAGTCACGAATCGAGCGGCTCTCCTCTGTACCCTCTCCACCGAGTCAATCAAGCCCTTATGATATGGATCCCAAACTCCACAACAGTAATCCAGATGTGGATGCACTAGTGTTTTATACACTATTTCCTTTGCATTAGCATTACAATTCCTCAAAATACGACCAATGAATCATAATTTGGAATTACCTTTGCCTACGACAGAAGTTATGAGCAAGTCCCATTTCATGTTGCTTGGTTCTGTTACCCCCAGATAATTCAGGGAATCAACTGTGTCAATAACTGTTTACTTTGTACTTGTGAACAAACTGATTCTTTTTGTTACTTATTCTTATTGCCTTGCACTTTTTGCAATTAAATGTAAGCTGCCATTTACAGTACCATTCAGAAATAGCAACCAAATCATGCAATCATCAGAGCACCTTACTTCCCTATAGATAACTGCATTGTCAGCAAACAATCGCAACCAGCGTTTAACGTTGTCACCTAGATTTTTTTATAAAAATTGAGAAAAGAAGTGGTCCTGTCACACTTCCTTGAGGAACGCCTGAAGTAACATCTAGCTTAGAAGAGGGTTCCCCGTCAATGACGTACTGTGATTGACCAGTTATAAAATCATGTATCCATCCACAAATCTGATCCGATATACCGTATGCTTTAATCTTCACTAAAAGTCGGTTGTGTGATACCAAATCAAAAGCTTTCTGCATGTTCTTATGAATACAGGCGAGTTTGTGGTTGTATTATAGGAGCTATTCTGCAACTGTAGAGTGACTGCCATAACTCATTGTTCTTGTTTGTACTTAATATTTTGTTTCAAATTGTGTGCACATATTATGCTCAGAGTTACATGTGACTCTCAGAATGTCAGACTTGTGGTAGCTGTTATGTGTGCTGTCTTTTCCAAGGAAATTACCAATTTTTTGATGTTTATTATTTTGTGTACACTTTTAATGACACACAATCATTACACTGAGTTCATATGGATGGTCATATTTGTTTGTTGTGTTGTTGGCTTGATGTTTTGTGCAGCCTTCAGTATTTGTTTTCTTTCTTTGCTTTTTTTTCAGTTGATGTAATTGTTTTTCTCCCATTCCTGCTGACTGTCTGGATGATTGTGTTGTGGTCTGATGTGCAAAATGTATTAATTTAGTGGTAATTTGTTCGCTTTGCTAAGCGTGTCTTATTGCTACATGTTTTAAGTTTTTGTGGATGACTGAGCTTAGAGCTTACTTTCATGTCTGGTGTACTTTCTGCATGTTTGAAATGAATGTTAGTTTTTTGTATAATCTTATGATTAGATCAAGAAAATTGACGTTACGCTATGCTTCTGATGTCAGCATATAGTATTTGTATTCATTGTTCTGGTTCATGCTCTAGACAGAGTATGCCTTCGGCGTTAAACTGGAAGTGGATTTGTGGTATCTAGTGTTGAGCTGTGTAATTGGTGTAGCAGAATTTTTTTTTTTTTTTTTGAAATTTTTATTTAATCCGAGACTTTCTTCAAATGTTGATGTATATGTTTCTGTGACAGATGATCCTGTTACTGAATTATATATTTTACAAGGAAAGGGAAAATGGCTCATCACTCACCAATGTTGAAGGCTGTGATGAGTGAAAAACATATATGAAGAACACAGTGTTTCATTTCTTAATGATCAGTTTGTCATTTGAAAAGTGCCGTGTTGCATTTTATGATGTGATTATATTTATTTGTCGTGATTGTGCTTGTGTGTGGCTAAAGCAAATAATTAATCAGTTAGCCTTTATATGTTGCACAATTTAAATCAATCTTTTATTACTTCAAATACATAGCTTTAAATACATAATCGGACTTGTTTTGCAGGCTCTCCTTAGTGCCGTGTTAGGCCATCTTCTAGTTGTATCTGTATCTATTTCTTGTTGCTATAGAAACCGTTTAAAAGAGTAATACCAACACGCCATGGAACCCTAACATTACAAAGATATAAAATGACATTAAAATATGTATTCTGGGATAACCTTTCTGTTATCCTACAGCCCCCCCAAGTTTACCATACCATTTGCCATCAATACAAGTATAAATGGTTATGGTAAACTTGTTTAAAGATGTCAGAATATTTGTTATGCTACAGCCCCCCCAAGTTTACCATATCATTTGCCATCAATACAAGTATATGATTATGGTAAACTTTTCGGTAAATGTTACCTTTTTGAAGTTAGGAGAGCTTACAATTACATTGAATAACAAACATTTTATATATATATATAACGAGGACCGATGGCTTGATGTAATTTCTTAGTTGGATTTCCATGAGTAGCAACTGGTTGAAACTGCACATTGTCTGTAACACACCAAGTTACTGTCCTTATCATTTAACAATAATTTAAAAAAAAAAACCAAAACTACAATAAGTATATTACACTACAGTATTGTCCATCCCACCAGTATGCTACTTAGATTGCTATTGTAAACGACTGTTATTTAGTAACATCATCTTTGTAATCATCTTTAGCTGTCATGGCCTCCGCCTGTTTACCAAGCATACCATTCAAATAGTTAAAAATTCCATTAACTGCCCTTGGTACATTATATTCTTCATAAGACCGATCTTTTTTGAACAATTTTACTGTTGGATAACCGGCAAAATTATTTAAATCACATGTTTGGTACCCTGGAACAGTACAATCAACCCTCGCTAATACGACTGGGACGCCATTGTTTCTTGCTAATCTAGCATCACTATCACAGCTTCATTTTTATTTTATTTCTTCAATACATTACATTATATTCTCCCCATAAGTAATAACTTCTCTCCACTTTACTTCATCTTAAATATATTCATATATAGGCTATGAGATGTAACAACAGAGTCATTTAAAGGAACTACCTGGACCTCAGCTATGCCTGTGTGAACCAAATCCTGAACCTTTTCAGTATCATTTAAAGGCAATGCCTGGATCGTGGCCTTATTCACAGGAACTGAGTCTTGACTGCCCTGCTGTACCCTCTCTATATGATATTTTACTTCTTAATCCATTACACATTTATTCTATCATAACAACACCTTATTTCTTCTCAACTCATTATATTCATTCTAATGCTCCGGTATACCTTACAAACTATATATTTCCTAAAAGAAAGTCCTAATAGACAATAAACTTTTATGTAATGGTATGCTGTAGTAACAGCCGAAGACTGCACATCTGACCAAGATCGTCAATATTGGTAAATGACAGCTTCCACTTAGTGATTATAAACTTTTACTATCATTACAGTTGAAGAATTGTGTGCAGCAACAACAATCAGTACTATTTCCAAGTGTTTTGTGGCACTGAATAACAATGATATGCCAACTAAAACTTAATAATAATAGTAAATTCCAATATGATAGAGTTTATATATACACACCTGTGCTCGGCACTGGTGTTAAATCTTTTCATTCACCTTAAACTAATTCATCATTTTCTGAGTTGTAGGTTCAATATCCTGATTGAATTTGTACACAGGATGAGGCAGTAAGCAGAGCTTACCCCTCTACAAAAAAGAAAACCTTTTTTCTATATTTCCAGTTCACTTTTTCCCAGTTATTCATACAAAACAACTTTCTGTTTACAGTTAATCTTACTTTGCCAGAACAGTAACATGGCAAACCAACTTCAAAAATATGTAAAGAACAATGAAATGTTCAACACCATTATGCTGTAATTGCTTTGATTCATAATCACAAACATAATTCTCCCCAACAATGGAAAAATTGTCACAGTTTACCTTTTCATGGTAATCATGAGCACTGAAACTTCTAATGCTTTCAAACCCCTTTATAACTCTGACCGGGTTTACACCCCCTTCGTCTGTGAAGTGTTCCACCTCAGTCTTTTCAGGTATGCTTGGTGATATCTGATTGGGTAGGCCAAGTAAATTGTGTATGTGGGAGGTTCTACACTTTCTGCTTACTTCCTGAAAATTCATCTCGACTATCTCTACTTTGTTACTTAATCCCAGTAGTTGGACATCCATATTCTTATACTCTACTTCAACTTCCTCTTCAACCTCTCTAATTATTAGACTTTTATTAATACCAGTATCTACAATGGGTTTCTTTTTACACATCTCAGTTTCCTCTTTTAACATTTTATAACGTTTATCGGTCCTTTCAAAACACTCACTTAAATTATCAATAGATTTTTTTTTATGACTGTCTCAAATTTGGATAGTCGATCATCTAAAGACTTATAAGAGCTTTTTATTTCCTCACTTAATTGTGTAGCTGTAAGTTGTGCTGTAAATTGTGCTCCAAATCGAAATAGTTTTTTCTCTAATGCACCTACAGTGACTATTTCATCTTTCTTATTTACAGAACCCGAAAGACCACCAATAACCATTGCACCTGGCATCTGATTAGCCATTCTGTAGAAAGTTAAGCAATACCCAGCGTCCCACAACTAGTATCAATAAAATGACGTGATATAATAAATTATTTGACTAAACAACGAAAATTCGAAAAGATAGGTTACGTTTAACTCACAAAAACGTATAACCAGTCCTACACGTACACCGTTTCTGGACATTAAAATATGTATTCTGGGATAACCTTTCTGTTATCCTACAGCCCCCCCCCCCCCCCAAGTTTACCATACCCTTTGCCATCAATACAAGTATAAATGGTTATGGTAAACTTGTTTAAAGATTTCATTAGAATATTTGTTATGCTACAACAGGAATACACAATATTTCAGTTTTACACCTTATTCATGCTGTAGGAAATGAGTCATGTGGTTCGGGAGGTGTGCACACGCCGAAGTTTAACACATGACTGAGTGCGTTATCGATATGTCAGGAGAGACTGAGATGTTATGTATAAATATGTGTATCCAAGAAGGTGATAGAATTAGTAATATACCAAAAGGGTACAGAATGAAAAAAAAAATGTAGACAAATATATTTTGACTGATAAATTTTGAAAAATTTAACTAGTTAAATGATAATAATGATAATAATGAGTGATGCATCAAAAAATGTAATTTTATCGGTGGTTGAGGCCAGGTGGGTGTCTGGTATCTAGGATATTCCTACAGATCCCACCACTTCCATCTGTCAGGAAATAAAAATGTTCCTGGACTTGCAAGGCCCCTTACAAGGTCTCTCTCTCCAGTCCATCTCCCTCCTAACTCACCAGAATCCTCGTACACCCACCCTGTACCTCCTTCCCAAGATCCACATGGTTGGCAATCCAGGGTGACCTATAGTAGTTGCATATGGGTCACCCACTGAATGGATTTCTGCCTTGGTGGATCAGTATCTCCGACCCTTTGTACAGTCTTCCCTCCTATGTCAAAGATACCCCACACTTCCTTGAACGTCTATCCACAGTTCACACACCTCTACCTCCCGACTCCTTCCTAGTCTTCGTTCTATACCAACCATGCCACTCTGTCAGGGTCTCAGTGCCCTGGAACACTTTCTAGATCTGTGACCCCCACACAGCCGTCCCAGTACATACTTCCCTTCATCCTTGGCTCACCTGATTCTCTCCAAAAACTTCTTCACCTTTAATTCCGGATCCGTGGCACTGCTATGGAACCCGCATGGCCCCTTCCTATGCCAACTGGTTCCTTGGTCATCTGGAGCAACGTTTCCTGAACAACACCCCCCCTAAACCCACTGTGTGGTTGATATACATAGACGATATATTTATGATTTGGACCCACAGTGAAAATCCAACTCTTAGAATTCTTCCATTTCCCTTAACAATAACCATTCCATTAATTCCACCTGGACCTACTCCCGCACATACATCACGTTCCTCGATGTGGACATCATGCTAAGGCAGGGTGCCCTTCACACCTCTGATCACATAAAACCAACTAGTCTACAGCAATATATACATTTTGACAGTTGCCACCTATTACATACCAAACATTCCCTCGCCTACAGCCTTGTTATCCATGATACTGAATCCCTCTCCCAGTATTTCCAGAACCTATCCCAAGCCCTTATTTCCTACTCTTACACAGCAGATCTTGTACATAAACAAATAACCGATACAATCACCCACCCTCCATGTAAGCACTCCCTCCCAACACCTCTAAAATCCAACCATAGCCATGCCTTTGTCATACAGTTCTCTCCTGGCCTCGAATACATCAATCGAATCCTACAACGGGCACGACTTCCTTCGCTCCTTAAGTTAGTTAAGGATAACTAATACTGTGGCATCAGATATATTGGACCATGTAGTTCTGGTAAATTTTTTTTCCTGAATTTAGAGCAGTACAATGCTATAAACTGAATGGAATATAATATCTGAAAATAGAAAATTCAGCTAGTCAATGTTGTAGCAGATATTTGATTTTGTTGTGTTACTTTCATTCAAAATCTTGTTACCTGCCCCGTTTTGTGTCAATAGGTATATTAAATCGTTATCAGTTAAGTTTAGATTGTAACAAAATTGTATTTGAAAGCTTGAACTTATTTTAAATTACCCCTTTTTAGCATATGAAGAATGGGACAGGTCAGTGGACATACTATCAAGAGCAAATTGGAGGTGGAAATTCAAGCTATGTATTAAAAAACTTGGAAGCGGACACGGCTTATTGGCTACGTTTGACTGCAAAAAATGCAATTGGCACGAGTAACATTTACAGTCACCCATCACCTGTATCTACTTTAAAAAAAGGTAAAGAATAACGACAAAATATTTAAGCCCATTTGCATTTACATATTGAAGTCAATTAGATAAGGTACCTAGTATCATTCTGTTTCCAGCTATCTTCTGCAGCAGAAAGTAGTGAATGAAAAGCAATTTCTTAATTTTTCCTCTTTTTTTTAAAGTGTAAATTTATAATTGTTCTCAGCTATTTTTGTACTGTAAATATTTTTCTCTTTGCTAGGCTTACTTTAAAAAAAATATTGATGTAATTTGTGTGGAGTTAACTATATTATAGTACACATTTCATATTAATATTCTCCAAAAGTTCCTCATTAGAAAAATAAATTTTTTTTTTTTTGTTCTAACATCATATTTAATCTAAAATTTCCTCTCTTTTGCTGAACCCAGTCGGTGAGTAGGAAATTGTGAGTTCCAGTACCCATCCAGCCATGCGATTTTGGTTTTCTATGGTTTCCCAAAATCACACCAAGCAAATTTTGGTATGACTCCTTCAAAAGGCCATAGCCAAATTCCTTTCAATTCATTACCCCCAGTTCTTTTCCACCTCTAATGACCTAGATGTTGATGAGGCATGCTGTAACCGCCTGCTGCCTGTAGCGGTTAACACGGGAGGATCGGCGGTTGTCCTGAGACAAGAAAAGCAAGCTGTGGGTAGAGACGATCACTGAAGAGACGACCCACAACTACGGGGAGAACAACTCCTAAGAGCTAACCGAGCGGGGAACCAAGATGAGCAAGATTAAGTCAATGATAAAAGGCACAGAGCCCAAAGAGCATACCAGATGGAGAACCAAGACAAGCAAGATCAACAAGGGATGTACGGCGTAATGGCAACAATACTGAGCTGCAGTGAATACCATTACTGGCTTTGATAGTGCAGCGCGGCTGTATTTACATCAGCTATGTTACATCTAATTGGCCATCTGCGCTACTTCTGGAGTGCAATGGCACTCTTTCTGCCTGTTGCCAGCGCCGCCTCTTGTCTGTTCAAATTCATGTCCTCTGGCGGACATAAGAATGCCTCAGGCCAGGATACAAGATCCCTCCCCCCTGAAGTAGGCGCATATGGACTGAAGCACCCTGGACAGTTCTTAGGAACATGAGGTTGGAATGACAGTGGTAGCTTGGCCAGATCATTCTCAATCTGTATGGGCATACTCAACTGTTGAGGACACGGTGATGTGGGTGGTGGGGAATTGCTGGGGGCGTCCATCTCGACATCACTGTTGGCCAGTGCTACAAGTGCTGTTGGCTTTCTTGGGCGCAGGTGATATGGTCGATGTGTCACTTGTGGTGAGAGTGGCTGTGGAACCCCCGCTAATGGCGCTGGTGGTGGCATGGTGTATCTCCTTTGGGGTGTAGTTGAGATGGTGATGGACCTGTCGCCATTTGAGGTTGCAGCTGGTTTTAATGGCGATGTTCTAATCTGTGTGGCGTTTGTACACTGTCTCCACTACTTTTGCCGGTGTCCAAATGGTGTTGCCCCTGTGGCAGTGAGCCCAAACTGACCTGCCTGGCATATAACGGTGGCAGGGCCGGGATCGGGGCTCTGCTGGTGATGGTGCCAGAAGGTGCAGCAGCATCAGTGGTTGTCGACCATGGAGTAGTTCCGCCGGGCTACGACCATTGATTGGTGTGGTCCGATAAGTGCTCAAATAGAGAGTGAGGTCGGAAGACGTCGTAGCTGACTGCACCTCTTTCAGCATTTAATGTTTGAATGTCCTTACCAGGTGTTCTACTTCACCATTTGAGGCAGGATGAAATGGAGGACAAGATGTGTTTGATGCCATTGGCCACACAGAATTCCTTGAAGGCGGTTGCTGTGAATTGGGGCCCATTGTTATAGAGGAGTGTGTGTGATAAACCTTCGATGGCCAAATCCTGGCTCAATGCATTGAGTGTAGCTTCCATCATCGTTGATGCCATGTGGACCATGTATGAGTACTTGGAGTAGGCATCGATGATGTGTAACCATATGGTTCCCAAAAATGGGCGCTCAAAGTCCAGGTGAATGCAGTCCCAAGGTTGGCGGGGAGTGCACCATGGTGCGATAGCTTGTGGTGGAGCTTCCTAATGTTGGGCGCAGGCTGTTCAGCTGCATACCATCTTCTTGATATCCTGTCTGATTCCTGGCCAATAAGCATGTCTTCTTGCGTGATTCTTCATGAGGGACATACCCCAATGTCCTCAATGCAGGAGCCTTAAGATTTGTGGGCAACAATTCCACTGGGATTACCATGCGATGTGTGTCGTTCTCTTTGTCCAAGAGGATGAAATTGTCTATGGCCAAGAGCCTGTGTGATAAGTGATGCCATGTCTTTAGTTCATAGTCCATTCTGCGCGTGAAATATTTTGGCCACCCACGGATGATGTAGCGTAGGTCCTGCCAAAAGATTGGGTCTTGGTGGGTGGCGGAGGCGATATGGGCCGCTGTAATGGGGAAACCATCCACTGTTTCCTTCCTCTCTATATTAGTATAGAAACACAGCACACCTTGTTGATAAAATACCGGATCGGGGCTAGCAGGCAGGCATGATAGGGCTTCGGCATTGGAGTGCTGTGCTGTTGGCTTATATTGGATGGTGTAGTTATAGACACTCAGAAACATCGCCCAACATTGGAGGCATTGGGCCATTTGCTCAGGGAGGCTAGGGCATGGTCCGAATATTGCCACCAGTGGCTTGTGATCTGTGCTGAGGGAAAACTTTGTTCCGAACAAATATACGTGAAATTTCTTGTTAATTAAGACTATTGCCAATGCTTCTTTCTCGATTTGTGAGTAGTTACATTGTGCTGGAGTCACTGTCTTAGAGGCATAAGCTATAGATTGTTTCGAGCCATCCTCATTCCTATGCGCGAGTACTGCCCTGATTCCATATGCTGAGGTGTCGGCTGCCAAGACTAGGGGCCATCTGGGAAAAAATGGTAAGAGACAAGGAGTAGATCTTAGCATGTGTTTCAGCCGAATGAAGGTTCGTTGGTAAGCTGGGGTTCATTTGTTGAGGGCACCCTTCTTTTGGAGCTGATTGACGGGTTGCGATATATTTGAATAGTTGTTAATTTTTCTGAGGAAAGCTTGCAGTTCCGGCAGGTACTTGGGTGGGGTAGGTAGTCTGTGGCAGCCACATTGCAATCTGTTGGCTAATTCCTTCTTTGTAGAGCAAATTGCCGAGATACTCCATTTCCTCTTGAAAAAAACCTACACTTCTCGAGACGGCGCCACAGCCTTGCATCCTGTAAGACTACAAAAAGTGTGCAAAGGTTTTGTAGATGCTCCTGGCAAGTGGCTTCTGTGACAATCATATCGTCCAAATAACTTGCACATACAGGGATTTGCCATATGCCGCAGCAGCTGTTCCAAATAGCTTAGGAAGATTGCCGGCATGGAAGCAATGCCAAATGGGAGGTGCTTGTATTTCTAAAGTCTGAAAGGTGTGTTGATGACAACGTTTTGCGATTCCTCATCTAGTTGGAGCTCCAAATATGCATCTGCTTGGTCTTTCCTCGAAAAGTATTTACAGCCCACAAGTTTAGTGAGGAGATCTTCCAGTCGTGGGATTGGGATGTTTCAGTTTGAGACTGGGCGTTAATTGTGGCCTTAAAATCCCCACATAAGTGGGTTCCATAAGGTTTACCGATAATGACGAGTGGGGTAGCGCACACACTGGACTTGATTGGTTCGATTACTACAACCTTCTAAAGTCGATGAAGCTCCTGTTTTACTGCTGCATGAAGGGCGATCGGAATGGGTCTGGCACGGCAGAAGCGAGGTACTGCACCTGGCCGGAGGTTGACGTGAGCCTTGAAGTCTGAGACGCGCCGTAAGTCCGATGTAAAGATGGGTGCAAACTGAGTACAGAGGTCATCGAGGTCATGGAGTGGGACTGAGTCCGATATGACCTGGACGTCATCGGAGATTGAGAAACCGAGCTTGGCGTGTGAGCAGTTAACACTCTGGCCTCACATTCGGGAGGACGCCGGTTCGAATCTCCGTCTAGACATCCAGATTTGGGTTTTACGTGGTTTCCCCAAATTACTCCAGACGAATGCCAAGATGCTTCCTTCAAAAGGCCATGGCCAAATTCCTTCCCATTCCTTGTCCCAGTCCCATTCCGCCTTATGACCTCAACGTCATAAGCCATAAGTAAAAAAAAAAAAAAAAAAAAATGAATGAGAAAGAAAGAAAGAAAAGATAATCCAAATGTGATAAATGAGTTAAACCCAAAAAATATTAGTAGCTGAGGCCTAATCCACAACAAAAAGAGTGATTGGTCTGGTAATTTGAAGGCTGCTGAAGTGATGGAGAACTGACCCCGTATGGGAATGGACCTATCCCCATAAGATACTAAACGCCGTGAAGGTGGAGACAACGGTGGGGAGCCTAGTCGGGCGTAGGTGGCTTGGTTTACTAGCGAGACGGTTGCTCTCGTGTCCACCTGCAAACAGACATACTGGTTGGCAATTCTGAGTGTTAAGAACAGTTTCTATGCAAGCGGGTCACCTGTAGGAGCTTTGGTCTGTAGTGTATGGACCGTTTCTTGATGCATTCGGTCTACCAGACTGGGACGAAGTGCCCAGTTTTGGCAGACTGACTGCAAGTGTCACTCTTTACCAAAGCGTGTGCAGTGTGCGCAGCAGTCGGGACAATCCACCCGAGAATGATAAGTGAAGCAATGTGGGCAAGATGGCAGGGGCTTCTGGACCCGTCGGCGGGGTGAGGTTCAGGGTTCAGATGTCATAGATACATCGGACAATCATGGCGTCCTGCTTTGTTGGCATCTGGATCGCACCATGGGTGCGCCTCGTACACGGTGGTTGCGTTGTGTCGCTAGGAGTGCCGCTACTTGCAGATGTGCCATGAGGCACTTGTTCACAGCCTGAGCAATTTCATACGCGTGCACAATGCGTAGAATGTCCTCCAGTGATGAATTATCAAGTTTCAACACCACTGTGCGCACCTCTGGGTCTGGAGCTAGCTGTATGACGATGTTGTGAATCAGGGAGTATATGAGGCCTTGCACTCTGAGTTTTTGCAAGTGAAGTCATATTTGCGGCTGAGGCCTCTGAGATCCATCCACCATGACCGGTATGATTGTCCCAGTTGTTTATAATACTGATGGAACTCCAGGCAGGAGGCCAGCATGTGGTATCTTTGAGAATAGTAATTAGTCAAGCGTGCACATTTCTTCGAATGTGAGTGCGACTGGCTCTGATAGTGGGGCCCATTTTCAAAGGAGAAAAAATGTGTCGGGTGATGCACACGACAAAAACAGTGAGTGCTGTAAGGCATCCTCAATAACCTGGAACAACGTGAAATGCTGTTTAAGATGATGCAAATACATATCCCAGTCTTCCTTGGCGTCATTAAACGGTGGAAAAGTTGGGAGACAAATGTGCGATTTTACCGAAGCTTGGACTGATTTATCCTCCTGTGCTAACAATTTATCAACGATTAACTGGAGTGACTGCTGTAGCAACTTTGTCCGCCGCTGTTGTTGCTCCAGAAGGCGAATCACCATGTCCATGATTAATGCTGATTACCTTTTTTCCCTCGTCGCCACTTTCCTTTATCTGTCCGCTGGCCGTAGCTGTTAACACGTGTGGACTGGCGGTTGTTTTAAGATGAGAAGAGACGACCCATGACTACGGGGGGAACGAATGATGACCAACAACAACTCGTATGAGCTAACCGAGCGTAGAACCAAGGCGAACAAGATCAAGTCAACGATAAGATGCACAGAGTCCAAAGAGCAAACCAAATGGAGAACCAAGACAAGGTATCTACGGCATGACAGCAACAATACTGAGCTGCAGCGAATACCAGTACTGGCTTTGGTAGTGCAGCGTGGCTGTATTTATATCGGCCACCTTACATCTGATTGGCCATCTGCAAAGCCTCTGGAGTGCAGTGGCGCTAGTTCTGCCTGTTGCCAGTGCTGCCTATTGGCTGTCCAAATCCATGTCCTCTGGCAGGCATAAAGCCATAAGAAAAATCCTCTTTTTGCCAGTTTTGTTGAACTCTAGACCCTAACACATTTTTTTTTTTTAATTTTACTCTCTGTCTTGAAGCCTCAAACATTCTCTATTTTAATAACAAGGATGATTAAGGCATTCTTAAATATGCAGAGTGAGAATTTACGTAGGGATTTGACAGGCCACTATACAAACACTCTCTGCTCAATATCCTGGGAGGGTGAATAATAGACAATTGTAGTAGAGGTGCCGTGAAGGGATGCTAATGTTATTCCAGATGCAAAGGCCCACCACTCAAGCAATATCTAAGTGTAGTAGTGTTCATAAAAAAAACTTATGTATGCTTGAATGAGTTTGAGACAGACAAGCAATGGAACATATTGGAATATTGATACCTGTGTTAGACTCCACGGAGAAATATCCTTCTGCTTCTCAGCGATCGGTGGACGGAGTGTGACTCCAGGATTGGCGATGCGAAATGTGGGTTTAACCTATGCCACTAATGAGAAGTGACCACTCTAAAAGGTGAAAGACTGGTGGGGATGAACAAAGCTTCATTCTAATGAAACAAAAGTGGAGGGAGCAGATCCCAAGAAGATCACTTCTGCCATGGCCTGCAAAATTAAGCATTGCTGATAGTAGTCTTGAGTGAGATATCCCTGAGCTACACTGTTCCTATCCCATTTTCAGAAAATGAAAGTAACTGGGAAGTGTGCTTGCTACAGAAGGCTTTCATAGTAATGCAAAGAGTAGAGGGTACCTTTATATTAACAAAGGCTTAGAGGGTCTTGAAGGCACTCTCAAGTCAGTAAAGAAACCGAGGAATGGGGCACTGCTGCTGGAAACATCCACCAGTAGACAGGCATACCAGCTCCTTGACTGTGAGAAGCTCGGGAAGTTCACTGTTAGAAGCAAACTCCACAAATCCCTTAACTGCAGCAAAGGCATTGTAACCTGCTATGACATAATTGATATAGGGACCAAGGAACTCATTAAGGAGTGGGAAGATCAGAAAGTTGTCGAGGTACGTCAGATCACACGAAGCGTAAATGACAGTATTGAAAAGATTGCCACCTTCATCATGACGTTTGGCACGCAGGTACTGCCAAAGAACATAAAAGAAGGTTACATAAACCTGAACATCCGTCTCTATGTTCCGGACCCAATATGCTGTTTCCAGTGCTAGAGGTTTGGACATTTGATGTCTTCGTGTAAGGGCAACCCCACCTGCAGCAAGTGCAGCAAGGGAGCACATGAGCCAGGTGTTAGTTGTACGCTCCCACAGGTGTGCGTCAACTGCTCCGGTTCACACCCTGCCTGGAGAAGGGAGTGCCAAGTGTATCTTGAAGAGCGGAAGATACTGGAGTTGATAAGCAAAGAGCAATTGCCGTTCAGTGAAGAAGAGAAGAAAGTTAAATTGCTTTCTGCTCCCATTTTCACAACTATTTTTTGGAACATGGCTTCAACTTCCATCAGGAAAGAGAGAGTTGCTACCTAGACATCCAACATCATAGATCACGGACGCCAGTAGTAATATGTCTGTGACCTCGACCACTCCAGCAGCAGTCATGAAGGATCCACCAGCAGCAGCAGTTACAGTAACTGCACCTCCATTCCCACCATGTGCAATGACAGGACTAGTAACAGCATCTGCTACCAGCACAAATGGCGGTGATCAGATGATCTGGGGCCCTAAGTTTATGCAGACAGACCCGACTCAGTTTGTGAAATCCCCTTCTTTGCATCATCCCAGATTACCTAGTAGTAAGGAAAAGAAGGGAACGAGTCCCACGAAGAAGAATAGGCCGTGTTTTGAGGCATTCACTGAGTCGCAGATGTCCGTCTCTTTGGAGCCAGAAGAAACTGAAATGCTGGTGGATGAGGCTGGTTCCGTTCCTCAGCAGACAGTGACTGAAAACCCACCTGAACCAAGGCGGGTGAGGATCACCAGGTAGGATGGCTCCCATACTTCAATGGAACATTAGTGGTTTTATGTCTTACATAAAGGAGTTACAACTCTTAGCACAGTCTGATCCTTTGTGTCTCTTCTGTCTCTAGGAAACGCATCTCAGACCAACACACCAACCTGCGCTAAGATGATATAATGTTTATTGAAAGTATGATACCGAGGGTGATTGAGCAATGGGGGTAGTGGCTGTGTTTGTTCAAAACAGCGTCCACTCCGAAACTGGAGCTCCCACCTCTCCCTTAAAAGCAATGATGGTTAAAATACATGGACCGGTGAAACTGACTATGCTCCTTATATCGACCGCCAGGGTTACCAGTTGATTGAGGTCAGCTGGCTGATATCATATGGTAAATTTCTCGGCCTTTTCTCCTACTGGGAGACTTTAACACACACATTGAGCTGTGGGATTTGACCACCGACTGCCCCAGTGGTCGAGAGGTTTGTAGATTATTGGAGCAGGAGGATTTGTGCATCCTTAATACCAGCCAAATGATGCACTTTACCACTGCTTCCAGTTCATCCTCTGCCATTGACCTTTCTTTATGCTCTCTTTTTATTGCAGACTCCATGCAATGGGAGGTGGATCATGACCTTCGCGGAAGTGACCTCTTCCCAATATGGCTACACGTATAGTCCAAATGTGGAGGAAGAACAATCCACCGCAAATGGAATATCAGCAGAGATGATTGGGAGCTCTACCACTGTTCAGTCACTCTCCAACACTATCTGACCATCGTGCAGAAGGTGAAACACTTGACACAAGTGATTCACTGGGTGGCTGACATTTCCATGCTTGGGAGCTCTGGAGCGCTGGGAAGAATGTCTGTCGCTTGGTGGAATGGCAAATGTCGTTCCGCAATACGGGATCACAGACAGGCCTCTGTTTAGATTGCTCGCAACACCTGACAACCTCGCACCGTTCAGAGTTGCTATAGCTAAGGCGTGTCGTGTTTTTAAGGAGAGTGAAAGGAGCTCATGGCAGAACTTTGTGAGCGCCATTAACCATTCAACAATGTCGTCAAAGGTATGGGAGTCTCTCCGCTGTATATATGGGAGGTACTCCCCACCACCAGTATCTGGATTATTGGATCAGGGGTGTGTAGTTACTGAGAAGCGAAGCATAGCACAGCTGATGTCAGAGTACTTCGCTGCCATCACTTCGTCTGCCGGATTGGACTGTCGGACCTAGCAACAAATAATTCTGCCAAACGACCAACTTTCAGCTTCGTCTCATCAGATTTACAGGCATAAAAAATCCCATTTTCATATTGGTAGCTTGAGTCTACACTAAACAGCACAAAAGACACTGTGCCAGGGCCTGACCTGATCCAGTATCAGATGCTGAGGCATCTTTGCAGAGATGCTAAAGAGTACCACATGGATATTTTTGTGATATTTGGACCGGAGGACACTTCCCTGACTCATGGAAAGAAGCTACGATGTTTCCTATTTTAAAACCAGGAAAGGACAAGTTGTTGCCAGGTAGTTAGCATAGCATCGTCTTAACGAGCTGCATTGGGAAGAGACTAGAGTGTATGGTCAACTGCCGCCTCATCTGGTGTCTCGAGTCCCATAATCTGCTGAGCTGGTTTCAGTGTGGATTCAGGAAGTTCCGTTCTACCATGGATAACCTGATCCTACTGGAAGTGGCAATACAGGACGCTTTGATCTGCAGCTAACACCTAGTGGGTGTATTTTTTGACATTGAAAATGCATATGATACAACCTAGTGGCATTTTATTTGAAAACAATTTTATGAATAGGGTTTCAGGGGAAATCATTTTTATCATGATGTTGCTTCTGATATCGAGTCAGTAGTGAAGTGTCAGACTGTGTTTATTAAGGGTCAGTTTTAAGCGTGACCCTTTTCGCTATTGCCATTAATAGCATTTCAACTGATATAAGGAGGCCCATTCGGTACTCGTTACGTGTTGATGACTTTTTAATTTTTCGTACTTCATCTACGCTTAGAGTCGTGGAGGAGTAACTGCAACTTGCACTAAACATGCTGGCCAAATCCCAAATATGTCATATCCTGAAAAATGCTGACCCTGCAATCGAATAAGTGCAAGGAAAAAGGAAGACTTAGGAAGAATTAATTATGGTGACACAAAACTCAATTAAAATCCAATAAATACACATATTTAACTATACTCCACACTTTTAACATTACACCCTTTATATTGAATCACATCTTCAAATAGCTTTGTAGTGTACTGTGATGAACCTGGCCAGCCGAGTAAGAGACAGACCGAGCGTGGTGGTGTAACGGATAGCGTTCTGGCCTCGCATTCGGGAGGACGGCGGTTCGAATCCCCGTCCGGGCATCCAGATTTGGGTTTTCCATGGTTTCCCCAAATCACTCCAGGTGAATGCCGGGATGCTTCCTTCAAAAAAGGCCATGGCCGAATTCCTTCCCATTCCTTGCCCCCATCCTTTCCCGTCTCTAAAGACCACGTTGTTAAACAGGGACGTTAAACTGTTACAAAAAAAAAAAAAAAGTAAGAGACAGGTCCAAGGTTTGATGAGAGGACTGAGCTAGTGGGCAAGGATCATAGAAGTCAATGTGGGATGAGATTGAGACATTCATGGTAGGATCATCAGGGTGAAATGACTTCACAAGCATGTCATATGTACAATATTTAATGTCATGATACAGCATGAATACTATGATGTACAAGACATACAAGTTACATACATTAGGATTACTGCTGAAGACTACTTACAATGTAAGGTGCTCTTGTGCTACATCCCAATGATACTGTTGTGACATGCTGGAATACTTGCAAATGGTTCATTATATCATAACTTGGTGACTATGACTTTTACTGTGAGAACAGAAAGTGGGTCAGTGGACGATTATCTGACCTCCAGTTCACCCCAGATATATATAATATGGAAGAACTTAGCTCCCTATCTATGGTACAACAATGACTTTTCACTTCCGACCATACAACCCCATAGTAAAGCCAACATGTTAGGCGTTGCTCATACTTTTCTCATGTGTCAGCCACAGCCTTGGTGGGCTACGCAACATCTTCACTCTCTCTGCTCCAACTGTTGCTGACTTTAACTGAGTTATTATTATTATAATTATTATTACCCCTCGATTCACTAAAAGTGTGTGGCAGGGGGTGCATTGCATCTATCTGAAAGGGTAAAAGTTGGGAAGGGGTATACAAGATATGGCAGGAGGCATCCATGGGCAATTGTGATGAACCATCCCGACATTCGCCCAGAACGATCTGGTAAACCATGGGAATTCCAGATGAGGATGGCCAGAGCAGTTTATTGAGAACTACTCCTGCTGGATTTTAAGTTTAATTGCCCAGTATACCCTCTTTATTCCATTTCCTAATTGCTCTTCGAAAAAATGAGTACAGAAATGAATCGGTTCTGGCCCTGAATTCTCTTATCTTATTTTCGCTGCCATTCCTAGATATGAATGTTGCTGGTAGCAATATTTATTTGATGTCATTTCAAAATAAGTCAGTCGTGAATTTTTCAATTAGCTTCTGTCGAGAGAACCTAACTCCTTCAACATCGCACGTATGTTTTCCCTCCAACTATATATACCTGTCACGATTCGGGCGGCTCTTCTTGGGACCTTCTCTAATGCCTCCATTAACCCCTTTTGATGGGGACCCCATGCAGAACAACAATATTCTAAGTGAGGACTTACTAGTGACTTATATGCAATTGATTTAACTTCCAGAGTTCATTGTTTTAAATTACGACCTAGAAATCTGAACATACGATTTGCTTTCCCAATTACCTTCTCGATATGCTCATTCCTTTCTGAAGACAAAACTGGGTTTTGATGCCCATGCCAGAGGTTTTAAACATAACCTACCACTACATTTCTAAATTGGCCAGGCAAATGGCAGCCTTATGATTGAGGCCTATCAATGTGGTCATATGTCCTACATAGCTCGACCTTTGGGCACTTTTTTCCAGCTATAAGTGCTCCAAATCACTGGTCAGTGTCTCTGTCTGGTCTCTTAACATGCAAACTTGCCATTCTCATTTCATACTTGAGAAATACGTAGCTTTTAGGCAACTGAACCACCCAGTTCACTACACCTTTTACAGATTTTGGTAATAATGTAAAGTTCTTAAAGATGCAATAAGATGATACAGACAGTGGCAAATAGATTTTTAGAATTACGGACAGGTTAAACACAATTGTGCTTGGCAGCATGTAGCATAGCCATATGACAGGGGCTGCTCCCAAAGCCGATGGACCGGGAGACAGAGAACTGGCTGTGCTATTCGAAATACTGCCGCGTGGATGTTAAATTTCCCGCCGGTCCGTGGGATTACCGAGAAAGAACCTCGATGCAGGGTGGCTATCAGAAGTCGGTTAAGAATGCCCGCGAAACCAACAGGTGGCATGTGGAAGCCAGCACCCGGCACTCTTCCAGGAGTGGCCATGCTCATTGGGAACGTCACACATGTGCAAGTTTCTCAAACTTCCATTTTAATGTTGAACTGTTTTTGGTTGTAGTTATGTAAATGCAAGTGAGATTGGTAAAGAATTGTTAATGTGAGCCGTTTTAACTAAGAATTCTGCAACCTTCGGGTGTATATCTAGAAGTCTGATGAACTTTATGATCGCGACTGGTGTGGATGGAGATTTGAACTTTAATTATACTTGTAGTGTTAATACAAAAGATAATTTTGTTAGTCTTCTTTGTGTGATTCTTCTTGATATGGTAAAGTGTGTTGATAAGCTGAATCACTGTCGACCACATCAGCAGAATTTGTTGCTTCAAACATTTCCAATAAAAGGTGCTAAATCCCACAATCCGCGAGCATTAGTGATCACAGCCGAGAGAGATTAATGTGACAAGCACCATATAAACAGATGTATTAGGGGCATAAATAAAGTGCTGTTTAAGAAACAAACGGGCAATTCACCATAGAGAATGATTTGTGAAAGTGACTGAGCATCGTGGTGAGCAGTAACTCGGGCCTCGCATTTGGGAGGACGCAGTTTTAAATCTCTATCCAGCCATACAGATTTCAATTTTCCTGACATCACTCCAGGCAAATATGGGGAGGGTTCCTGCAAAAGCACATGGCTGAATTCCTGCCTCTAATGATCCCAATGTTGATGAGGTATAAAGCCATATAAAAAGAGATGTGAAAGTTGTTTCAGAAAAGTTGACAGATTTTGTCACTAGATCATTTGCTTGGGGATTTTGGTTGCTTGAACAGATTAGTAATGCATGAATGTTGCTATTGGACCAAAGAAAGTTGAATAATCTGGAAACCAGAGTGTGGAACTTATCAGATATTGATGATACAGTGGGTTGTCACGTACCTGTTTCAGTTGATTGTGGTGGATTGTTCATCATTCTCAAAGGTTTAGCACAATCATGGAACACTGTAGTAGTTGTGAAGTTACGTGTCTCTACAATTTGACTCTTTAAAAAACTAATAGTTGCATTCCTAGATAGCAGATTCCTTCCAAACATGGTGGTTGAGCAGTTATTTTTCAGGTATTACATTGAAGAGCACATAATGCTACAACACTATAGGATTAATTAATAATGCAATAACTTCATTCTCATCCTCTGTCACCAAGGTAATGCTAGAATGTGCTATCAAATTCTCTTAATATGTGTGATACACTTACCAGTAACTAACTTTAATAAACTGAATAGTAATCGTTATACAATCTACGAAAGGAAATATTCTTATTCAAAGTTCACTCATATAAACACTAGTTTTATTTATGTTGATTATTTTCTAAAATTTAGTTATAATTTAAATTGTGGGTTCTCAGTATATCCAGTAGCTACACAACTAGCATTTCACTTGCCAAGCTAATTTCAAGTCGTGAATGAACGAAGTTCTCAAACTTAAATAATTTCTTTCCCAAACCATCAATACTTACATTTGATTCCTAAGACTTCCATGGCTGACTTTGTTCATGAAGGAAGAAATGGAGACTCTTACACAAATATTCCAAGCCAATGCCTATAGTGAATCCGACATCAGAAGGTTTTTCAGACCTAAAAAACCCATGGAAGACAACTGTCGTTCGTCATGCCATTAACACCGGGCATGAAATAAAATTTCAAGACACGAGGCTGACGTGGAGAGAAGATCAGTGGTGGCCTTGATGTGTGAAAGAGGCAGCAGAAATTTTAATAAATACAAACATCAACGAAGATAGTGGCCATTTACTCTACGGTGCTAGGCGGGGTGGCATAACCCAAAAAGCTGTTAATCAATACTTACATTTATCTCCAAATTGAAAGGACTTACTCCACAAGTATAATACTTTCCTAATATATTTCTAACCTTTTCTTTATTTCCTTACTCACTTCATGTGAAACTAATGTCAGCTAGACTATTTGGTGACCAAAAATGGCCACACCAACAAATTCCACATATAAGTGGCATCGTAATATTAAACCTGTCTCTTTTATTATTGTTTGTCCAATCCCATCATCCTTTCTGTAGATGTTTACGACCACAGGTTTACAGTATTTGTCTCACTTCCCAACATGGAACAATTATGCCCTTCAACTAACTTTACTTTGGAGGAGTGGCAAATACATGTGAATTTGCAGTGGGTTTGCATCCATGTTTTGACCACCAAGGTTTGACCATCCAGTTTTTTTAGTTTTTGTGGTTACCTGAAATCACTCCAGCTGAATGCCCCCATCTCTCCTGGCTCTAATGATGTTGATTAACTATAAATCCCTTGCAAAAAAAGATTTCTGTAGTATCAAGTCATCAGTACATAAGGCTGCACATTTATGACTGCAGACTATTAACTGCCAGTATCTTGTGTGTTTGAGCTACTGCTGCTTTAATTTAGAATGCAGCTGGCATTTGCTTTAGGAAGT
This sequence comes from Vandiemenella viatica, assembly GCA_031002005.1. Lineage (NCBI taxonomy): Eukaryota > Metazoa > Arthropoda > Insecta > Orthoptera > Morabidae > Vandiemenella > Vandiemenella viatica. The sequence continues at coordinate 218,994,785 of CM061921.1, forward strand.
ATTGTGATGAGTGCCTCTCTCCATAATCCATTTTAAATTGTTATACTAGAATTATATTAAAGATTTGATATACTGTTGGGTTGAATATTTGATTATTAGCTGCTAAAAACTGGAGCTGTTCTTGACAGTAATTACTGCATCATGTAATTTACAGAGGCTGATGGCATAACCTTTCTGATATAGTCAACAGAATGATGCCCACCCACATTTTTGCAGGTATTTTAAAGCCAGCGCAGCAGTGTAGCCGATAGCACTTCTTCTTTGTACTGATGTTTGTGAGACATTTAGCATATCTGTACATGGTCACTTGGCAACAGCAGCATCAAAAGGTCTCTAGCATCTAGCACCAATTCTTGACTCAATTATAAACTAGCAGATTTTATTTCATGTTTATATTTTAACATTTAAAATTTATTGCTTTCATAAAATGATTCGTGGCAATTTTTAAAAACAGAAGATAATTTTTCAATAAAAAAAATTAACAGTTTTTTGTGATCACAGCTCATACGTAACGAGTGAAAATATACAATTTCTACAGGTAAATGTTAGGATTGCATAAAATGAGAAATATATATATAAGCTGCAGATAATTTTTAGGGGAAGAGTGAAATTATTGTGAAAATTATGTAAAACAGTTGCTTGAGGGATGTTTTCTGTATTATTAATTTTTGGTTTTCCAGATCCAGATTTTGTGCCAGAAGTTTCTGTGAAAGGTGTTACAATAAATTCTATCACCATTGGATGGTCTTTACCACCACCTGAAATAAAAGACCACATTCATTATTATCACCTTGTGCTACAAAATAATGGAACAACAACTAAAGAATCAATAAGCTCTGCAGATCAGATGAATGTCTACTTATTTGTTGATTTGCAGTCAGATACTACATACCATTTTAAGGTAATTCCACCTTTGTTTCAATGGTATTGTTTTTGACATATTTATAGTGAGCATGTTTATAACCATAGGATCTTCCTTGTCTTCATATATTTGCTCGTATCTCGGTGTTAACCGTAAAAACTGCTATTTTTTTTTTTAAGTTTGAGCTAATTATTGTAAATTAAGTAAATGCTTATCACGTTTCTGTGTAGGAGGCTGTGCTAAACAATAGTTGTTCTTTAGTTATAATATTATAAAGTATCTTTTTCCTTAGGGTTAGTCAAAATATATATGAATACTTGTTACTTACCAGAGAACTGGAAAAGTACCATTACATAAAGGAGGGATGACAAATAAGGTTCAAAATTATAGGCCACTTAGTTTGACATCAGTGGTATAAAGCTAATGGAGAGATGGATATGACACCACATCGGAAATGTATGCGAGTAATGTAAGTGTTTTTCAAGTGGAGGGCATGGATTTAGACAAGGATATTCATGAAAATCTCAGTGAGTAGGCTAACTACAGGATATTTCTGATGAAATGGACAAGGAAGGCCAGATGGATAGTGGATGGTGGTAAGTAAGGTAAAAACTATTGGAGTGGATGAAAAAGTTACTTGCTGGTTACAAGAATTCTTAAAAGGCAAAAAGCCGGGGTAGGAAATTCAGTACCAAATAATTGGAAGTAAAAATGGGAGTTCCACAAGGTAGCATATAGGGACCATTGCTGTTCATTATTCTAATAAATAATTGTGTTGATGGTTTACTATCAGAAGTTAGGATGTTTGCAGTTGACATCATGCTATATAAAAGGATCAAAATGGTGTTAAACTGTGAACAGCTGAAGGGTGATCTGGACAGGATATCAAGCTGGGTAGGTCATCAAAGGATTAAGATAAATGTAAAGAAGAGTCAGCTTATTAGGTATACAAATAAAAAGACTAAAGATTGATTATAATTATAAGACGGGGATAGTGTAAAGGTGCCAAGTGATGAGCCTGATTGCTTCTAGTGGGCGTTTGTGATTTTTTTTGTGGGGGGGGGGGACGATGTTTAGTGGAATTTGACCAACCTTTGGGATATTTTGCGAATCTTCTTGCTTAAAGTGATGACTCCTGCTCTTGCCCACATTACAGATGTTAGTGTATTCTGCTAGTTTAGTCCTGACCTGCAATATAAAAGATTAAAGGCATGGTGTATGATCTTAATGGAAAGTATGCAGTTAGGCTCTGGCTATGAGAGATGGTTTGCTAAAATTTAGCCCATGTTAACTGCTGAACTGTTCCTGATCTAATGAGAGAGAATTGACTGCTTCGTGGCCGTACGCTACCTCGCTTTTTACGTCTCCGATTCCAGATTAATCCACTTGGGTATGATCGCTGTCAGCAAATAAGCATTCTATGGAGGGCAAACACCTACCTGCTGAGTTCGTGTCAGCAGGCCCTGTCAAACTTGTGGCTACCTAACACCAGAAAAAACTTACGCCAAATACACCCTTTTTATTTAATAAAACTTTACAGCTCCAAAATGACACTGACAAAGGAATTGCTTACTAAAGACTTGAAATGTAATTACCTGGGAATATAATTTGATGATATACTCAACCGGGCAGGACACGTTACATAGATAGTAGGAAAATGTTTCAAAATCCTTCACTTGTTGGAGAAAGTGAAAAAAAAAAACAAAAAACATGCAGTCGGTAACTGATATGACAAAGGAGCTGGAATGGGATTCATTGGAAGACAGGAAGAGGGTGAAGAGAGTCACGGGGGTGTACAAGTTGTATATTGGTGATGATGTGTGGAAAGATATTGGTGTAAGAATTAGGAGTAATGCATGGAAGGGAAATGACGATGACCACACACTCGCTCTTGATTTTAGGCTTAAGGGTATGGGAAGATTTTCGTTCACAGGTAAGGTGGTAAGGGATTAGAATAAGTTACAGAAAGAAATGAAGAATAATTTACCAAAAGTGCTGAAAGAATGTAAAGTTGAAATTTGTCTCTCTTTAGGACGCTTTAATAACTAGGTTATCAGTCTAGTTGAAATTTGTATTGGGCAAAAGTAGGTGGGTACAGTAAAGTGGAAAAATGTGTGTGTCAGGAAATCACCACTGGAGCATGTTCTCCATTGCAATTAAATTAAATTAATTTAAATATTGTAGGCACTATTTCCTAATTAGTTTGACAAAAATCATAAATCACATATTGGAAAACTTTTCATTCTTTTCCCTTTTATAAATTAATTATAACACTGTTACCATTTTCCCCCCAGATTCAGATCTTTTGTTTTTATTTTTATGCTTATTTATATTTAAGATAAATTTTTATGCTCTTGAGGTCTGTTCAAGGTAGAATCCAATCATTACTTAGATTATGGTAAATCAAATTTGATCGAGATATTTCACACATGTCCCAGGCTATATATATATTGTTTCATTAACAGTGCTGACAAGTATTGTGAAAAAGATTTATCTGATGAACATCCATTAATTGAAGTATTGTTGGTTAATCATGTAAAAACCTTAGTGGTCCACTTCAAACTAGAATAAGAAATATACAGGGTGTCCACAAATGAATATCGGGGTTTTAATGCTTTATAAGATTTATTACATTATCCTTACAGTTATAAATGATATGTCAAATGAAAGAGCAACTCAAACAGTTTTGTTCGTTGGCACTAGTGCGCATGTGCGTGAAATGTTTCCGCTGCGATCCGCTAGAATGCGGTAGTAGCAAAGATGGCGACTAATGAAGAGAAAGTGTTTTGTGTTTTACAGTTTGCAAAGACTGAATCTGTAGTTACTGTGCAGCGTGCGTTCCGCATTAAGTTCGGGCGTGATCCTCCAAGTGACAATAACATCCGTAGATGGTATCATCAGTTTGAAGATACAGGCTTGCTTTGTAAAGGGAAGAGCGCGGGACGACCAAGAGTTAGCGAAGAGACTGTTGAGCGAGTGAGAGAGTCGTTCACTCGTAGCCCAAAGAAATCTGTTCGGAAGGCTAGTCGCGAATTAGAAATTTCTAAGTCGACTGTTTGGAAAAGTTTTAAGGAAACGCTTGCAACTACGTCCTTACCGTTTACAGTTGTTACAGGCTCTAAAGCCTGCAGACCATGGTTTACGTGCCAAATTCGCTAATGAAATGTTGTTACATGACGATGAAGATTTTCTACATCATGTTGTCTTCAGTGATGAATCGACCTTTCACCTCAGTGGACATGTTAACACTCATAATGTGCGGATCAGGGGCTCAGAAAATCCTCAAGAGATCGTACAATTGCAACGAGACTCCCCTAAAATCAATGTTTTTGTGCCGTATCCCGGCGGAAAGTTTACGGACCTTTCTTTTTTGATGAACTGACTGTAACTGGTACTTCTTACCTTGATACACTAGAGCAATGGCTCTTCCCTCAGTTGGAACAATATGAACCAGAGAACTTCATTTTCCAGCAAGATGGTGCGCCACCTCACTGGCATAACGAAGTATGCGGTTGGTTGAACGTAACTGTACCCGACCGCTGGATTGGCCGCAAGGGGCCCAATGACAGAGCTTGCTATGCGTGGCCTCCACGTTCACCTGACCTAACGCCATGCGATTTCTACCTTTGGGGTTTCATCAAGGATCGTGTGTATGTGCCTCCGTTACCAGCCGACCTCCTTGAATTACGACAGAGGATTGAAGCAGCTGTTGCAACAGTTACTGAAGACACACTGCTCAACGTTTGGGAAGAACTCGGCTACAGACTTGATGTGTGCCGTGTGACAAATGGTGCCCACATAGAACACTTGTAAGCTTGTATATAAAACTGTTTGAGTTACTCTTTCATTTGACATATCATTTATAACTGTAAGGATAATGTAATAAATCTTATAAAGCATTAAAACCCCGATATTCATTTGTGGACACCCTGTATTATATCACTTAATCTGCCTTTACCCCCACCTAAACTTTGATACTTATTGTACTATTTTCTTTCATTTTCTTTATCAGTACATTAATGATAATACTGGAATCTGTTGACCCTTTGGGATGTTTATTTTGTGTGCCTCAAGGTGGTGATGTGTTTCTTGTTTTCTGTTTTCCTTTCTAACTAAAGTGAAAAAATATTATTCACTGACCTAACAATTTTTTTTTTATAGATGTCGGCATGTAGTGAGTACACAAAACAGTGTGGAAATTGGTCCAATGAAGTTTATGGCAAGACCCTGGATGGAGGTAATAGAAAATATCTGTTTTTAAAATTTCGATAATAGTGATACTGAAAATGCTTGAAATAAATACTTCAAGAGTTTTCTGCTGGATAATTTCTTTATTATTAAACTCTTTATTTAACAACAATGTTTCAGCAACTACCTCTGTTGCCTTCATCAGGTTAGCTGTCATATTAAAGTTACAAGACTTTGAATGCCTCATGTGCAAGTCCTGGCTCCTAAAAGTAGCCCGCTGCCGGAGAGGCTCTCCGCTGCTCTCCAATTGGTTGGCACTGCAATTGCTCTCAAACGGGGTCCGGACTATGGCTGTATGCCGGCTCTCTTCTGGATGGCTTACTATTAGCCAGGCCCACAACAGTGACCTCGCTAGAACGGCTGCTGCCAGAGAGGTTTTCACTGCTCTCCCATTGGTCGGCACGTCAATTGTGCTCAGATGGGGTCCCCCTGGATGGCTGTGTCTAACGCTCTTTTTACTTTGCTTTCAAACTGTTACTGTATTATTACTTTATGTAATTTTAACTATCATTTGGTCCGATTTTCATACTTCTACCTGTTTTATCTACAAACTTGTGTTTGTTTATCCCTTTAGAAAACATACTTAAGATTTGTTTACAAGCTCTGATGTTTGTCAGAAAAACCTCCTAGGGGCTGACAATGTATTGGCATATTTACATTTAGACTATCTATTTAAATAGGCGTCTTTTCATTGCTACATCTCCAGATTCTATTGTTCTCACGCGCCACCTCACTGTAGATTGTGTCACATTTTCAGATATCTCTACTATCTTTAATGAAATTTTTATATTCGACAGGTACTACCTTAAAAATGTTCGTTTTTTCCTGTCCTAGTTAGTGGAAATGTTTGCAGCATTTTCTAGACGATTTAGTTTTTCAACCTTCAATTTTTACGTGCTTATACAATACCGATCCTACTTTGACTTTAAACATCCTTTATTATCAAGTTAATGACTGTACGATTTAGTTTAAATGCTAAAAGCTTTAAGTTTTCACCCATTATGGGCGCTGTAAAGCTAATTCCTATATTACACTCTCAGGTTGCACTCTACTATGTCCCATTCTGAGTCATATGGCTTTGTTCTAGATTAAACTATGAGTGACTCAAATACTTAATATTATGAAATCTAACTGCTTGAAAATAAGTGAAAGTGTATACTCAAAATTCAAGAAACAATCAAAGAAAAGTAATACTATTTTTAGTCCACTTTAAATACAGATTGTAGAAATTCTTGGTTAAAGTCTGACTGTGCTCTTAAAATAATTATGTGCAAGCAGTAACATGCACAAAAGTTCCAGTTGCTGGTTTGGTCCTTAATTTATCAACCTTTACATGATTCAAGTGTTAGTCAAAAAAAAAATATATATATTTTGTAATACATTCGGTTGATGTCTATATTTGTCACTACTGTGTATTTATTGTTCTCTTTCCATCTGCATGGTTTTATTGTCACAGCCTTCCTGCTTCCATGTTATAGAATGTAATTAATTTACTTTACCTATCCATTATTTTTAAATTTCATATTGCCTTAAAGCACTTTCATTATTGTCATCCAATTATGTAAACTCACACTTATGAGAAAAAAGCTAACCTTCTTGGTCTCTAGATAAGTAATAGGCATTATTGTGATGAAAAATATGTATTCCTGGCACCCTCTCTTCCCTTTTTCCACCAACACAGATGTAAATACACACATGCCTATCTGCTTTACACTTAATTAACTATTTGCTGATTGAGGAGGGCTTCACATTACTTTTGTGCCATATGTAATGGTATTAGGCTGAGTTGTAGGCCTGTACATCACCTTATATTGAATCTGTGTGGCACATATCTTCTTTTTTATCTTGATGTTACTGTTTTTATCCATCAGGAACAGTAGCATAAATGTGTGGTTTATGGGCTCTAGCACTGTAGCAATGATGATTGACCAGCCAATTTAATAGGCCAGTAACAATCTCAGTGTGGTCTTTACATAAGGCTCAGTGAACCTGTTGTTATTTGTGATGAAGTAAGTCAAATGATCATGGTTTTAAATATTAAAACTCACTTTATACTAGCTGGGTGCAAAATTGTTTCCTTTTGAATTCAATTTTTCTTTGTTTTTAAAATAAATTAGTGTTACTTCTTTTTTTGCATCTGTGTTTGGTAAGCAGTTCACATGTAGCTCAAAATCTGGGAATGAAATGAGGAAACCAAACCTGATGGGTGAGTGGTATTGCTCGAACATGGTGTTCAGGAGGATATAGGTTCAAATCCCTGACTAGCCATCCAGATTTTGGTTTTCCATAGTTTCTCGAAATTACTCCAGGCAAATACTGGAATGGTGCTTCATAAAGCGATAGCTGAATTCCTTCCTATTCCTGCACCCTATTCTCTCCCAGCTGTAATGACCCTTAGACTAATTACCTGTAAATCCGAAAAGGAGGAAATGGAACCCTGGTGTTAGCTGTGGTGACAGAAGAGATGTTCAAATGCTTCTACGCAATTCATGGTCTCAATTTTCCTCCAGTTTTCGTATCACAAAAATTGAGTACACAAAACAGACAGTAGTGACATATGAGCACAAAGCATCCTTGATCTGAATTTCAGTAGTGAGTAGGATTTTGAGCAAATGGAATTTTCCTCTGCATCATTTTATTCTCTGCCCTGCCAAAAAAGTTTGCTTTAGCTGTTTCATTTTTTATATGTTAAATTTATTATGCTGTTCTAATACATATATATTTTTTCAGTACCTGGTCCACCAGTAAATCTTACTGTTGTTTGCCAGAATGACAGCATAAGGGGTGGAAGTCTAATATCTGTCACGTGGTTGCCACCACTTAATCCAAATGGAAAAATAAGTTATTATAATGTAAGTATATGATATGACTTATTCCTTTGCTGAATTTTGAAGCTTTGGCCATTAACGTGTTGATTTTTAGGACCTTTCCCTTAGCTGCTTTACTAATGAGATTTTTTGTATTTTTCTCTCTCTTTTGCAACTAAAATAAATCCTTGTTTTTAGCATACATGTTTATATTAAATCATAATAGGAACCAGTTTTTGTGTTAGTTTTGTTTTCCTTTTCTTTAAACTTGTATTAGTCTTTTGTTCCACATTCTTTGTGTTTCACACACACCTTGTAATCTTTCCATATGTAAATGTTGTTTCATTTTCTTAAACTGCACTAGTTTTTTCCGGAAGTGCAGTTTGTGTGATGCTGAACATTCAGCATTGTGCATGTTATCTTACCAACTTGGAATTTTCTAAATCACTTACAAACCACTCTGGTATAATTTTCAGATTTGTCTTAATGTTTACCAATGTTTGGTTTCCTGAACCATTTTTTGTTTCTTAAAAATAAAGTTTAACCACTGCACAAAATTCTTTCTCATCGGTGTTTCACAAATCACAGAACTTGATTGACACACAAAAATCTATCTGGCTGAATCTCAGAGTGTGTGGTTCCGATAGCTGGCAGCAACTAAAAGTAAACATGTACATCCTTATGCTAAAAATAATCTCAGTACATCTGTTTTACTGTGCTTTAACTGAATAAATTGCCATTATGTAGTTCACATGGTGGACTGAACAGATCAGTATTGTTGTTGAGGAGTTTTAAGCAGTTTATATAAGGAATGGAAATTGTGTGTTATCCTGTATTTCCACTCTAGGATTATTAGAAAATATTTCTTATGGGAGAGTTGATTCATATGTTAAGGCATAAACACTGAACTTTTGACTAAAACTGTGGTTACTTATAGGAAGTCTGAAAACATCGAGCACATCTTGTCATACTTGTTGCTCTATTAAAGTCAAACAGGAAGCAACTGGAAAGGTGCCCAACTGTAGGCCTTTGTTTCCTTTTAAATTGTCTCTTTTCATATTGATCATTAGCTAATTTAAATTATATTTAAAATGATGACCTTAATGTTTTACATTCTTTTCTTATTATTCTAACAAATATATAGTGAAACCGATTTTTTCCAATATAGATATGGAATCTTCTTAGTTGGCAACAATGATAATAAGGCCTAATTTCATCACTTAGAATATTGTTGCTCTGGAGGCATTAGAGATGGTCCAAAGAAGAGCCGCCCGATTCATGACAGGTATATACAGTTGGAGGGAAAGCGTAAGCGCGATGTTGAAGGAGTTAGGTTGGGAATACCTGGAGCACCGAAGGCATTGCTCTCGTCAGAAGCTAATTAAAAAATTCTCGACTGACGTATTTCGGAATGACAGTAAACAAATATTGCTACCTGCAACATTCATATCCCGGAATGACCGCGAAAATGAGATAAGAGAAATCAGGGCCAGAACCGATTCATTTCTGTACTCATTTTTTCCACGAGCGATTAGGGAGTGGAATAGAAAGGATTTACTGGGCGACTAAACATAAAATCCGACAAGAGTAGCTTTCGATAAAGTACTCCGACCATCCTGATTGGAGTCTTCCATGGTTTCCCCAGATCGCTCCATGTGAATGCTGGGATGGTTCCTCACAATAGCCCATGGGCGCCTCCTGCCATATCCCGTATATCCCTTGCAAACCATTACCTTCCTGGATAGGTGCAATACACCCTCCGCCACACACTTTTAGTGAATCGCGGAGTAATAGTAATAGTAATTATCAGGTGCAACGGCAGTACTCCTTGTTAAAATTGATGGAATAATTCCCCAGTGCTGTGTAATTAGAGAGTAAATGTTGCCATGTTAGTGGTATTGTGCGAGAAAGGGAGCATTAGATTCTGTTGTAAACTAGAAAAATCAAGTCTCAAGTTTGTGGAGTTGGCAATACGAGAGTTTATAGTAAACAACTCCGTCAAAATAGCAGGATATTGCGTTGACATGGAATTAAGAGCATATTCTGTCCACATGCAAAAATTCATTACTGGCTCTGCTCAGTATAGGATGACTTTGATTAAAGACTCTGGGGATTTTCGGAATACTATGAGAATGTAGTAAGATTTATATTTGTCTCATAGTTTGTACCATCTAGGCCCACAATGCTGAGCATAAGATCTGTTTATTTCAATTGGAAATGTCTGCTGTCACTGAATACATCATTGAGAATGGCCACAAAATGGATTTTTGGAATGTGAAATTGTTGGACCAGTGCTCATTTTTCTGGGAATCAGTGATCTATGAAGTCGTTGAAACATAATTGAATGACAGCACAATTAATAGAAACACAGGACTTGGTGAAACATAATTGAATGACAGCACAATTAATAGAAACACAGGACTGTGGCCCAGTGAAACTTGGAAACCAGCATTGTTAATTCTTAAACAGCATCACAGCAAATGAAGGAACAGTGAGGCACCACCAGAAAATAAAGCCCAGCAAACAGTTCACAGTGGACAGAGTATGAAGACATAGAGCAGGTGTGTTAGTGAACCTCAGTCACTGCACACCACATGCCAGACATAATAGATAGCTGCTGTCAGTGCACCCAGTGGAGCAAGGTATGTGGGACGGAAAGTCGCATAGCATAATTGATGCTGTGGTAAGTGCAGTAGCGTCCGGGACCAGCAGTGTGGTTATGGATGTCACAGTATATATACAGAACCTGAGGATGATGGCAGAGCACACCATTAAAAGCTCATCTTTCTATATTATCTGTTAGTGAAGCCATGAATATTACATTTCAATGATACACAAGGAAAGTCTTTGTTTATTCAAGAGTACAGTGATAGAAGTTTGTCTTATCTTGTGCACAATTATTCAGGTGGTGTGAAAGTGACTGAAGCAGCCTGGGCATAAAGGTCCCATCTGTGATTAACTCTTAGTGGTAGACTTGATACAAGAAGACAGTTGCATGACCACAAGGATGGTGGCAGGTGAGTTTCTTGTTAATAGGGATATGTTTTGTCATATCAGAAAGGAAAATTGAACATGGCAGAAGATTGTTCCCTGTTTGTTCCACATTTGCTGTTCATCATCTGGAAGACATACTTTTAATTTCTTATAAATATGACCATTTTTGTTAGTGTTTTGGAATGCTTATGGAAGAGAATTTGCTCTGCTTTGGCTGAGATTCAGTACGAGGCAGTTGATTTCTTCTAAATAATTATGCACATTTTGTCAGGAAAGTAAAGAAATTTTAGTATGTTATAAGGGTACATGGTTAATCATTCATCCAGTTCCCAGGTTACCCAAAGTACAGTAAAGGGTTCTTCTTTGAAGATACTTGTAGCATTATGGCATTGAATCTTTGAAACATACTATGATCTGATCTGCAAAGGTTGTTATGAGCATTGCTACATAATTCCATTTGTTGTAATGATTCGGAGAGAACATACTTTAAATAAAATACAGGTTATAATTGAATCCTATGTTTCTTTTTGGTTTTATAAAACCAGTCTTATTACATAATTGTCCTAATTATCTCTTTGACTATACACACATCCAAATATGATACATTATAGCAATTGTAAGGGAATTTTGAATTTGGATTTGCCATGTCTCTTCGTGTTAGAAGGCCCCATTAATTATTTTGCTAATTATAATCTTGTGACTTCAAATAGTCTGATTTGAACAAAAGAATCTTTATTTGGCAGATTAGAGTCAAGAGAATTTTTACATATATGGAACATACTTGTAAAATGACTTCTTTTTTTGAAGTTAATAATATTTCTGACAGTTATAGAATTTTCATCACTTTTTAATAAGTTTTATAAGGTGAAAGGTGCTTTTGATTCCCAACGTACCAGTCAAAAAAATAATCAATTCAAATACTTCACACGTTATGATTGAATTTGACTGAACAATATGGCTGCATTTATTGCAATCCTCAAACAGTACCTGCAGAAAATGAGTGTTCTTCTATACCTCAGAATATTTTCCTATGTTCAGTTCACAATTCTCATCATTTTGTCTCAAGGTGCATGATCCAGATAGATCTAGATTCTCTCTCTCTCTCTCTCTCTCTCTCTCTCTCTCTCTCTCTCTCTCTCTGTGTGTGTGTTTTGATGAATGGGGTTCATGCAAGTTTTGACACAGGTTTCATTTAATGTACAGCCCATGGTGTAGTGGGTAAAATGGGGTATGTTTCACTGTGACTTTGATAAAAATATATAAATAAAAAATGTCTGTTTCCGGTTGAATGTTATTTGTGCAAAATGTTCAAAAACTACTGGTTGGATTTTGATGGGGTCTCATTTAAGCCACAGCACATGGTCTCGCAAGTGGTATAGGGTATATTTTATTTTTATGTGATCTCAAAAAGTTGATCATTTAAAAAAAAATTGTTTTCCATTGACTGTGTCTACTCAACAACTACTTAAGGTTTGAAAAAAAAAAAAAAAAAAAAGAGAGAGAGAGAGAGAGAGATATTTAGGACAATTTTTTGTTGAATTTGATTTGCACAAAAACATCTGGTCCGATTTTGATATGGTTTTGACTAATTGCGATTCCACGGGTAAATCAGGGTATGTTTCAAATTGATATAATATTGTATAGTGAAAAGTTTAAGATAATTCTCTGTCAAATGCAATTCACACAAAAGCTACTGGTTGAATTTACATAATGTTTCGGGTAATTTTCAACCCATTGTGACACATATTAAATGGGGTATATTTCATCTTGGTGTAATGTTGTAAAACTGAGAAATTTATCAAGTTAGTATCTTTTTTGGTTGAACACAATTCACAAAAAAAATAATGGTTGGATTTTAATAAGGTTTCAATTTATGAACAGCCCAGCATTGTGCCAGTGAAACGGTGTTCATTTTGATGTGACATTAAAAAATTGTGAAATTTAGGGTAATTTATCATTGAACATGACTCATGCCAAATACTTGTCAGATTTTGATGAAGTAATTTCCAAAAGTTGATAAATTTACCATATATGTGTCAATTTTTTATTTAATGCTGTTCATACAAAAACTACCAACCAACTTCTTATGAGGTTTTGATTAATGGTACTACAGGTAAAATAGGTTTTGTTTCATTTGGTTTTGATTAATGTATAACCCTTGGTTCTGCATGCAAAAGAGTGTACATTTCATTTTATCGGGTTATCAAAAGGTTAAAAATTAAAATAAAATGAGTTCACAAATTAGTATCAATTTTATGGTAAGTTACTTCTTGCAGTCAAAATGTGTATTGTGATTTCAGCGTACAAGCAGCATTTTATTATTTGGAGGAATGAAGTTACAGTTTGTCTTGGAAACTGTTGATGTAAAAAAATTTACATTTAGTGAACCAAAGAAGCCACAGTTAATGTAGTTCTTGACCATGTTCATTTGACAGAGTAGCATGTTCAATTACAATCTACATGAACAAAGTTGTGAGCAATTGCTAGTTTAATAACTAAGGCATTAAAATTACATGACTAAATTATGCCATTCAAGAAGACTTACCTAAACTAATTAGAAACTTTGCCATCTGTCTGATATACTGAACAGAAAAAAATCTAAAATAATCATCTGATTTATATAATTTTCCTTTTAAGAAAAAATTTCAAACTTTTTATGAAAATATGGTTCACATTAGATCAATGTAGTAACTCAGTGGACACTTGCCATGACGATTCAGTGTCAAATTGAAATAGAGGGACTGGTGTTGGCTAATATATATTTCCAGTCTCTTTTCCATTGAATTAAAAAGTGCATGAGCAAGAGCTATTTGGATAGGTTTTTCACCAATTTCCAACATCTTTGTTTTCTATTAGCAGCTGTCTTTTTCATTCCAGTTACCATAGTTAGCTTTGCATTCCTTCAGCTGGATTATCAGAGATAAATATTTATATTACCTCTTTTAAGTCTTCAATCTCTCTGATTGTTCTGTTATCTCTTTATTGTTAACTATCTACATGTTTCTTTATGTTAAACATAAACAAAACTTCTCTGCTCAGTTGTATTCTTCACTTTCTTTTTGGTTAGTTGTCTGCTAACACTTCCTACTTATGATATTTCTTTTTTGCATTTTTAATTTAATTTTTGTCATTTTGTCAGTAGTTTACTATGTTAACTGTCAATGCTTATGTCTGAAAAAATTTCTCTAGTCCCTAAATCTTCCTGCTTAGTAACTGTATGACCATAAGTTCGACAGCAGAAGAAAATCGAATAGTAATGGACACAGCCTATATCTCATAAAGCATTTGGTAACAACAATATAACTACTTTTTCCATCTTCTAAGTGGCACATTCATTTAGGATTTTTGAAGAAAATACATTTTTCATTATGTAAGTAATACAATATAATCCTCTCAGGTATCCAGCCAGATGGTGTTGTATAAACACGACGTTTCGACAGCTAGCTTTGCTGTCTTCATCAGGTGACAGGTCTCTTCTAGCTGTCACAAGCTGGCTGTCACCACCTAGTAATGCTAAGCACCCAGAAGTTTGAGTTTGTCTTTTGTTGATATTATATGTTTTTGTAGTAAGAAGTTTTGAAAAATGATCATTTCTTTCCTTACCGAGATTTACGTTGTTACATAAAAATACTGCCTCCATAGTGGGTACACATACTTTATTTGTAAGTATTTAGTGCAGGTTTAACATTGTAGGTTAATACCTGATGTGTACAGTCCATATGATATCTTACAGTAAATTGATGACTAGAATGTTTTTAATTGGTAGGGAAAAAAGATCTTCCCTTAGATAAACTTTTTAAGTTATTAACTTTTCAGTACAACATTTAAAATGTGTAAATTTATCACACATAAAGCAGTAGTGAGTATACATTAAGACATTCATGGCTTAAGACACATTAGTCTTATGTATAACTTTATGTGCATACCTGTTTTTACTTTAGGTCGTGCTGGAGGGGTCAGCTGTATATCGCAATGAGCATGGTGAACTTGAATCTTTAGACTGGAAACCAAGAGTGCTTACAGTGGATGAAAAAATTCAGACTGCTCGTTTTGATAGCAATGTTCCTCCCAACACTAACTACACAGTGCGCGTGTCAGCAGTGACACGTATACGTACTACAGGTGAAGCAGCTACAGCTCATTGCCATACACCTCCTACTGTACCTGATCGAGATAAATTAGCCCATTTTGTGTGGGATAAAGTACAAGAACAAGGGCGATGGCTGTTCAAATTGTCCATGTCAAGAATTTCAGAACGGAATGGGCCTATTTGCTGTTACAGGTGAGTTCTTTGAGACTGAAAAAAGTTTTAGAATTTTTGTTAATTTTAATTTTAAAGGAAGCTGTCTACTTTTTCCATATAATCAGTTGACAGTATTAGCATGCCCATCATTGAAATTTGGCAAATATAATTAAACCACATTAACTGCCTGCAATTTACACTCCATATGGGTAATAGGTACAGGATTACAAAAAGATATCGGTGTTTTCAAAGATGGACATGTCGTTTAGGCTTTGGGTTCTGCTGGGGCTGCACCCCATGGGAATGCATAGGAGATTTTGAGCAGAGGTGTGGTGTATTTAAGAGTGAAACATACATAAACTTATTATACATATAAATGTTTGAGAAATAATGAAATCATTGTATTTGTTCAGTAATATGTTTTGTAAAACCTTATTAAACACATTTTAAGTTGGATTTAAAAAAAAAAAAAAAAAAAAAACTAAATGACAGGGTTTTTTGTATTTTTATTTTTTTTGTACTTTTTTATTCCAGTGTAATGTTATAGGGAGACATAACCTCAAACAATAGTGCAGTGGGGGGATACACAACCTAATAAGTTGAGAGCCACTGGTCTAGGCTATCTTAAATCTGGGTATTCTCAAGTATTTTCAGCCCTGAAACACTTTTTTGTCCAATTATACTAGGTGTGTAAATTAAGTAAGAGATAGTAGTGCTCGAAATGGCAACACTTGAATCGGGGGCTTTGAAAGACCATTGTTAAACATGTGGTATGCGTTCAGTAAGAGTTTGAGCATGGTCAAATCATTTGGTTTGTTGTTATTTTTCTTGCGAGTCCGATTTTCTTATAGAGTTCTAAAAACGAGTAACAGGAATTTTGAGCAACAGTGTGTGATCAAGGTTTCCTTCAGACGGTGCAACAGAAATTTTGGCGAAACTGAATACTGGATTTTGTCAAAAGCCCAGGTTTTTCTGTGGTTTAAGGCAGTTTTAGAAGGAAAAGAGTCGATGGAAAATTAACCGTGCAGCGTAAGACCTTTATCTGCAAGAACTGATGAAAATGTCAGCAGAATCCAAGATCTTGTGTGTTTTGATTGTCAGAATTATCGGGGGAGAATTGAATTTGAGTCACACTAATGTTCCTCGTGTTTTGACCAATGAATTGGGGATGAGAAAGATCTGCTCAAAAATGTTTCCAAAAAACATTTCGCAAAAATAAAAAGTCATCAGGAGAAAAAGGTACCTTGACTTATTGAATCAATTCAAAATGATAAAGAAAATTTGGAACTTGTCATTACTGGTGATGAGAGTTTAGCATTTGTGTATGGTCTGGAAACCAAACGCCAGAGCTTGGAATGGCACACTTCAGCCTCTCCAAAGCCCAAAAAAGCAAGAATGAGCAAGTGAAAGATCAAAAGCATGCTGATTTGGTTATTTGATAACCACAGAATCATCCACAAATAGTTTGTGCTTCTAGGCCAGACAGTATATTAACACCTTTACCTAGAGGCTCTTGAAAGACTACAAAAAAGGGTCATGCATGTGAGACCAAGCATCAAAAACAATTGGACCCTGCATGATGACAACACGCCTTGTCACACAGGTTTCTGGCAAGTAAAAATATTCCTGTAGCTCCTCAGTCTCTTTATTTACCTGACTTTGGTCCTTGTGACTTTTTCCTGTTCCTGAGATTGAAAATCAATTTCGGGGATGTCGTTTTGAGACACTTGAAAACATTCAAATGGCTGTAACCAACAAGCTGAAGGCTATTTCAGTATCCAAATTCCAGCACTGCTATGGGGAATGGAAGAAACTTCTCCAATGTTATCTGGCTTTCCAAGGAAATTATTTTGTTTGGAAAAGGGGAGGAGGGGGGTGGCGCTTTACTCCTCATCAACATTGAGATTAAAGGTTTTTTTTTTTTTTTTTAAAAAAAAGGAGAGACTATTCAATTGTAATTTTATTTGAATAGAAATATTTAAAAATGTAATTCTCATTAATGAATTTACACACCTTGTATACTTCAAGCAAGTTTAATGATTTTCCTTATGGGCATTTACTAATGATCCCTGGTTTCATTAGGGAGAACTAAGTCTTTTTCACTATAATTTTCAGGAGACTGAATGGTTCATGCTTTCTAATGTTTCAGTGCCTTAATTATTCAAAGTTCTTTAAAGTAGTAACAGCAGCTGCAAAATCATTGTCGATGGAGGATTCTGAAACCAAATTAGTAATAGATCCTTTCAGTCCTCCTTGCACAGCCTGCAGAAACTCATTTGTTTTCTTAGGGACAGTGGAAGGGGGGGGGGGAATAAGTATAAAAAACTAAGATTTCTAACTTTTTGCACTTTATCTAAATGACAAGGTTACTGTTAATGGAGAAAATCATAAGCATAAAGGATAACATTGCTCATTATATAGGGAGAAAATGATAGTGTGCAGTATAATTATGTCAACATTTATAGAAGGAATAACGAATTTGGTTAACGCTCTGGCCTTGGGAGGATGGCAGTTCGAATCGCCGTCCAGGCATCCAGATTTGGGTTTTAATGGTTTCCCCAAATCACTGAAGGCCAATGCCGGGATGCTTACTACAAAAGGCCATGGCTGAATTCCTTCCCATTCCTTGTCCCCAGTTCCATCCCGCTTCTAATGACCTCGATGTTGACAAGGCATAAAGCCATAATTAAAAAAAAAAAATCAATCAATACAATATACAGCATGATGGAGGCAAAACAAGTGTATTACTGAAAAGAAACAGGTACCAGGCCCTTACAAAGCATAGAATGCTTTGTCCATTATTTTTGCATCTCAAGGTTTGACAGCTGAGGAAATAGATTAAAATCTGGTGCAGATGGGCTCAACTTTTGAAGACAGTGTTTGTAACCATATTAATTTTTTAAACTAAATAATTCATTTAAGAAAGTCATGTTCCATATTCAAGCATCAAAAGCTGTTGCCTTAAAGAAAATTATTAGGAGAGAACTGCAGCATTCCTCTCTTGTAGTATAACATTGTGTACAAACTTGTACTGAAATACTTCAGCATTTGTATATACCATGGAATTTGCTTTATGCCATAGTTCACTGTTAAGAATACTAAACTTTCACTTCAATTGAGAAATGGAAGTTCCAGAGTGGAAGAAAATGTATTCTATGAAATGCCTTCATGTGGCGATAGTGTATTTTATTTTCAATTGCAAATATTCATTAAAGAATTCCTTTTGATTATTCTGATTGATAATATGTGCTTTAAGATAAACAACTCAATTAACAGCTTATTGGAATCTCAAATAAACAAGCTATTCTTGGAATATCATGAATTACAGAAACATTTGGGTAGAGGAAATGAGTTTTTCTTAAATATGGCACTGAGACCAAATCACAGAGGTATGCAGCTGGTTGTTGTTCATAATAAACAGTTCACATTGGTGTTTTCACTGAGAGCTTGGTGTGTAGGTTCGGCTATCTTGAATGGTGAAGATGTAAGCTACCTTACTCCTCATTTTCAATATTCAGTTAAAATCCGACGAAGTTTGAGGTTAACATTCAATAGGTGATACCATAGTTTGAAATTGAGATAACAACACTTCAGGTTCAGAAAAGTAAATATACAGGATATAATAATAATAAATAAACAGTTGCTAATAAAATATAAATTGTAAAACTTACCTAACTGAGCGTAATCCATAGGTTTCCAGAATTGCAAGTAAGCAGATTTGGTTAAACAACCATAGCACTAATATTCCACACATTTAGATGCACTAAAGCACTGGTATAATAATAATTTCACCATTTGATATTAAATTCACCAATAACTCGCAGTTTCCAACAGTTTTAAAGCAGTAAATATGATTTTTAAAACATTACACCATGTGCTAATTTCAATTAAATGTTTCAGTCCAGACAAGTAATTTCAGAGCTTCAAAAGTAGATTTAAACAAACTTAATAACAGACCATTCAATATTCTTCAAGTTTCTAATAGCCATCAACTAATAAACAGAAGATATAAATAAGTTAAAATTTGTTATCACGTGACGTCGTAGAAACCAACTTGTAATTTGAATTTCAATCTGGCAAACATTTTTCATGAACTAAAAGCTTTCCTAAAACACTTAAATTAAATAAAGCAAAATTTTAAAAATAGTCTCAGGCAGAAATAAGCTGTAAATAAAAAGTGAACAAAATTGAGTAATGCCGGTAAACTACCAAATTTTAGAAATTCCGTAACTTTTGAAATCCTTAACCGATTTAAAAGGTTTTTACACCACTGAACTCAGCAAAGGCTGGGGAACAGTTTAAACATAGTCTAAACTTCATATTTAAAATTTTACCAAATTCATATTCCGGACGTGACGTTTCGCAGTTTCAAAGTCATTGAGCCTCCCTATTAATCAACTTTCATAAATCATTTACACCTATCTGGAAGCACTGAGAACAAAACCAACCACATCACCACACTTGTTTCGTTACGCTCTATCTCTTGTGATTTTCTGAAGGTTCTCCGTTAACAAAATTTAATCTAGATAGCCTGTTGTTTAGATTAGTAGGTTTTGTGTGCAATTTAAATTGTGCTAGTTTTTGTCGTTATCTTTGAATATTTCCTGTTTAGGTAGTGTGCCAGTCAGTTGAGCCTCCGCAGCCGTAGCAGCAGTAGCCAACTTCTGTGTGTGATTTAAATTGTGCTAGTTTGTCGTTATCTTTGAATATTTCCTGTTTAGGCAGTGTGCCAGTCAGTTGAGCCTCCGCAGCCGTAGCAGCAGTAGCCAACTTTTGTGTGTGATTTAAATTGTGCTAGTTTTTGTCGTTATCTTTGAATATTTCCTGTTTAGGTAGTGTGCCAGTCAGTTGAGCCTCCGCAGCCATAGCAGCAGTAGCCAACTTTTGTGTGTGATTTAAATTGTGCTAGTTTGTCGTTATCTTTGATTATTTCCTGTTTAGGTAGTGTGCCAGTCAGTTGAGGCTCCACAGCCGTAGCAGCAGTAGCCAACTTTTGTGTGTGATTTAAATTGTGCTAGTTTTTGTCATTATCTTTGATTATTTCCTGTTTAGGTAGTGTGCCAGTCAGTTGAGCCTCCGCAGCCGTAGCAGCAGTAGCCACGAGCCTTAGCAGCTGTTAGTAGCGGTCGCCGATTTTTGAGTATTCATTTGTAGTCCGGTTTTTGTCTGTTTCAGGTGACATGGCTTGTGCAAAGTGTTCTGGTAGGCGTCTGGTTCTCGAGGAGATTCTTAATACTATGGCGTCTCTTCAAGCGCAGGTATGGAGCATCCTAGACGAGGAGCGGCAGTGCGTCGAAGAAATTCCGCAGCCAACTGTAGTGGAACCGGCAAGTTTTGATTTTCAGGTTCCAGTTGCAGAAAACGTCTGGCATCGTGTGGATCGGAGAAAGGCGTCGAAATTCCCAATTAGCCGAAGGGAAAATGATACCTTGCCCCTAAGTAACGCGTTTTCTGTGTTGCAGGAAGTTGTAGGATTCAAGCGCGAATGACCCAGAAGAGCAGCAGGGAAGATTTACCCGCAGACCCCGAGCCTTGCCAGGAAAAGGTTTACTGGTCATTGGCAGCTCCAACGTGCGACGGCTGGAGAAACCGCTACGGGAATTAGCCACGAAGAACGGTGCAGATCCTCATACTAACGTTCATTCCGTTTCTCTTTCAGGAGCAACCGTACCACGTGTCATGGAGGCCATTCCAAAAGCGATTAGGGAATCGAACTGCCGTCAGTTAAGAGTAGCTGCGCACGTCGGCACTAATGACTCGTGTCGTGTTTCTGTTCCAGATATAGTTAAATCCATGGACAAGTTGGGCCGAAAGGCGTATGAAGCCGCCCGGGAAAATTCAGTTTCATTACAGTTCTCAATTTGCAGTGTGGTGCCGCG
This sequence comes from Vandiemenella viatica, assembly GCA_031002005.1. Classification (NCBI taxonomy): domain Eukaryota; kingdom Metazoa; phylum Arthropoda; class Insecta; order Orthoptera; family Morabidae; genus Vandiemenella; species Vandiemenella viatica. Next base: position 219,015,818 of record CM061921.1, read on the forward strand.
TGTCGATTGTGGGGAGGCTGTGTGGTGGAAGATCTTTAATTTAAATAGTAATTTGCAGGAGCTGTGTCGCAAAAACAACTGGGGCTTCGTCGACCTTCGTCCGATGATAGCTGCCAGCTGGGACGCATTTGACAGGTCGGGCGTCCACTACACACCTAGAATGGCGTCCAAGGTGGCTGCTAAAATTTGGAACCGCCTTGATATGAATTATTTTTTAGGAACAGCGTGAGGCCCGAGGATCCTTCATTTCACCGAAGAGGATGTGCTGATAACATAGAAGCTGGTCCCGGTAGTGATGGCGCGAATAATTTTAATATTACAGCTCCAATTACTTCACCCGTTTACCGTCAGAGTGCGAGTATGAAAAATGCTATTTTAGACACAAATAACAAGTACGAAGCAGCTAAGGATAATGGTACTAAATTGTCGGAGTATTAGAGGGAAAGTAGCGGATTTTCACGCCTCAGTTGCGACTAATGATGTCGATATAATACTAGGAACCGAGAGCTGGTTGACGCCTGAAGTTGAATCTAGCGAAGTATTTGGCCCTCATTTCAATGTTTTTCGGAAGGACAGAACTGTCTCAATGGGCGGGGGTGTGTTCGTGGCCGTAAGTAAAACCGTTAATTGCTCTGTCGTAACTGAAACGGAAAATTTTTGCGAGTTAATATGGGTCAAGGTAAAAATTGGCAAAAATTTAAAGTTCATACTCGGGTCATTTTATCGACCTCCGGATTCTGATTTGGCTAACGCGGAATACTTCAGAGAGTCGCTTAATAACATTTACAAAAAATTTCAAGGACATATATTGATCGTGGGTGGTGACTTTAACCTACCGTCGGTTAGGTGGGACACATACACGTTCAGGTTGGGTGGAAGAGATAGGTTAATAACCGAAACGTTCCTAGAATCATTTGCAGAAAGATCTCTTGAACAGATGGTCGAAGAGCCAACACGGTGCGACAAAGATTCCTCGTCCATTCTGGATCTTTTTCTAATTAGCAATCCTGATATTGTAGATAAAGTTTGTATAGAAGACGGTATAAGTGATCACAAGGCGGTTGTGGTAACGTTAAACTCTAGTCTGAGTCTGAAGCATGACAAAGAGAAACTCGTGTTTTGCTTCGATAAGGCAAACGATGCGGGTATGGTTGATCACTTTGCGAAGAATTTTGAAACGTACATGCTAAATACAAATGTTGAGGAACTTTGGTTTAATTTAAAAGAACTAATATGGACCGGTTTAAACCAGTTTGTTCCTAAGAAGTGTATTAAGGTCAGTAATAACTTCCCTTGGTTCAATAGGGAAGTGAAACGTTTGCTCAGGAGGCAAAGGCGTTTACATGCCGCGGTGAAAAAATCGGGGGACTCATCTAATCGTGCTAAATTAGTCCAGTTGCGTGCGGAAGTGCGTAAGGCAATGCGCGATGCGTTTAAAGAATTCCAAGCTAGGAATTTATCCGAAGATCTCATTACTAATCCAAAAAAGTTCTGGTCGTATATCAAAGTAATAAGAGGCTCTCGTAAGGTTATGCCGTCGCTGATTAAAGAAAATGGTGAATTATCAGAAACAAGCGTAGAGAAAGCAGAAATTTTGAATGATATATTTAAAAAGGCTTTCACGATAGAAAACTCAGAGGAGATACCGATATTTAACAATCGTACCGACAAAATTATGAATGATCTCGCTCTTGATGTCGAGGGAATAACTAAACTGCTTATGAATGTAAAAACCAATAAGGCTCCCGGACCAGACGGTATTCCTACAAGATTCTACTCAAGATACGCAAAGGAAATTGCACCGTATTTGATGAAATTGTATACCGTCTCTCTGGATCAAGGAAAAATACCAGCCGAATGGAAGACCGCTATCGTAACTCCAGTGTTTAAAAATGGGAATGTTAATGATCCTCAGAATTATAGGCCGATCTCGTTAACTTCAATATTTTGCAGGATTTTAGAACATATCATCTATTCAAATGTCATGCGGTTCTTGGATGAAGGTGAGCTTTTAAATCCAAATCAACATGGATTCAGAAAAGGCCGATGCTGCGAAACACAACTTGCACTTCTAATTCACGACTTGTGCCGAATTATAGATGAGCAATCCCAGGTTGATTTGGTTCTATTAGACTTTAAAAAAGCTTTCGACACTGTGCCTCACACTAGGTTACTTAGGAAACTTCGCGGTTACGGCATATCTAGACAAATATGCGACTGGGTTGCAGACTTCCTGAAGGACAGAACACAGTGTGTAGTTCTCGACGGTGAGCGTTCATCACTTACTGAAGTGGGGTCTGGAGTTCCCCAGGGAAGCGTGTTAGGGCCACTGTTGTTTCTCATATACATCAATGATCTATGCGACATAATAGGGGGGATGAAAAGATTATTTGCCGATGATGCTATAATTTATCGCGAAATCAAAACCCAGGACGACTGCGCTTTGTTACAAGACGATATTATGAAAATAATTGCGTGGTGTAAAGATTGGCAGTTGGAAGTTAAACGCTAAAAAGTGCCAAGTCATGCGTGTAAGTAAAAAGGTGACACCATTTAACTATGAATATACGAATTAATGGCACTGTCCTTAGAACGGTAGATTCCGCTAAATACCTAGGGGTAACAATTCGTAATAATTTGTCGTGGAATGAGCATATCGAGAATGTAATGGGAAAAGCAAATCGTATGCTCCGATTTCTAGGTCGTAATTTAAATCAATGCACTCAGGAAGTTAAATCGAATTGTATACAAGTCACTAGTACGTCCTCACTTAGAGTATTGTTGTTCTGTATGGGGTCCCCATCAAAAGGGGTTAATGGAGGCTTTAGAGAAGGTCCAAAGAAGAGCCGCCCGATTCGTGACAGGTATATATAGTTGGAGGGAAAGCGTAAGTGCGATGTTGAAGGAGTTAGGTTGGGAAGACCTGGAACACCGAAGGCGTTGCTCTCGACGAAAGCTAATTGAAAAATTCACGACAGATGTATTTCGGAATGACAGTCAGCAAATATTGCTACCAGCAACATTCATATCGCGAAATGACCGTGAAAATAAGATAAGAGAAATCAGGGTCAGAACCGATTCATTTCTGTACTCATTTTTCCCACGAGCGATTAGGGAATGGAATAGAAAGGATTTACTGGGCGAGTAAACTTAAAATCTGACAGGAGTAGCTTTCGATAAAGCACTCCAGCCATCCTGATCTGGGTTTTCCATGGTTTTCCCAGATCACTCCACGCGAATGCGGGGATGGTTCCTCACAATAGCCCATGGGCGCCTCCTGCCATATCCCTTATAACCCTTCCAAACCATAACCCCTTTCGATAGGTGCAATGCACCCTCCGCCACACACGTTTTAGTGAATCGCGGAGTAATAATAATATTAATAATTAAAAGGTAGGCCAGTGGCTCGTCTCGAGGCAGTTCATGGAAACACTTGGTCGGGTGAGTATGCTACTTGTGGGAGAACAAATTCAGCGCTAGTTGGGCACGCGGGCTTCTGGGAGACCGGAAACAAACATGGCTGACCGTCAGGGTAGCCAACCGTAGAACTTTGAAATTTTCAACCATGTGACTCATCAATGTGAACTTTTACTTTCATTTCGGGGTGGAGCGATCTGTTCTGTTTCATGACTTGTGATCTTCGGCTTAATGATTTACTCCGATTGCCATAGCTAACTGTGACTTTTATGTAAACTCAGTGAAATTTTCAAGAATATATCCTTTAGTGATTCTGACTTCAACTTTCATTTCTATTTTAGTACCTTTCTTACAGGAGGTTAATTCTTTGAGTGGCGACCAACTTCATCATTACAGTTAGCATTCTCCAAGGTTTTTCACGGTTATAGAACTTTTCTCGAACTTTTGGTAACATTTTGGAAGAACTCAAGTTTAGGTCTACAAGCCGATACGTACCCCGGTATGGGTCTGGATCCTAACAAAGATTGCTGGAGCTCATGACAATAGCCCAGCAGTCCTCACTTTTGGCTGCCCTATCAGTTGGCAATGTCACTCATTCCCTCTTGTCTGTAGAGAACAGTTGCTGCAATGATAGCTGGTTATCCAATGATGACTTTGTCCCCTCGGTCCACTCCAGCTCATCCCCTTCAAGTTGGAGGATATGTAAAATACGGAAGATCTAGTCTCAGAGTTTGTTGTAATGCAACAAATTGGCATGCCAATTTTTTCCAATATTACATACACATTTTCACATAATTAATTGGTTGATTTGGTCACTTTCTTATTATTTATGTATTTCCAAACTCTGTCCTTTTTCCAGTTTTGTTCTCACGTACATTCATTTGTCCACTACGTCCTTTTTCACTGTCTCGTTCAGCCAAAGTTGGCATTTATGTTTACCAGCTGTGAGCAACACCGCTCCATTTAAAAAAAACTAAGCCTCTTGGCATGTCAGGCTGACATGATTGGTTACTTAACCTTCCCTTTTGCCCATGTCAGCAATGTCTCAGTATTTGCCCCCTTTATTGAAACTATTGGAATCGCTTGTCTCTATATGCAGTATTATTCTTGTCTATATTATTGCCATGTTTCATGACATCACAAGCTGTATTACACCACAACTATCTACTAGAAGTGGAACATCAATATTACTCTTGAGTGTGGTGGGTGAGTGGTAACACTTCGGCTTTGCATTTGGGAGGACGTGAGTGAAATCCCCGTCCGATCATCCAGAATTGGTTTTTCTATGGTTTCCCCCAAATCTCTCCAGGTGAATGGTGGGACTGTTCCTTCAAAAAAGCCATGGCCAAATTCATTCCTGTTCCTTGTCCCCATTCCATCCCCAACTTTTAATAACCTCAATGTAGACAAGGCGTTAAACCAGAAGCAAAAAAGTATGTCAATCCACATTATTCAAGCTTGAAAGAACTGAAGGAAATTCTATTAAATTTCATTTTTGGTATCAGTAACTATAGTTGGTAGTAATGTATGTGTGCAAAAGATATAATGGAATTAATAAAACTGAATATGTTTGTAAATTTACATTGTGTTATTGAACACTTTCCAGATTTAGCTGATTATTTAGTAGTTGTTTGAATGTAGCTCCTGCGTCAATATACCACTGAATAGTTGTGATGTATCAAACATCATTATTTATGAAACTTAGTTTGTCATGTTTTGTGTGACATTTTAAGAATATTGTAGTTTCTCAGTTTTTTGCAAGTATGGTATAGCCTGCAGTGATTGTTTCAACTATGTTTCTCACAAAAAGAACAAGGAATGGTTAGAGATAAGAACCACAGGTTAGATTTGCACTAAGAGAACATAGAGTTAGGAAGAATTTTTGATATTCCATGGATGAATGGTTATTATTGGAATTCCCTATTAAAATTTATATGTGATCTTCACAAATGAGTGAAAAATGGACCTGCACACTGCAAATAGCAGTGAATCTTGATATTTTCCTTCAGCCCTGTAATGAAAGAAAATCAAAATCCAACTTTAATCTCAAGTGTTGTCTTGGGAGATATATTTATGCCTACAGTCTTTGGATCAAGCTGCCTTACTCGCACTGTATCTGACTGATGTCACCTGTTTTTATGAATATTTAGCAAAATTATACTAACCGTTTTTTCAGTTGTGTAGATAGACTTCACTGGGAATTTGTCATGACTGGTAAAATTATTACTGCAGTCTTTCGATAGTGATGCTTTGAAGAAATCAGAGAATGCTTGTGTCTAATCTCTCAAACTTAAGCAAGTAATATAAAACACTATTAATATTTTCTCTTCTAATTAAAAATATCCATTTGTTGGAAAAGTCAGGTTTTTAGCAATTGACATAATATTCTTTGACCTGCATAATTTATACTCAACATGTTTGCCCCCCCCTTAAGACTTCATTTCCCCCACTCGAATATGAATTTGTAAGGATGCAATATTCTTATTGACTTCAAGAAGTACAGCCAGCATGGGCCCAGCTCCTGACAGAGACCTTTCAACCATCATGGTTATGTGCTTCAGTTGGTTTCCTTTACTCCTCTAGGAGAATTCTGGAGTGATCCCTTGTTTCTGCAGAAAGAGAGAAAAAAAGCAGCATATTTCACAAACAGAATAGTAGTACAAGCTTGTAGATAGATGACAACACTCTCATTCTATGCTTCTCTCTTGGGTGTTACCATCCATAATAACTTTGCTGTTGCCAACATAAGAATAGCTGCAGCTCTGGTTGTTACAATGTGAGCATCAGACCTGAAGATGGTGGCAGAGTATGCTGCAAAAAGCTAGTCTTTCATAAACACCATCTAGCATTCAACCCATGAAGATTATATTTCAGCAACGTGCTAAGAAATCAATCATTTGCACAAAGAAATGATTGTCACAGAGAAAAAGTATTGAGGTGCTTGTAAGTAAAATAACCATCTGAACCATGTATGATTAAAAAAGTATTGAGGAATCTTATTTTAGTTCCAAAATGGAGGCTCACATGGAGATCTTAAGTTATTGGTATATCAGAACCCAGAAGTAAATGATCACTAGAATGCTTGAATACCGAAAGACTCACTGTATTCATTGATTTTATGAGGTATAATTTTAATTTTAAATTTAAATTTTGGGTATATTATTAGTTTACTACTCTTTGCTTCACTATATTTATATGGACAAATACAAAACTACAAATCAGTAGTCATTGGAGTTGTTATAAGCAATTTTGTTTAGCATGCATCTCTCTCTCTCTTTCCGAGCACACACCATCTTCTGATATTATGTTTACTTTTCAGATCATTGTATATTTTTAAAATATACCTTTAAAAAACTGAATTCATAAGAATGCAATGAACTGGACATTTCCTTTCTTATATGCATGGTTAATAATGAAATAAAAGGTGCTAAGCAGCAAGAAGGAATAACAAAATTAGGATAGGGAAATGAGCCACCACTTACCTTAAGATGATAGATGTGGGGCGTGAACACCCCCCCCCCCCCCCCACACACACAAAACACACACACACACACACACACATCTATAGAAAATTTATCAATAGGAGAACATTATGGGTGAAGGTGGGTTTTGTGGGAGACTGCTCACAGAATGACTGTTGGCCAGGAAAATGGAGAGGGGTAAATTCAAACTATGGACAGGTAGAGGGGCAGTGATTTAAAGCTAATACCCAAGAATTGATAAATATCAAAACTGATCTCATTTGGGTGGGATGAGCTAAGTAAAAATAAAATTTAAATAAACAAAAATAAATAAATAAAAATTAAAGAAAGAACTCTCTATGAAGTTAAACATCAGCCCAGGTTAGCTGTTGTTCAGTTTGGGTAATGGGGATGGAGGCAAGGAAAGGATTAAAAAAAAGTAAACATACATAAAAATAATGATAATTATGACTGTTTATTATCTTCAGTTGGGAACAGGTGGTTTCCCTGTTCCCAGTTTGTACTGGTAGGCAAGTTCCAACCATCTGAGTTCACTGCTGCCATTACGTAGGACTCTGAACCATAAAACAACAGTTGAAACTATTCGTGTTGTGGGAAGATGGCATAGATAGCTACTGGATGCTTTAGGTTCTGTGTGATTACCATCTGTTGGTCGCCATTTATGCTTATAGAGAGTGTATTTGTGTTCAAACCTATATATGAAGCCAGGCAGTGGTTGCTTGGTAACTGGTATATAACATGGGAGGTTTCGCAGGTGTCCTATGATCAGAAACCTTTCCCCAGTGACAGGGTTGTGAAAGTCATATTGGGATGGTGTATGTTGCACATCTTGCAGTGGGGTCTATTGTATGGGACAAGGAAGACTATGTTTGTGCAGAAGCAGTTCACTGAGGTTGGGAGGCCTACTGAAACAAGTTCTGGGAGGGCAGGGAGTATTTTGGGAAGAATGGATCTCATTTCTGGGCAGATTTGCAGGAAATCATAACCCTGCTGAAGGATTCTGTTGATAGATTCGAAGCTTGGGTAGTATTGTGTGACCAGAACTGGGTTGTTGTTGGTTTTTTGTGGGTTTGGGATGGTTGATGGGCTGAGGAGGTTGTAATGTTGCCCATGAAAGCTGTTTGTTAACCAATGCCGGAGGGTAGTTGGGAGTTATCAGTGCTTGTTAAATGATGTTTGAATAACACATAAAGAACTGTTGGTTGGATCTTATGCAACTAACCCGAATGTTAAGACTGTATGGGAGGGAACATTTGGTATGGTATGGGTGGCAACTGACAAAATTGAGATGCTGTTGAAGGTCTGTTTTGATGTAGACTGAGGAGTTGAAGTAGCCATTGGAGAGGGACAAATTCACATCCAAGAATGTGGGTGTGGGAATAGGTCCATGTGAATTTCAGCATGTTAACAGTATTAAGATGATTCAGGAAATTCAGAAGTCCGTTTTCGCCATTTTTCAAGATCATAAAAATATCATCTATGAATCTAATCCATGTGTGGGGTTTGAGAGAGTCTGTTTCCAAAAATGTCTGTTCCAAATGACCCATGAACAGGTTAGCAAAAGAGGGGGGCCATGTGGGTACTCATGGCAGTGATTTAAGTTTGGTGATAGATGTTTTCTTCAAAGGAGAAGTAGTTATTGTTGAGTTTCCGGAGGGGACAATTTGATGAGGAAAGATATCATGGGGAGGCTGTTGGTAGGGAGCTGATTCAGAAAGTGTTCCATGGTCTTGAGGTCATGCCAGTGTGAAATGTTTGTGTACATGGACGTGACGTCAATCGTTACCAGGATGGAGTTAGAGGGAAGAGGCGAGGATGTAGTAGAAAGACGGAAGAGGAAGTGTTGTTGTGTCATTGATGTGTTAATGGAGCTGACAGACTATAGGTTGTAGGTATGGGTCAACCAAGGCAGAGATGCATTCAGTAGATGATCCGTAAGCTGCAACAGTAGGGCGTCCTGGATTGCCAGGCTTACGGATTTTGAGAAGGAGGTATAGGGTAGGTGTACATGGATTCTGAGGATTGAGAAGTGAAATAGATTGTGTATTAAGACCTTGGAGGAGCCCACTAAACTGTATATATTCCTGTATTTTCTTGACAGCAGGTGTAGGATCTTTGGTCAGGTGGTAGTAAGTGCTGGTGTCTGATAACTAATGAAGAGCTTCAGCCACATAGTCACTCCAATTCATAACCACAGTGGTTGATCCCTTATCAGCGGGAAGGATGATGAGATCTGGGTTGGAATAGAGTTGTTTCCTTGCCTGAGATTACTGCTGTTTGCCAAGGATTTCAGAAAAGTTTTAGAAGCCAAACTAGTGGATGAGAAATCCTCGAAAATTTAGAGGGGATGGAGAAGAGGTGGAGGGTCAATGTTGGTTTGAATTTCTGGAGACTAGGGTTTAGGTGGTCCTGAGGCATTTGTTCACAGCCTGGAGTGGCAAAGTTATAGTGCCAGTGGAGTATATATCAGAATGAGGATTAGGTTGGCATGGTAAATTTAGGGGAGAGGTGAATAGGTGAGTCCTTTGGAGAGTACAGAGAGTCATGATTCAGTTAGTGGAGGACAGGTTTACAACTGACTGCTTAGGCTTGGAAGTAAGGCTTGAGTGCAGAGAAGGGGGGGGGGGGTGGTATGTTGAAGAGTTGGGCAATGGATGGTTTTGAGAAAATTAGGAGAGGCTGCAATTTCGATTGGCTGACAGGGAAGAAACTGCCTCACTGCGAGATGAGACTTCAGCAGTTGGGACAATTTGTGCAAGTGGTTCTGGACATGCCCACTGCTGGAATTAACTGATTGCTGTAGAATCTGCTGTATAACTGGAATTACTTGTGGGGATGAGAACATGAGTATTTTGTTAAGTGATATGAGGTATCTGGAATGTTGGTTTGCCAGATTGGTATACTGTTGCTGGACAAGGTGAGTAAGGGCCAAAGACTGTAGCAAAAGGCATGTAGGACAAGGTGAGCTTGCAGTGGACAATGAAATATTTGCAGTTTGATTGTAAGACCATTTGGGGGTATGTTGAAGGAGAGACGTGCTTTTATGAAAAATATTTGAGAGATGTTTGTCGAGCTGAAAAACGTTATCTGTGTGGGCACAGGTATTTATCAACAGGTGACCTGTAAGGGAATGTTAGTGGAGGCATGTTGAGGGCCAGAAATGTTTATATTGAATGCAAATTAAGTGCGTTGTCTACAATGAGTTTTGAAAAGCAAAATGATGAAAGCAAGATGGAAACAAAAAATCGTTGGACGAGAAATGTTTAAACTTATTGTAAATGTGGGATTAAGGATAACAGTGGCGTTTGAAATGCACTCCGATTAAAGTGAGAGCAGTAAACTGGATGAGATGGTAATAAAATATTCAAAAAATGTTGAAAATATAGGTAGATAATGAACTATTTATGTCTACACCATGGGAAATTCATCACCAAGACAGAAAACGTGTTTCCTGAAAACAAAAGATTGAAATGGATGTGATGTTAAAATATTAACAAATAAATATATAATTTGAATGGAGGAAGTGATTATAAGCGAAAGTTACCCAGTAATAACAAGGAAAGAGTCGGGAAAACACATTTCAATTGTTGTGGCAACAATGTATTAATATGCGATATGAGGTTATATAGGTTATATATGTGAGTGCTTGCAAAACATTTTTGTTTTTATAATGCTGTTGCAGTAATATGCCCTGTCAGTACTTTGAACAGGTGCAATTATTCATCTCAGAATCGGTCTATGCATGGTTGACCGGGAATAATATTATGCACAGCAGAACTACTCCTTTAATTGCTGCTCATGGTGAAGTTGATGAAACTGTGCGGAATTATATTACTTTGTCTGGCTGTGATGAATTTCTCACAAAAGGAAGGTACTAATCCCAGTTTTCCGTGGTTTTTTGAAGTTATGGTAAATACCAGGCTGGTTCTTAATGATAAGGTCATGGGCATTTTCTTTCCAGTTCTAAACCCATCCTGTAATAGCCCGAATAACAAAAACCATAAAGCTCCAAAACCACCACATTCTTAATATATCCTGTTATTTCATATTTCTGTCTTTCTTTTGTTCTAACTGTATAAACAATCTTTTTTTTGTGTAGGAGCTGAGAACTTTTTTCACCTTTTCACCACAGTGCCATGTGATGTAATTAATAAATCTTTTGTATTGGCATATTATTTTAGCTTTTTTCACTTGTAGGGAATAAATGAATATGACATTTGAATTTTGATTTAAAATTGTACTCATTTGCATAATTTATCACCTTTTCTAACATTAAGTTTCTTTTATTGATCAGCATATAACATATGTCCACAGACAGCAACCATGTGCAGTCAAAGAATATTTCCACCGATTAGCTGTAATATATAAAAAGTCCTGGTTTATTTTGTAGGCCCCCTGCCTTAACTTCACTTCTAGTATAATGACCAGGGTTCGGATCTTTAGGACAAGTCATATTTTTTCCTGTCTTGTTTTTAAGCTGTAATTCTGCATTAAACACTGATTGAACGTTTATGATTGTATTTAAATGTATTTTATGTAGCATATAAAATCATATTTAGGCCATTTTCCTAGTTTTGGTCATATTACGATAATATTTATGGTCATATGGTCATATTTTGAGCAAGAATCTGGAAATTTTTTAATAGCACCGCGAATTCACTTGATATAGGTGAGAAGAAATTAAGATAATTATTCATGAATTGTACTCTTATTAAATATTGGAGGAAAAACCAAACTAATTTTCCCTGAATAGGTCAGATTTCTCCAGACAAGAATTAAAGTTATGCATTATTCAGGGCAGGATTAAGACAGCGCGGGGCCGGTAGCAAATGGGAAGAAGAGGCCCTTGATTTTTGCAGGTCGCCCATCTGGTCTAGGTGCGGGGCCCCTCTAGGAGGCGCGAGGCCAGTAGCATTTGCTACCTCCTGCTACGTGGTTAATCCGGTATTGGCATTATTGTCACTCTCTAAACGTTAATGTTCCGCCCGCCTTTTAATCTACACAATGCAGCAGCATTATGCATGTGTCAATGCATATCAATCAATGTCTCAATGAAATACCATTAAAAATAATCCTCAGTCAGTGTTAAATCTGCAGTGGATCAGTGAGTACCGACATGCCGAAAACATAATTTTCTGAAAGTGCGAAGTTACAGAGTTACGTAAGGGAACTTGGAGAGGAGTATTTCGGTAGAGATGAAAGAGTTCTTTCCGGTAAATTATGTGAAATTAAAGTGACTTATACAAAATGATTTCAAATTTAATTTCCCAATGGTGCAGCGAGTGCACGAGAACAAATTATGCTGTCTACGTGGAAGCAACACTACTAGATAAAATAAATCATGTATAATTGAGCATGTTTCCATGTATAGTAAATTTAAATGTTTGGTCATATTTTGTAATTTTTAGGTCATATTTACCCATTTTTAAGGTCATATTTGCCTGCATATTTCTCTACTTTTTTGGCCCTAAAGATCCGAACCCTAGTAATGACCATCAGATTAAGCTGACTTAGAACTTGAAGCAAACAGCCAATGCAGTTCCTCAAATTGCTTTACAATGAGTTTTCTAAATAATGTATCTCCTCCTCTCACCAGACAGTGGAAACTCTCTTATCATAATTTCTTCTATAATTGACATCACTTATGTGTATACCTTAAATCCAGATTGTTTCTTCAACTGTTTTCTGTTCCTTTTTGCATAAAAATACATCTTCAGTTTTTGAAGTGAAACTTCATTGGCTGCAATAGGGAGAAATTTGCTAGCGTTATGGGATATGATTTGCGTTTTGTGACGACTGTGCATGCGCAGAACCCAATGTTTATGGTTTAATGGCATCAACAGTTGGCAACTTGTGTATGGCTCAATGTAAAATTGAAAATGAGGGGGAAAAAAATAGGATTGTAGCAGTGTACATTTCTCCTAATCAAAAGTTAGATGACATTATTCATTATTTATATCATTCACTATTACCATATACAGTACAAGGTTTTGCCTTACTTCATAAAGATAACATAAAATCCCTACGATTTTTAGTGGAGATTTTAATGTCAGTTTTGAATTAGGTAAAATCAAGAAGCTGGTTGTATATTTATGAGAACTTCAATTTATCTTTGCAAAGTAATCCACAAATTTCAACCAATAAATCTAATATAACAATTGGTACAGTCTTCATGAGGTATGTGGATCATATGAAACATATGTTTACTAATAATAACTGGATCTTACGGGAATGCCGCCTTATTTATATGACAGTCTAAGCTTTCAGCTGCCATTGTGCAGTCTTCGTTAGAGATACTTTCTTTAGTTTTTCATAGAAACAAGTGCTAAGTATCGCAGAAAAATGGGCCACTGTCATAATTGAAATTGTACATGTTCTTTAAAATTTCTGCTGTCTCCTTCATTCAGCAAAATGGCAACCGAAAGCTGACTGTCAAAGAGATAACGCGGCATTCGAGCAAACTCCAGTTGTTATTAACAAAGATGGCGATGGAAGCCTGATAATTCATATATTTTCTATTTTAGTTACTATATACCTTTGTTATTCAAAAGTATACGATACAAATTCACCAAATACAATGTAATTAGAATACTACTAATAATAATAAATAGTAAAATAAATTAATATTAACAATAATAAACATTGTCATCAACATACACTCTGCGAAGATCTATGTGATCAAATAATTTTAATTTTTTCCCAACAAAAATGTTAGTTTGCTTTTGACTGTTGCGTCCTGTTGTCTGTAAAGCAGTTACTAGATAATTTAATCCAATATAAAAGCTGAACACAAAATAGAGAGTAAGGCTTGATCCAATACTCTATAATCTTGCGAAGTGTGCCTTAACATTTTAATGGTTTTTTGGGCAAATATACCTTGAGATCCAGTCTTTCTTTAAATACATGTGAGAGTCATATGAAATAACTTAACAATTTGTAAAAATTTTATTCAATGATCAGTTTGGTTCCAGCTTGAGTAATGTGCCATTAAGTTCAGGTTACAAGTGTTGGTATGACCGTAAACTTGGGTTGCTATATGCTTAACAGTTCTCATGATCTATGTAAATCTAAACAGAAACTCTTGGTATGTATCCTTCAAAACTTTCATTATGTCTCATTTTTGAAATGCTAAAGTAAGCACAATTCAAGAAAAATTACTATGCCTGTTGAGCGAATGGTAATACTGATGTCTGACACTTCAGATGACATGGGTTTGATTCCTGGTATGGCCACTCATATTTTGGTTTTCAGTGATGTCCTTAAACCACTCCATGTGAATGTTGTTGGGACCAGTGGTGGCTCGTGACTAAAGTTAGTGGCAGTGCTGCTTTGAAAATAGAGGTCTGTCTATTCATGGTTATTGTTAAATCATAGTGATAGTATCGACAGGGCATTTAGCCATTCTATGTATGTGCACACTTCAGAGCCAGATTTGTGCACATGCCCGGAACGGCAAAATCCCTGTCGGTGGCACTGCTGCGAGTACAGTTCCACAGAGGGATATTTCCACATTTTTTTGTTCTTTTATTATTATTATTCATATACATCTACATCTACATATATACTCTGCAATTCACAAAATTGTGGGTGGCAGAGGGTGCTCAGCACCAAAGCTAATCTCTTTGCTGTGCATTCCAATCCCTAATGGTACGAGGGAAAAAAGAATTCATATAAGAATCAGTCCGGCACCTTATTTCTCTAATTTTATCTTTCCTGTCCTTCCGACTCAAATAGGTTGGTGGAAGAAGTATTTCACCACACTCAAAAGTGAAAGTGGGAGTACGCATGTTTTCCAATAAGTTTAAACGAAACGTGTGTCGTCTATCTACCAGAGACTCCCAACCTAGTCTACTAATCAGTTCTGTGACGCTTTCATAAGGACTGTAGCAAGCGGTCACGAATCGAGCGGCTCTTCTCTGTACTTACTCAATACTTTCGATCAACCCCTTACGAAACGGATCCCAAATGGCACAATAGTCCAAATGTGGACGCACAAGAGATTTGTACGCTATCTCCTTTGTTTGTTCATTACAATTTTTCAAGATTCGACCTATGAATCGCAGCCTAGAATTTGCTCTACCTACTAACGAATTAATGTGTATGTCCCATTTCATATTCCTTTGTACTGTTACTCCCAAATATTTCATAGAATCGACCATATCAATAACTGTATTGTTTAACTCGTATTTTTGAACAATTGGATTCTTTTTGTTAGTTATGCTCATTGTCTTGCACTTTCTACAATTTAGAGTAAGTTGCCACTCAGCGCACCAAGCCAAAACAACATCCAGATCGCGCTGAATTTCTAAGCAATCGGCCAAATTTCTTACTTCCCTATAAATAACCGCATCATCTGCAAACAATCTAAAAAGGCTTTTCAATTTGTCTCCGAGATCGTTTATAAAAATTAAGAAAAGAAGTGGTCCAATTACACTTCCTTGAGGTACACCCGATGTAACATCTAGATTAGAAGAACTTTCTCCTTCAACGACAACATACTGCGACCGACCAGTTAGAAAATCCTTTATCCATTCACAAAGCTGATTCGATATACCGTACGCTCGAAGCTTCGCTAAAAGGCGGTTGTGTGGCACAGAGTCAAAGGCTTTCTCGAAATCTAGAAAAATTGCATCTACTTGTGAACCTGTATCGATAACTTTCATTACGTCGTGTGTGAATAGGGCCAGCTGTGTTTCACATGATCTTTTCTTCCGAAATCCGTGTTGATTTGTTGTAAGCAAATTATTATCATCTAGGAAATTCATAATGTTCGAGCATATAATATGCTCCATAACTCTACTACAAACAGATGTTATAGATATGGGACGATAGTTCCCAGGATCACTTCGATCACCTTTTTTGAAAATCGGAGTTACTTGCGCGATTTTCCACTCTGAAGGTACTTTTCGCTCTTCTAATGATTTACTGAATATATTAGACAGAAATGGCCCAATTTCCGCCGCATACTCTGAAAATACTCTTACTGGAATTCCATCCGGGCCCGGTGCTTTCTCCCACTTCAGGAGCTCTAATTGCTTAATGATACCTGCAGTATCTATTCGTAATGATTCCATCACCGACTCGCCACGGCGTGGGAAAATGGGAATACTATCCTTAAGTTCATTTGTAAATGAATTTTTGAATACAGTATTTAGTACGTTAGCTTTATCGCGGCTTTCATTAACCTCGGAACCTTCACGAATTAGTGCTGGAATATTGCTGTTGGTACAATTAACTTTTCGTACATACGACCAAAATTTCTTTGGGTTTCCTGTGAGACTCTTAGAGAGAGAGTTGGAGTGAAAATCGTTAAAGGCCTCGCGCATTACATTCTTAATACGACCTCTTAAATCAGCTAAGGTTTCTAAATCGCTGCGACACCCCTTCCTTCTTAAGCGTGCGTGTATTTTCCGTTGTTTTTTGAGTAATCTTTTGACTTCGCATGTGTACCATGGTGGATCATTCTCCCCCTTTATTGTCCGCTTTGGTATATATATTTCCATGCCTTCCCTGACTATATGTATAAAACGATGCCACATCTCTTCAACGGTGTCCTTTGTTGACTTGAAGTTATGGTAATTATTCCTCAGGTAGGTTCTAAAACACTCCTTTGAGGCCTTATTGAATCTGTATACAATTCGCCCTTTTTTCCTTTTTCGCTTGGTCATTAATTTGATAGTCGCAATTACCGCTTTGTGATCGCTTATTCCTGTGGTCGTTGAAACGTCGGTGAATAATTCTGGCCTGTTGGTAACCAGCTAGTCTAAAATGTTTTCGCTACCGTTATGACACCATGTAGGTTCATTAACTAGCTGCTCGAGATGATTATCTGACAACAACTCGAGAATTACTTGAGAAGCTGCCTTATCCCTGCTACCTGTGATGTGAACGTAATTACGCCAGTCAATATCAGGCAGATTGAATTCGCCTCCTAGAATCATAGCATGATCCTTAAAACGGCTAGCTATACTATTTACATTATTTGTCAACTCCTCGACGATAACTATGTCGGAATCGGGTGGACGGTAGAAGGCGCCTATGATTATTTTTGACCCAGCAACGTTGAGTTTAATCCATATGATTTCACAGATCGTATCGATGTCTATTTCATTACATGGGAGAAATTTACTCACAGCTATAAATACCCCACCTCCATGAGAATGTAATCTGTCTTTACGAAAAACGTTCATGCTATCTTTAAAAGTTTCGGCGGAACTAATTTTCAGTTTCAACCAACTTTCTGTACCGATAACGATATCCGCTTCTGTACTACAAATATCGCTTTCTAGTTCCGGTTGTTTGTTGTAAACGCTTCTACAGTTAATTATGAGAACTTTTAACTGTTGAGATTCTTTTACGTTGCTCCTACATTCCCGTGTTGCATCTGATTGGGTTGCCCGTAACTGAATTTCGTGTTTCGGGTCTTCCTCCCTCAGCCTAAAAAACCACCCAGTGCATTCCACACGGCCCCTGCCACCCGTGTAGCCGATTCACGTGTGTAGTGCACACCTGACCTATTAAGGGGAACCCTACAAGACTCGACCCTATGGCGAAGATCGAAAAATCTGCAGCCAATGTCATCACAGAAACGTCGCAGTCTCTGGTTCAGCCCCTCAATACGGCTCTGAACCAGAGGTCCACAATCAACTCTGTCTAGGATGCTACAGATGGTTAGATCTGCCGATATCTTGCGGTCACTGGCCACAGAGTTCACCCTTTCAGCTTTATTATTCATAAAGCAAGTGGTGATTACTGGCATTAAGTTTAATGTTTAATTATATACCTATTTTAGAATTAGAAAATCGGGGGAAGACTCTTTGTATTGTTTAGTATCGATAATTTTGGATGGGAGTGAAGGTGGTGCTGCAGTTCCACAGTGGCTACCAATGAGCTGCCACTGGTTGGGATAGGGCATGCATAAAAGCAATAGCAATTTTTTATTTGTATTATTTATTAATTTTGAAGCAAAGCGGGAGAGAGAAATTACTGCTTCTACTGGTTTTCTTATGCTTTTTCACTTTTCAGTCAATCTAAATTTTAAACCCTTTTTGAACCCCAAGTTGACAATTACTGGAAATTTTATACATAATTCAGCCATGAGAAGCTATTTGCCAGTGTCATATCTACTTTTTGTTTTAAAAGAAGAAAAAGGAGGCAAATCAAACTCGTCCCTTATCGGAGATGAATGCGCAGAGAGATGTGTGTGTGTTTCAATAATTCTATACACCATTCTTTGTTGTAATGATAAATAAATGTTTGGAATACTTTAAAAACCTTACATTCGTTTGTACAGAGAGAAAACCAGCAATTGTTATAGTTCGTGTTTGATAGGAACATGAGGATTTTTATTAGGGATTTACTCTTAGTTTTCACATTAGTAGCTAGAAATGGGAATGGATTGTTGACAAGAATGGGGAAAAAATCAGCCATAGCTGATTGAACGACCCACCCTGGCATTCATCTGGAGTAATTATACAAAACTGCGTGAACTTAGTCTCACCAGATGTTGGGCTTGAATACGTTTGCATATTCTCACAACAAATGAAAATAATTAGTTGGCAACTCATTTCAGTTAAATAAGATATATTTTTCAAAACTGCTAGTTTTCTCGTCAAAAATTCAGTTGTTAATGTAATTTATAGTAATTACCTTATCAGCCATTTTCTTTGAGTACTATGTACCATAATAGAACCTTCCCAGCAGTTCAGCCATATGTTTCAAAGCACCAACACACTGACACAGGTTGTTGTGTATGACCCCAAATTTAAGTTAAATTAATGGTTCTTTAGACGTCTTTTTCAACTAAGTTATCAAATGCTGAGATAGTTCTGTTTTCGACTTGAGAATTATGAGATACACAGAGTAACACAGAATACCTTAGTTCATTGCTAACAATTTTTAAAGATGGATCAAAAACTAACTATTCTTTTTTGGTGTAGATAAGTGGTTCCCAGCAGGGGCAGTAACACCCACCATTCGGCATTGAAGACATCATAGGGAGTGTTTCTGGTCCAAGACAAATTTAGGGGGTGTTTAGGGCCAACCACCATCCTCAGCTTTCCAGTGTTATAACTGCCTTTAAGGGCTGCATCACAGAAGCTTTTAATTACATTTCCATGATCATATGTAACCAAAGGAGGATTAAGCGTAGTCAACAATTTGTTAGTTAAGAAAAGAAACACATTGTCAATAGTGTAATGTGGGGATCTGTGATTGCTGATGACAAATATGGCACCAGATATCAAAATGTCATCACGCCAAGCTCAGCCCTCTAGTTATTAATATTATTTCATAATATGTATTTGTTAATCATACTGTGAACAATATACCAATATTGTTAATATCTTTTATTAAGTAATTTTAGAAATCTGCCTTTGTTTATTTATACATGATGATGCCCAATTCACCTGAGAGGGGCACCATCAAATCACTGTTTCAAAAATTGGGTTACAAACCAAAAATCTGGAGAAGTGTGGGTTGCTTTGTTTATTACTTTTTTTCTGAAATGGGAGCAATGAGAATTTAAAAAAAAAATGGTCGGTGGGCCAAAAAATGTTGGGAACCTATGGTGTAGAGCAGGGGTCTCCAAACTTTTCAGCCTTAGGGCCATACTGATTACTCCAGTAAGTTCCGAGGGCCAAAACCAACATAAAATGAGAAAACTTCAGTAAACTAAACTTAATTTGCTAGGGGGCGTCCGTAAATTACAGTAGAGCTAAAAAAAAAAAAAAAAAAAAAAAAAGGTCTACAATTCGCCTAGCTCTCCGCGGGCCGGACAAAATCTGTCCGCGGGCCGGATGTGGCCCGCGGGCCGTAGTTTGGAGACCCCTGGTGTAGAGCATGCTTAGTGACCATACTGTTGTCTACAAGAAGTAAAGCCCTAAATAATATGATAAACTAAAACATTCATCGTTACTTAATAGTAACCTGGGTCAATAGCATTGGAATACCAAAGCCCACATAGTACCTTCTTTAATCTCTTCATGAGTACTGTAAGAGAGGTATGTACAAATTCCTGTTTTTTTTATGTTTTAGTTGTTCATTTGAGGAATGAAAGAAATTATAAATTTTTCAGAGTGTTCCTTGTTAAATTGGAGCCACAACAAAGTATTGTCAAGCTGCCACCACCAGATAAGTTTCCCATTTCCACTTATGAAGAAGTTCATCAAAGCAAAAAAGGAGGTGCTTACATTGCAGAAATGTTTGAAAGGTAAAATTAGTCTTTTTATGATATTTGTAATGTTTTTTTATTTCACTGCTTTTGTCTTGAATGATAATGGAATATTGCAGTTATAGGGATGTTGTAGAAAGTACACACACTTAGGATGATGAAAGTGGCAGGATCTTCATTTGCATGCTGCTTGAAAATGTGATCTATCAAATAATAATAATAATAATTATCTGGCACTTTTAAATCTTGATATTACCGTAATAGCTTACTGTGAATCATATCTAGCTGCTTGACGTGGAGGCTAACTGTTAGAGCCGAAGTGCTTTTAATGTACCTGACTGTATTAGGAATTGATCAGTTAATAGTGTTTCACAAGCATAGCTATTATTCCTGTAACAATATCAGTTGACTTTTTGAAGGATTTAGCATAAATGTCAGTTGATATGTGTAATTTGTGTTGGGTGTATTTCTTTTTTTCTGTCACAGATGTAGTTATAATTATGTGAGGCATCAGAAAAGTTGTCTCATGTGATGAAATAATATTTATATCTTGTTCACCATGATTTGCTAAATATAGATGTGTCAGCTTAATTGCTCGAATTTTAATATCGTTTACAGTTGGAAGGCTTAAAGCATTGGGTGGAAATATAGGCAACACAGTATAAAGGATGACTGATGATTGAATCATATGACCAGATCGATAAATGCTCACAAGACCTGCAGATATGTATATATATTTTAAAGTTAATTTTCAGTCTGATCACCAGTTCTATTGCTTCACTTTAGAGGTTTACCCCCAAAATTGCTGAAAAGTGGTTAGATATATTGACTTGGTTAAAGCTGAATAATTTAAGAGATGTGAGTAAAAGTTGGGCAGTTTTAGATATTGACTTCTGCATGATAAGGGCTTTGACCCAGTATTTGTATTGTTAGGCTTTTATCCATGATCATCAACAGTTTATCCATCTATCCATGTTTTTAAGTATTTGTGTATTTCTTTGTTGTACAGATTCCTGTGATACATGTATATCAGTACTCATGTTGTGTATTTTGTTTATATTTAGTAATTTGTGTGAAAGAAGAAAGCTTGGCTAAGATAAAGGCATATCCTAGGTGGTGGTGGTGGTGGTGGTGGTTTTAGTAATTCCATCACAGATTCTACCAGCAGATTAGTGAAAGATAAAATATCACCTGTAGATCTAACATGTGCAGTTGAGTAGGTTTGTAAGCAATAGAGCAAATATTCCATTAAGAAGATAGAAGGTTAGGGAAGTAATGTTGACATACTCAACCCTAGTTCTGAAAGATTTTTTCATTTACTTGCATGCAGTAAATCACTTCGTCCGTAGTTTCCTTTTTTAATGAAAAACGTGATTATAAGCAAGAAAAAGTGCACGATTTCTAATATATTCCTAGTAGAAATGCATAAAAATTTGATATCAACATTGTACATCTTGGATAACTGTACATTTTTGCAGCAGCAATACTGTATAAAAACCTCCCGGGATTCTGGTGACGTCGAAGTAAAGTCAACTGGCAACATTTCGAGAGCCAGCACTGCTCCCATTGACAATCCCCGTTTAACTAACTGAAGACTGCTTCATTGTAGTCTGTTATATAGGTCTACCAGCTGGGAGAGGAGGGGAGTTCGCATGGAGGGGCAGTCTATCTGGGCACTGCCTACTTGGTGACGACATGTTTGGACCGCTATTATGCCCTAATATTGTTTGGTCCCATGTGCCTTGCAATATTCTAATTACCAGCATCCATGTTTGGCTTAAGCTGAGTACCTGATCCCGATTGATAACATTATGACTAAGCCAAATTTCTATCGCCTCCTTCATGATATTCTCCCAAAAATTATATGTATGGCAAAGGCATGTCGTTTTGTCGAACTATGGCTCGTGACCATTGTCAATGGCATGTTCAGCTATAGCATATTTTTCTTTCTGTCTTGAGTTTAAAATATCTGATATGTTCTTTGTGTCTTTCATCGATAAGTTTGTCCTATATAAGAAGTACCGCATTCGCGGAAAATTTTGTATACTCCAGTACCTCAACTTGTAAGACCCAAAGCTGACACCGGGGTTGTAGCATTGCCTTAGTGCCTTAACTAACAGTTTACGTTGATGGAAAGTTCTGTGGAATTTTCACAAAATAATTTGAATTTGACCATGTAGCCTACTAGAAACTCAACTTAAATGCTTGAAGGTCGCCACTAGATCTGTTTCTAAACCACAAATCTAGAAAAGGTTCTTCTACTAAATTATAACAGTTCACTTTCAGAAAATTTAAAGTTTTGTTTTCAAAGTCACATTTACTAAAATGCAATAAACAGTTGAGTAGGCAAATCGAACACTCGTTTCCAAAATATTGCAGATTGTGGAGACAAATTACCAACCGAAAACCCCTTTTCAGAATTTCAAAGTTCTAACGGACATTAATCTCACAGGCTATCACACCGAAGTCCCAACATGGCCGACTCGGTAGCGCCAAATTTCAACCGACTTCCTCCCGCTCCGCCACAAGACTTGCGCAGGTTAACTTAACATAGCATTCCACGGAAAAGGACAAGACGAAACCAAAAGAAAGAAAAGACTACATATTACTAAGTTACTACTTTAAACATCACTGAGAAAATAATGCATGGAGTTGCGTGATTACTTTCCGGCGTACGAGTGAGACAATGTGAACTTACTGCACGATCTTTTATAGGCTGCTCATAGCCTATGACCTAGGCAAATCTTTCTTTAATTAATATCTCCAAAATCACAAAATAGTTTAACTTGAAATTTTTACAGGGACTTTATATAGTCATATTCTATTTGTTTTAATTTAATTTATTATTCCAAAAGGTTTCTATGGTCTTAAAACTAAAGTCATCACACGACCAACTTAGGGGAATTTTTACGCGCTTCAACAACAATCCGCGACAATCTATTTTTCAAAAACTTAATTACCAGACAAATGCTTAAACTTTTCACCGAAACCACTATATGTTCGTAATTGTCTTAATTAGAGCTATCTACTGATATAAATTTCCAATTAATATTCCTTTTAATTAAAAAGTTCATTTTTTTCTCTTAATTAAAACTGCTAATTAAACTTTGCCAAATTATTTAATTTTACTACCAAAATATTGGGAACAATGCTGACTATAGCTGGTGATAAAAGATCAGTTGTAACTTTACGCAATTTAAAGATATTTCAAACCTTATATTTTTACTTTTATGATCGCGTCTTTCAAAGCTTGAACAAAGCGGAATGTCTCTTAAAATAAACATTTAGTGATATGATAAATACACTTTAAAATGATTTTTATGGTGAATCCTCATTTTGGGAAAAATTACAGGGAAATTCCTTAAAGTTGACAACTACTCTTCATGAAATTTCTAAGTCCAGCATAAGCAACTTTACAATCAATCTATATGTTTACTGTGAATTTACTTCCTCCCTTATTCTTGAAGCTAAGGAACTAGAATTTGCAAAAATTCTAAGGTGCTTACATCGTCACTGAACCCACATGGTGTCACAATGGTAACGAAAACATTTTAGATATTCTCGTTACAAACAGGCCTGAATAATTCATGGACATTTCTACCACCACGGGAATAAGTGATCATAAAGCTGAAATTGCTACAGTAAAATTAACAACCATGAGCAAAAAGGTAAAGAAAGGAACATTTACAGATTCAGAAAGGCCCCAAAGGATTGTTTTAAAATGTATTTGAGGGATAATTACCGTACCTTCATAGCAGCAAGAGCCACAGTTGAAGAGATGTGGCATCAATTCACACATATAGTCAAGGAAGGTTTGGACTTACATATACCGAAACAGTCAGGGAAGGAAATGGTTCCCCGTGGTATACACCTGAAGTTAAAAGGTGACTTAAAAAACAAAGGAAGATAATGCACACTCAAGGAGGATAACGTATCGGAGTGATTTAGAAAAGTTAGATGAGATAAGAGGACATGTTAAGAATGCGATGTGCGAGGCCTATAATGACCTTTGTCGCAATTCACTTTCTAAGAGTCTCACGAAAAACCCAAAGAAATTTTGGTCGTATGTAAAGAAAAAAAAAGTTAGTTGTGGTGACAACAATATGCCAGTTCTAATACAAGATGTTCGGGAAGTTGACGACAGCCGCGACAAGGTTACCACATTTAACACCAAATTGAAAAATTCTTTCACTGACGAAAACATGGAAAGCGTTGCCACTTTTCTACAATGTTTAGAATTAGAGGTGGATCTGGTACAAATTGATTGTGTAGGTCTTATAAAGCAATTAAAGCTCCAAAAGTGGGGTAAAGCGCCAGGTCCCGATGGTATACTAGTAAGAGTATTTTCAGAATATGCATTTCTGTGAGATATCTTCTGTAGATCTGCAAAAGAGAAAAAAGTACCTTCTGACTGGAAAATAGCACAGGTAATTCCTGTTTTCGAGAAAGATGATTGGAGAGGTCCTAGGAATTATCAACCATTATCTCTTGCTGTAGAATTATGGAGCACGTCATATGCTCTAACATTATAAAGTTTATAGATGAAATTTAGTACCAAATATAATTTTGGAAGAACAGATCGTGTGAAACAGATTTTGCCCTATTTTCACATGATGTAATGAAATGAAAGTTATCGATGCAAGTTCACAAGTTGATGCAATTTTTTTGGATTTTCAGAAAGCTATTGACTCTGTACCACACAACAGACTTTTAGCAAAGACTCAAGCATGCGGTATATTGTATCAGATTTGTGAATGGATACGTGATTTTCTATCAGGTTGGTTGCAGTATGTCGGGGGAAGCCTCTTCCAAGCTAGGTGTTACTTCGGATGTTCATCAAGAAAGTTTAATATGACCACTTTTTTCGTAAATTTTATAAATGATCTTGGTCACAACATTAAGAGCAGATTGTGATCATTTGCTGATCATGCAGTTATCTATAGGGAAGTTAGGTTCTCTGGTGATTGCTTAGAAATTCAGCGGGATCTGTTTGTTGTTTCAGAATGGTACCATAAATGACAGCTTTCATTTAACTGCAAAATGTGCAAGGCAATGTGAATAAGTATCAAAAAGTATCGGTTTGTTCATGAGTACAAAGTAAACGGTTGCTTCGATGAAGTATCTGGGCATAATAGTGCAAATCAACATGAAATGGGACTTGCACATAACTTCTGTAGTAGGTAAAGCTAATTCTAGATTACGTTTCATAGGTCGTATTTTGAGGAATTGTAATACTCATAAAAAGTAAATAGCATTCAAAACTCTAATACATTCACATTTGGATTACTGTTGTGGATTTTAAGATCCATATCACAAGGGATTGATTGACACATTAGAGAATGTACAGATGAGAGCTGCTCAATTTGTGAGTGCTTGCTGCAGTCCTTACAAAAGTGCCACAGAATTGATACATAGGTTGGCTAGGATTGTTTGGCAGACCGACAACATTGTTTGTGTTTGAATTTATTGGAGAATATGCGAAATTCTTTGATTTACAAGTGGAATGGAATAATTCTTCTGCCAATCTATTTAGGTCACAATGGCAGGAGGGATAATATTAGAGAAATAAGATGCCATACTGGTGCTTGTATGTATTATTTATATCCTTGTGCTATTCAGGATTGGAATGCACAGAATTAGGAATGGTGATTAGCACCCTCCGGCACCCACAATATTTGTCAATTGTGGATTATGGATGTAGATGTAGTTGTAATCGATGGCATGGTTATTGGGAATTGAGAAATTCAAGGACTTGGTTATCACTGTCGCCCCAGGTGATAAATATATTATCTTTGTATCTGAATCTCACATTGGATTTAAAGGAAGTGGGGGAAGTTCGGGAAATGTTGCTTCAGATGACCTAGGAATAGATTGGCGTAGGAGAGGGCCGAGTGGGTACCCATGGCGGTGCTGCATATCTGTTTATAAACTTAAGAATTGAAGGAGAAAAAGTTTTTGTAGATAATTAGGTATGCCAAGGATGGAAATATGTATGTACTGGGAAGGGTGTGTGGGGGTTGCAGATCTAGGAAGTGTTCCAAGATGCTTAGGCCCTGAATGTGGGGAGTGTTTGTATAAAGAGAGGTTACATCAGTGGAGACAAGAAAGGATTCTGGAATTAGAGGAGTGTAGACTGTGGACAGATGCTCAAGAAAGTGTGTGATGTATGGGTATTATAGTGCATATTGTAGTTTCTGTTGCTCTTGTAACTGAACACCTGTGCCTTCAACCAACTTTGCACTTTCAGTGTTATATATGAGTAGAGTAATTGTAGGCAGTTAATCACTTATGCCTATCACATTACCTTCTTGTATTATACATTCAGAATGATTGGAAGCAAATTACTTCTTGTTGTTGTTCACATGTTTTTCCCAGTGATGTTTTGTCTAGTATGTGTTGTTACTGGGGAGTTTGAATTTTATCATCAGAAAATGAATGTATTTGTTGTTTTGTTTTGTTAAATACGTCTTTGTATGGGAAAGAAAATAAACAGAAATTCCATAAACATTTGAATTAGAATTTTTTACTAAATAATAATTTAACTGTTCAACATGTAAGTGCAGAAAAAATAGCATACAAGGATTGTGTAATATTAGATCAATGTTATTTATTTTTTACTTTTGTTTTCCCCCCTCCAGCGATATGCTAAGCACAGAAGTCTTTTTGGGTGACGGTCATCCACAACAGACAAATTATTCTGCATGTCTCCTCTGTGTGGGACTGCGAATAACACCAGCAGCACCTACAGCATCACCAACAATTGTTCCAACTGTGAGCATTGTGAATTCCTCTGCAGAATCTGTAGCTAGAGAAAGACGTTCACCGCCAGTTCTACCTGAAGTTCCACAAGCTCCACCTGTGTATGACGGGCAACTTGATGAACGCAGTAATTATACAGGATTTATAGAAGTTGTAGGTAGGTTGCAATATTTTTGTTGTTTTCTTTAGCTTAGATCTTTCATTTTGTCCTGAATTGTCCATTAATAGTTGCATGGTTGTTTTTTTTAATAAAGTTATTTGGGAATGAAATATGATTTAAACAATTATTTTCGGTTCTGCAATTGTTGTTTAGGACACATTTGTAGTTGTAACTGAAATGCTCCAGGGTAACTTGGCAAACAGCTATATTCTTGCTTGGTAAGTCACAGTTACTATAGTATCAAAAGCTGTTACCCTTGATAGCATCATATTGTGGTGATTAGATTTTTTTATACACTCATGCCATCACAAAAACATTGATTATGGTCTCTTAAAAGAGAATTTGAGATCTAGCAAACATTTCATGCAATTTTGAAATTAGCTTTTGGTTTTTAAATGGTGCCTAAGGGTCTTTCTCAGATTAGGGTATGTCAGAATGTTTTTTTGTCTCTCTCTCTCTCTCTCGCTCTCTCTTTGTGTGTGTGGGGGGGGGAGGGTGAATGAGGATTTAATTGCAATAGACAGTGAGTGATTGGTTGAATATTGAGACAAAAAAGTTCATTTCTTTCTGGGAAATTTTCTTCCATAGCATCTAAAGGTGTAATAAATAAAGAACTGCATTTTAGTTACATAATATATGCTAACATCCTCCTCCTTTCCCTCCATACAGACACACACAAACCTGCACACACAAATTTACATGCATTCATGATTTGGTTATGTGTCATAGAGTTAGTTTCCCAACTAGTATCCTTGAATCACTCTAATCTGCTAAATTGTCTGTACAACATTTGCACATAAATGAGCATGCTGGATGAGTGGTAACATTTGAAGCTAGAATATCAGAGGATCAGTTTTTTTTGTTCCGCTCTGGCCATCCAAATTTCGATTTTCTATGTTTCTAACAACAGCTTCAAATGAACTCCAGGGTGGTTCCTTCATAAACATGGCTTATTTCCTTACTGTCTCTTTGCTACAATCCCATCCCAGCTATACCGACTCCGCATAGATATGCGCGTTACCCTCTGCCAGCTACTCCCTTCAATAAACCTCCAAACTCTTCCAAACAAATACAGCTTGCATTCCAGACACACATATGGCTTGCACTGTGAATGATGTGGACTAAATAATCTTCTAAAATATACAAGTTGCATTAAATCATTCATTTATGGGAACTAGTTTGAGTGTGAATGAAGGGAGGCTTTCCCGATGTATCAGCTCTACAAAATGTTCTCAAGCCTTGCACTAGGGAAGACCATCAATTCGATGCGATGTTTCGAATTCACTCTCTGACTTAGGGTGAAAACATGCCGAGCAGGTCACCGTGAAGGTGGCGGTCGCGCTGAAGGTCGATGTCGTGGTCGATGGGTAAAAACATGCCGTGCAGCTCGCAATGGTAATGAAGGTGGATGTCGACGTATAGCTGCTAGCATTCACCAGTGTTTTGAAAACCTTTGTAGGTGCCACACGTTGTAAATTGTTCATATTTTGTGTTTAATGGGAGTATCATTTACTTTATTTAACCTGCAATGATTTGTGGAAGTGATAACGATAGGGATGATGATGATCTGTCAGTAGACACAAAGTGTTGGGTACTTTCTACGGCTGGTATCGGAAGGTTCAGTTAACAACAAATAAATGAACGGAGACAAACGATTGGTGAATTTTACCATTTAATTCAGGATCTGAAAAATCATCCACACTGATTCCATGCCCACCTACGAAAGACACCACAAACTTTACGGTATAATCCTGGACAAACTGAAGTCAAATGTTTATAACAGTTACCACAACAATCCAATACATGCTGAAGGAAAACTCGTCTTGACTATAAATTAATGGTAATTATTGTAAATAAAGTATTTTCAAGTCAAATCTAAAAAATTTCAATCCAAAATCAGAATTTTCCATTTCAAATCCAGTCAACAGTTTATTTTAAACAATAGTAAACACGATAGTTTTTTTTTTTTACTTTCTTTAAATTTATGATGATTGTTGGACTGAATTGTCTGATATTCAGTTTCCGTCGGTATATGATGTGTAATAATTTCTGAATAGTCAATCAAGTCACTAACAATACATAATTGTTTAAATTAGGGCAAATGTAGGTGAGTGCAGGAAAGGGGGACAGATGGGTGTGTAGGGAAATTGCCACCGGAGTGTGCGCTCCATTGCAATTTAATTAAATATTATTATTATTATAAAATTTGTTGTAATTTATCTACCGCTGACTGCCTAATTGCTTGAAACATTAACTTTTCTGTAGTTGTCCAATTCATAAAAATCTTTACTTAATATTTCATCAATAATTTATTTAAAACAGAATGTAGCATTGTCATTATCAGTAAATTGTTAATTTATATCTGCTGTTGTGTAAAACAAAATGACATCCATTAAATAAATCAATATTTAGAACAAGACAAAATTAAACAACACCTCTATGTACAATACGAAAGCCGACCTGCGTAATCAATTGTAACCGAGCGTGGTGGTGTAACGGCTAGCGTTCTGGCCTCACATTCGGGAGGACGGCGGTTCGAATCCCCGTCGGGGCATCCAGATTTGGGTTTCCCAAATCACTCCAGGCAAATGCCGGGATGCTTCCTTCAAAAGGCCATGGCTGAATTCCTTCCCATTCCTTGCCCCCCCCCTCCTTTCCCGTCTCTAAAAGACCTCGCTGTTAGAGAGACGTTAAGCAGGTAAAAAAATATATATATATATATATATATCATTTGTAGAAGCTGGATCGCGTGGCCTTGACATAGCTCAGCCAATCAGAGCCAAGCAGACCTACAGCAGCGCGCTACGCCGCAGGGTGAAAACAAAATACTTCGTTCTCTCATCGACATCGAGGTGAGCAGCAAGCAGTGGCGGCGGGCGCGACCGCCTTAGCGTGCACTGACTCATTACTAACAATGATTTTGTTTCACATGGATGAAACATCTACCGCCACCATTACCATGACCTTCACCGCGAGCTGCTCGGCATGCTTTCACCCTTAGTCTTAAGTTCCTTGGGTTCCTGGAGTGGCTGCCCTTATATGTCCTGCATTGGGCAACGATTGCCAGTGAAACCATAGTGACATACACCAATTGCCACTCTATGTGGCGATGGTGGGCCCAGAAGCATGTTGGGGGTGAGTTGAGAAACAGGGCGGGACGTGTGGTGGGGAGGTCGGAGTTTATTTTAGAATGATCTTGATAGCTCTGTCTCTGTCTTCTTAACTGCTTAATAACTAGGTTCCATGCCACACCATCATTTATCTGTGTACAATGGCTTCCAAGAGACGAATCTCTACAGCCACCTTAATCACACTTTCCCAGAATTCTTTTGTGTGGGCCAGTATTTATGGTGCCTCAAAGTCAAACCTGTGTCTCTTCTTTATGCTGTGCAAAGCTACTGCTGACTTGGTCACTTTTCCAAGACCACACATTTTGCGTCTTCCATACAACACTGAAACACAGAATATACTGTTTTCCCAATGTACTGCTGCCAACATTGGAATAACTTCGATACTCTCTGAGACCCAAGCCATCCTTTGCACTGTGTAATAAATCCTTTATTTTCCTGGATGGGTAGAGGAACGTCTTTACATTTATCTGACAGTCTGGAAATATTTGCCAAATTCACTCCAGTTTTTGGTAAAGAGGCTTGTTGTTAAGCATCTTGCTTCCTTGTCTAGTTCTTGTCCTTCTTGCAAAAGGTCATGTTGATCTGAGCTGCACTGTATTAATTCATGTGGAATGTATGTACCAAGTGGTTTAGCTCCAGCGGAAGACTTTCTGCATCACGGGTGGCTCTGGCACGGCACATTCAGGCTGCTAACCCTAAACTGCATTGTAGGATGATAGCTGTGTTGCACTGAGGTATGGATCAGTATAGGTGGGTTCCCTAGACACTCTGTATTTTTGTTTGCCATCAGAATGCTGTACAGCATGATTAAGGCGATTGTTCATTTCATCTCGCCGAAGACATTGTAAACAGGGACACGGACTATCAACTTAGCACAGCATGGAACATAGTTATTTGTCAGTTAAAAGGACGGGAACAGAGCCCTCTAGATAATTCTAGAATGCATTCTTACCTCCAGCCAACACCCTCCATCGCATGTATCTCCGCCACACCTTCTGCCCCTCTGCACAACTAGCATTACAATGCTACACCTCCTCTGCATGGAGAGGCCCTTTGTTTTCATGACCATGATGTCACTGGCAACCATTAACCGGTGCTGGATCTATAAGAGCAGTCACTCAAGGAACCCAACACTTAGCACTTTCAAAATGTCATATCAAATTGGTGTGCTCCCCCAGTGTGAGGCCAGTGAACATTTTATTTATAGTTTCCACAGATGTTCAGTCAGATAAATTCCACCATACACGTTTCCACAGCTTCCTCCAAAATATTCATCAGGTGAGGTGGTATGTCACGGTCAGTTATAGATACATACGGGGCTCGCTGCCAAAATTGGTCACCAATTGACTAGTCCT
This sequence comes from Vandiemenella viatica, assembly GCA_031002005.1. Classification (NCBI taxonomy): domain Eukaryota; kingdom Metazoa; phylum Arthropoda; class Insecta; order Orthoptera; family Morabidae; genus Vandiemenella; species Vandiemenella viatica. The sequence goes on from CM061921.1 coordinate 219,047,293, forward strand.
GTTGTCTAGGACTCTGCGCTGTGTCACTCTTGCTCAAGCCTCCATGCTTCTCTTGGGAAAAGACCTCCTTCTCTGTTTATGTTGTTGCTGCTGCTCAGCCTAATCTCCAATGACACTACTATTACCAACTCCCAGAAATATTAAGTCTGGGCCAAAACTTCACTTTTTTCAAAGTTTATTCTCTGGCAGTTTTCCAACGCATGTTCAGCTAACACAACACAGACTTTTCTATCTGTATCAAGCACAAGTTATCTTGACACTCAGCTTGACACTCATTAATGTTTTTGATCATTTGGCCGATGGTTATTTATCCACATTCACACGGGATGGAATAAGTGCCTGGTATTCTTAAGCTTATTATGTCTTCCACCGAGTGCAGCATATCTTGCATGTTTGCTGGAGGCTGGAAAATGCTCCTTGTACCATGACGTGCCCGAATACCTGTGGATACTGTAGAATCAATACATCAGGAAATTGATATTGATATTCACACAACATTTTACATAGTTTATCTTTTCTATATGTTTGACTTTTCTGTTTTCCCATGGCTTTACTCCATGCAATGGACAACACAAAAGTTTGAAATGTGGGATATGCTACCTGTGAAAGCTTCTTAGTCATTTACCAATTGACTTACATCATCTTCTCAGCTTATTACATTGATATAATTTCAAACATTTTGTTGTTCTATATGAGTGGTCACAGGCATCCAGTATTCACTCTAAAGCTTGACTTCCCTGTGGTTACTCTTTCCAGAAAACTTAACGCCAGTGGTTTCATTTCCTACTTTGCTGTTTGTGCTGTTACAGTTCTTCTGTTTGTAGTTGTGCATCTTGACCCCAGCTGTCTGTGTAGACCTACTAGTACAAATTAGGCACTTTGTTCCCTTTCTGTCCTTTTCCCAGATTCTCTCCACATACTGTATGTATCCTCTCTGAGTGGGAACTACTTCTCACTACAATTATATATATATTACTTCCATTTTATGTTAAAATTGTCAGGAATTTTTTGTTTAAAAAATAATTTGTTTGGTTTTTACAAAGCCTGTGTGTATTTGCTTTCTTTAGTTTTCTTCCAAAACTCCTTACTATTACGTTTCTGTTCCTTATTTAAACCTTCCTGTTATTGAGGGGCTATATCCAAAAAATTTGTGTACCCATGTTTGTTTTTGTGCCATCCTGCCAGTGGTGTCATTTTAAGTTCGTCCTTGATACCTTTGTTTCTTGTTCTGCCTTCTCTTGTACACCCTTCGAGTGATTTTAAGAATTTCATTTCTGCCACCTTTAATTTTTTAGTTAATACTGATAATTAATTCATGTATAGAAAAACGGACACTGTCATAACATAATAAAATTTAAGCTGCATCTCTTTGTTTGCCTTTAAGTGTACGTCTTAATGGTCCCATAGATTTCTTGGTATTTACATAAGGTGTTTCAAAAAGGACACCAGTTTTGAATCGTGTAATATATTGTTATTTGTTGGTGGATCGCATTGTTGCATATCAGGTTGGTATCCATAAATGTTCCGATTGGTGTTGCAGTCTGAATTTCTCATATTGCTGCTTCATTGTGTGCCCAACCATGGAGGAGTTTACTACTTCATGTGCTAAAATGTTTTTTGAGAATAGAAAATGTTATGCTGCAATTGTGAAAAATCTTCAAACATTTGTATGGCTTAATGAAGCACCAGATCAACAGTTCTCAGACATATGGTATAGTTCACTGAAACAAGTTCAACAGTGAAGATGAAAAGTTCTGGCCATCCTCATTCTGGCCACTCCGTCCATTGAGGTAGTTCAGACAATGATGTTGCTTCATCGTCATTCCCAAGAATTGGGCATAGATTATTCTTCAGTACAGCAAATTCTCCGGTATGATCTCCATTACCACCTTTACAAAATTCAGTGAGCACGGAACCTGAAATTGGTCGATCATGAGAAGGGGTGACATTTTGCTTATTGGTTTCTGAGAAGACTACGACTGCTTTGTGAGCAAATTTATCTTTAGCGAAGAGGTGCATTCCCACTTAAATAGATGTGTGAATAAACACAACTGCCATGTCTGTGCATCAGAAAATCACTGCATGTTTCAAGAAAGGGAAATGTATGTGCAGTGAATGGCTGTTTGGTGTGGCTTTTGGGTGGGCGGCAGCAACAGCCCTAATTTCTTTGAAGATAAGGCAACACAAGCTGTGAAAGTTGATGGAAACTAATACTGTGTAAGAGATTTTTTTGTGTCCTCATTTCAATTGAAAGGACATTTAGGGATTGTGGTTTCAGCTGGTGCCACCTGTCACACGTCCTGCACAACAAACGAGTCGCTCCAAGAGCTATTTCCGGATCGCCTCATCTCATGTAAGAGTAATCAACAAGTCAAGTGACTTAACCCCTTGCAATTTTTTTCTTTGGGGTTATCTTAAATCATTGATGTATGTCAATAAAACTTCGAAACATCTGCGAGTTAAAGGCGGAAATTTGACGCGTTGTTGGTGACATGCAAGTGAAGTCTAGTGAGACAGTGACTGCGAATTTCATGGGCAGAATTTGTGCATGCCAGTGCAGTAGAGGGGACCATTATCCCTGACATCATTTTCCATACCTGAAATGGGAAGTTATGTGGGAACATGTTTACGTATTTCGTTACAATGTTTTGAAAATATAAAATTCATAATTTGATATAAACAAACTGGTACCTCTTTTGCTGCACCCTGTAGAGCTTATGTATGATATCCTTGTCATAAACAGGTTATATCATGTGCCAGATAATTTAAATTTGCTCAGTACATCTACCGTGCAATTAGATTTTTCTTCTAATTGGGTATTTGCCCCCAAATTCCATTACATCCATCTTCTAACTTGAAATTTGTAAGTGGCATATTTTATTGAGAACACATTGCTGTTTATCCACCTTTTCCTTGGTAAAAAGGTATGTTAATGCAAGATTATTCAAAGTCACATTCCTTCTCACTTTATTCTTACTAGGTTATTTCCATCACTGTGGCAGAAATGCTTAAGATATCCACACCTTCCAATCCATCAGGACTGCACACACAAAGCTCCAAATAGACTAAAATCTAGATATTCAACTTGGAAGTTTCGCCAAGAGCTGGTCCAAAATAATTTCAACATAGGCGAAGCATGGTGCGCTGATTGGACAAATTCTAACCCCAAGAAACATTCGCTAATCCAAGACCCTACATGACAGCCTCCAGGATTCAGCCATCCTAGGAAAACATGGACGGCACTGAACCGAGTGATGACATGCCATGGTAGATGCAACTACTGGATATACAAGTGGGGAATGATAGAGAATCCTTCTGGTGACTGCGGTAACTACAAGCAAACCATTCACCACATCGCCATGGAATGCCCTCTTAGGAGATTCGGTGGTACAATGCATCATATTCATGCAGCAACCACAGAAGCAATTGAATGGTTGCAATCATTAGATATCAGTCTGTGGTAGTGGTTATATTTATTGTAATTTAATGTAATTACTGTTTTTGTATTTTTTCTGCCATATGAAATAAATAAATATAGTAGACTGAAAATGAGTGGTGTATTTGTCATGTGGCATAAAGTGCATATCTTAGTATCCTATTTAGTAAAGTACTCGAATAAAAATTTGTATACTAGACTATTTACTCAAACATTACGTGTATAATTTTTATAATTCCATGTACTGTTACAGTCCTGCCATTTCATCATCTTACCAGATCAGAACACTTATTGTAACAAGTAAATTAATGTATTTTCTTTAACCATACTGAATAATTTTCTCAAACTTTAACCTACTTTGTGCAGTTTATGGAGAAGGCCGGGCGTTGCTGCCAGCCTACAGCTCATATTTGTCAACAATGAGCCCTGGGCCAGGCCCTGTGGATCCCCCAGAACATATACTATCACTGGTACTGCAACTCCTCTGTGCACTTGTTGTTGTAATGCTTGTACTCCTGCTTTCACTGTGTCTGTTGCAACGCTACACAAAACATGTAGCTGAGGCACAAGGTGTTGAGATGACACTTGCCAACTCCTTCCGGTAAGTGAAAATAGTTCTAGAAGTAGAAACTATTTTAATGTAAAGTACCTGACAAAATTTTTGTAGTAATATTACCTCCACTATAGAATGGTAGTTCTAAAAGTAAGGATAGCTAAAATTGCTAGCCAGGTGAAGAGATTGCTTGATATCTTTTTGACTTTGAAACATTTAGAGCTTGTTATAGGTTAATTTTTACTCTTGGATGTGCATTGGAAAAATGCTCAGAAACTAAGTGAGACAAATACATATTTTAAAACCTTCTTATTTGATGGCAGATGATTAATGTATAAATATCACTCCAGATTTTGGTTTTCCACATTTTCCCAAAATCACTCCATGTGAATCCTGGGATAGTTCCTTCAAGGTCGTGGTTGATTTCCTTCCCATTGCTTGCCTCCAGTCCCTTCCTGTCTCTGATGACCTCGACATAGACAAGGCGTAAAACCATAAGCAAAAGGTGCACTACTACAAGTGTAGTCTTTCCTATTACATAGGATGACACAGCATCTTCAGTGGCCTGCAGTTCAGTGAGCAATTGTTCTAAGTTGTGAACTGGTTATCATTGGTTTCAAGTGGATGAAAATTCCTGAAAAACGGTGTGATTTTTGTAAAAAATTTAAAAAGAATACTTGTGACTTTCACATATGTTTTAATAAAATCTTACCGCTCTTTGAAATTTGAAGTACTGTGATTCTCAAAGAAATCCACATTGGGAAATTCATAACTTTGCTTAATGGCTGAACAAGGGGAACAGAAAATCCTTCTGCTGATACCTCATAGTAATAATTCAAACCAGAGTTGTATTGTGTGCAGTGCAAGTCCTTGAACTACAGTCTGCATCATCTGCTTGGCAGTATTTGTGAAATATCCCTCATACTATGTTTTCATCAATAGCAGATTATCATTAATTCACATATTGCTGACTACAGTGCTTCTTAAATGAACTTTTAACTGGATAAGAAATTACAAAGTCTCCAATAACTATTGTTATGGTACAATGAGACTGTGGACTGCCACCTTTTGTCTTAATGAGTGGCTGTATCAACTCTTCAGCAAAGAGTCCCTGTCACAAGAATGAAATGAAGATGTAATAATACAGAAGGGTTAAGATAAGAATATCTGTAAAAGGTACAGTCTTTGACATTACTTTTGGCCGCTGCTGAAATATTCTATCACTCTTATTTTGCACAATCTGGCATCAATGTCATCCCAGGCAACAGGAACGCAATACTGGCTCCGCCTCCTCGCAATTTCATTGGTGGATATTTTATTCAGAGCCATCTATACTGCAGATTTTTCATTTCCTTAAGTCAATGCAGGAAACAATTGGCTAACAGGTAGGAATTAAGCTCCTCCCACTGACGATTCTTATTGGCAGAACAGATTCATCAACCTTCCATTATATTTCTATAATACTTTACCAAAATTCAGATCTTGAAACGTATCCCACAAGTTGTAATTAAGGGGGTTGCATTAAAGTGAGGCAGGAAACAGGCTCAATGCTATATATTACTACAGTTGATTACCATAAAACTATAACGATAAGATTGTTATACTCATTTTGATAATTCCTTCGGATAATATTTCACTCATATATCATGGTCAGTCCACAAACCAAGGGATAATCATGTTCCATTAGGTAGAATTTTTAGTACTACGAAACAACAGAAACAAGAAATTATTTCGGAACTGTCTCTCTCCAAGATGGATTGAATGAAACAGTCTTACTTCGCTGCGTTGTATACACCTATACGAGGAAAGTAGCACCGAGCGTCCAGTGGTCCTATGGTTAGCGTTCCGGGCTGCTGAGCGAGCGGTTCCGAGTTCAAATCCAAGTAGTTCTTATTTTTTTTTTTTTTTAATTTTGAAATTTATCATTACTTGTATTTTCTTTTTAAGCGTATCAAAACTGCACATTGCTTATGAGTATAAGGTATCCATGATTCTTTCCTAACTGCGTCAGGAAATACGAAAAAGATCTGCGAAACTACCCAATGTTTCGTAACTAATAGCCAACGTAAGCATGAAAGATTTGCGGCGGCAGAACTGACGAAAATCTACACAGGTTTCAAGCCGCGCCGAAATCATATCATCTGTCCCTTTTCAAAAGACACACATGTGTCCAAAATAATTATTTCACAGTAGAACGATCATCGCGTTTCAGAAAGAAATTTTTTACAAGAGGAATTTTTGCTCTCTTTGTAGGTGGACGATAATGATTATGCACTATATAAATAAATGAGAGTTAATCGCGTAGAACTAAATAATAGCACCGCAACAAATTAAATGACCATTGTCACTAAAAAATTTACATCCAGATTATTATCGTAGGACAAAAATAAATTCTTTTATAACTGGTATAAGTAATTAAAGTTAATTTAGATTTGGGCTTAAAGACAGGGAGTTCTTAAAGTACCGTTTTTCCCGTTTTCTACAATGCTGTTAGTTGTTTTTGACACTATTACTTCATGATCTTTACAGCATTGGGATTTATTAAATACTGGGGATAAATGCGCATTATTTAACAAGGCGTGAAATTACCTGCGTTATTCTTTGTTTGGAATAACATAAATAAATTCAAGCATTTGGCGAATGAGGATGTCGCCGTTCGCGTGATTGTTCTTTAGTCTCCTGTATAAAGTGGAACGCTCAAGTTTTGTCACCCGTCACCCGTCATAATCGACTCCATAATCGCCTAGGTCTCAAGGATTCAAACAAACACAGTCTACCGGTAAAGTAAGGTTGATAATGACTAAAGACCGGAAGACCGAGCGTGGCGTGTGAGCGGTAACGCTCTGGCTCCAGGCAAATGCTGGGATGATTCTTATAGAAGGCCATGGCCGTTCCCTTCTTTAATAAATTCAACATCGATGAAACGTAAAGCAATAAACAAAAAAAATAAGGATAGGGAGGAGGTATTGTTAATAGATTACAAGCCAGCTGCGACCTCCTCAATAAATTTAGCCAGATCTATTTTTCTATGATTTTACGCCTCGTCGACATAGAGGTGATTATTGGCTGGATAGGAGTAGTGGCAAGGATTTCGGCCATGCCCTTGTAAAGAACCCATTCCGGTATTCATATGGAGTGATTTGGGGAAACCTTGGAAACCACAAATCTGTATCGCCGAACTTGGATTCGAACCTATGTCCTCCCGAATAAGAGATCAGAACGTAAACGATTTTCAGACGACGCCTAGTCATTCACAAGCCGTCACAGCACCGACAAACGCGTGTTCCGAAATGGTAAAGATGTAGAAAAATAGATATTTGTTCAACCTCTAAAACGGTAAATAAATAAAATAAAATAATTTGATTCTTTATCTATGAATGCTTGGGAGACGTTACTTTTTGTATTGCCCTCATGCAATTAACATGGATTCCCACCGTTTATTCAATTACTAGCTGTATGTTGGATAATTGTGAAACCAACAAAAACTTTTGCCAAATGTTCTGCTCGTGTTGAATTATTACGTGTAGATATTATTTACGCGTTATAAAGGTATTCTTCCTTGCCGAAGGAAGTAGGAAACTTAAGACTACTTCCTGGTAAGCGTTGTCATATTTACTTTCTGCGATGTTGCCACGATGTTCTGCGTAGTAGTAGAGCTGTAGCAATTTCCCTATACAAGAAATAGTGTCTCATAGCTGGACACACACATCGGCGAAATGAAAAATTATTTATGTTCCAGTCTCATCTAGAATATTTTCATTTAACTGATTACTTCTCTTGTAACAGTTCGATTCTTTATACAGATTACTATTCAATCACGGAATGTTGTATCTATATGTATATATTTTCTTTGGTCATATAATTGATGAAGCACCAGCTTCTGTAAGTTTAGGTGTCTGAGTGGTAACGCGCTGGGCTGTCAACGTGCTGGTTCTCGGTTCAAGCCCAGGTGCTGTAATTTTTTTTTTTCATTCTTTATCTCCTTTTCACTTGTTGCAAAATACATATCATTTAAGTAAGTTTATATATGTTTCGTGGTCAATTGGAACAGTTGAAAAGAATCATAAAATTAATGTTTTGGCTGAAATGAGAAAGTGTCAACGCATCTTGCGCCAATAGGAACTGAAAGCCAGTTTTCCGATAAATTTAATTTAACCATTACGATTTGTGCCACTCAACTTTACCAATTTTTTTCTAGTTCTGATGGCAAAGGCGGGAGATTGATGATTGGGGTAATGATGGCTGTTTAAAAATAACAAGGACCTAAATCAAACTAATGTGCGGTTTTTGTAGCTAATGTTCCTGTTGGACACAGTGGTATTAGCAAGCAAATCAGAATTGAAAAAATGTGAGTAGTTATTATTACGAAAACAAAAAATCATCATTGACGAATAACATGCTAATGCGAGGTTCCGTATTTAAAAAAATGATGCTCCTACTAGTGATCAGTAATGATATAATTGATGTATATCCTCAATATAATGACATGATAACCTTATTTCCGAAATCTGAAATTGCAAGAAAAAAACAGGAAATTTGAGGAAGGAGGAAAGATAATGCCAGGCTGGTTATAAGTTGATATTACCTTAACTTCTGTCTCTGGTAATCCAGTGAGGACGGTACTGTAAGTGGCTCAGATTCGCGGAGCCATGCTGATCCCGGAATCTAGTGCGTTGTCTCGCGGTTCCACGGTTCGTGTCAGGCCGCGGGCAAAAGTGGTTTCATGAGCGTTATGGTTTTCTGGTGTTGCTTGTACACGGGACAGTGAAAACATATTATACACTTAATGAGAGGCAAAAGCTACATATGTCTGCATTTTCGTTGTTATTCTTTAGTAACGTAATTATTAATGCAATGGCTCGGAAAAAATTAGTTTTTAAGTAATGTAAAAAAAAAAAAAAAAAAAAAAAAAAAAAAAAAAAAAAACGGCCTCTGTCTTTGAGAAGGGGAAATTTCACATTTCGTATTTTTTTATTTAAAACGAAATTTTGATGACTGGATCGTGAATGTGAATTGAGTACTGTCTAATGTCACTGCTAAACTTTACCCTTCATCCAATTCGTTCGGCTATGAATTAATGTAAATATATGATTGTAATTGAGTCTAAACATTACTGACAAACATTTTTAAAAGTGAGGCTCAAAATTTTTTGATATTAATAGATCAGTCAAACATCCGTATAATTCAATCAATGAAACAATCCATCATTCAACCAAAATATTATTGGATTAATTTCCTATTCGTTTGCTGAATAGTAACGCAAACAAGATTTAATTTAGAACTACTGGTATCTGTATGTATTGACATATTAACCTGTTGTACGCTGAAGTGATGCTAAAGTCAAACACAATCCATTTCAGAATACTGAAATGAGTAACAATCCAGTCTTACAGTACAAATCAGGATACTGGATGTAAATTCATTTAGCCAAAGTTTCAAGCAAGTAGTTTGTTTCCTCATAGTTGTAGAAGAATGATAGCCAGGATATGGACGTCGTAACATCCACAAGGAAGAGGAGTGGTTTTTGTAAATATCCTACGTTTCATTTATTCTAAGCTAAAAGCTATCAGTTTCTAAATTTCTGGAAGATTTTGTCCCGAGATAAAAATCATAAAATAACAGATAGAAATAGTGACACTTATTTTGCGTAACGTTTTGGTAACAGATAAACTACTATGTTGTTAAGTAAAAATTACGTGTCAGCTGATAGATGAAGTTAGCACTATCTAGAGCCACTTCAGAAGACTCGTTATTGGGTAGATCCTCCGATTTGTTTGGAATTCATTGGCTGCAGATCGCGGCCCACCCATATCACTGTAAACTAATAATTACAAGGATCTTTAACGCTTCGAATAATTAAATTCTGACGGTTCGGTTTAACTACTATAGCTTTTATCAGTCCATCGTTCGCTCGGATTCACAGCAGAATTGACGTTTGTGTCTAGATTAAAAGAAATTTGGGTGCATTTTTATTTTCTCTAACACAATGAATATTCGTATAGAATGAATGGATGAATTTTATAAATAATCTATACGACAGTCTTAAAAAATCTACGAGTGAGAGCATTACAGCACTTGTTTCTCATTTAAGAATACAGTTGAATATTGGAGTGAAATAAAGTGTCTCTTAATGCTTGATAGCAGAGTATCAGGAAAGTGAAACACAGGTTATTTATAGAAGACGGACGTTCATAATTTCCTGTTTCCGCATAAGTAGGCGGAAATTTTGGTAAGCACTGGCCTTGCTTTCGATCTTTCCTTCCAGTTTACTAAATGAATGGACTCTTTGTCATTATTGTATATGAATTCTTTTGTCTATCACCATCAGTGTCGGTTTCAGTACTACCTTCTAGAAGTGTGTCTTCTTTATTTATCAAATGTAATGAGATATAATAATTCCTTTGTTCTAACAGTTATGGGCAGCAGTCTGGGAGCTTAATGGTTATGGCAGTATCATGGGTTCTCAAATCACTTGGTCTAAATGAATTTTTACTGAATTTACTTTGTTCATGTCAGTAGTCAAGGACGATCAGTTGTTCGGATCCCATGGTATAGCCACGACTCAAGCCTAATACACAGCAAAGAGACTTTCACTAGGCTGCCGAAGTAATTTATAATTCAGATTTCATTTTACCTGAATGTATTATGATAGCATCGTGGTATGTGGAATGAAGAAACATTAAAACAGAAATGAAAAGCAGAACTGAAGAATTTCGTAATTACGAAATGTGAAGTGACTTGTCGCAGAAATCAATAGTTCATAAATTACTTCGGAAGCCTAGTGAAAGTCTCTTTGCTGTGTATTAGGCTTGAGTCGTGGCTATATCATGGGATCCGAACAACTGATCGTCCTTGACTACTGACATGAACAAAGTAAATTCAGTAAAAATTCATTTAGACCAAGTGATTTGAACCCATGATACTGCCATTTCTTTCCATTCTGCCATAACCATTAAGCTCCCAGACTGCTGCCCATAACTGTTAGAACAAAGGAATTATTATATCTCATTACATTTGATAAATAAAGAAGACACACTTCTAGAAGGTAGTACTGAAACCGACACTGATGGTGATAGACAAAAGAATTCATATACAATAATGACAAAGAGTCCATTCATTTAGTAAACTGGAAGGAAAGATCGAAAGCAAGGCCAGTGCTTACCAAAATTTCCGCCTACTTATGCGGAAACAGGAAATTATGAACGTCCGTCTTCTATAAATAACCTGTGTTTCACTTTCCTGATACTCTGCTATCAAGCATTAAGAGACACTTTATTCACTCCAATATTCAACTGTATTGTTAAATGAAAACAAGTGCTGTAATGCTCTCACTCGTAGATTTTTAAGACTGTCGTATAGATTATTTAAAATTCATCCATTCATTCTATACGAATATTCATTGTGTTAGAGAAAATAAAAATGCACCCAAATTTCTTTTAATCTAGACACAAACGTCAATTCTGCTGTGAATCCGAGCGAACGATGGACTGATAAAAGCTATAGTAGTTAAACCGAACCGTCAGAATTTAATTATTCGAAGCGTTAAAGATCCTTGTAATTATTAGTTTACAGTGATATGGGTGGGCCGCGATCTGCAGCCAATGAATTCCAAACAAATCGGAGGATCTACCCAATAACGAGTCTTCTGAAGTGGCTCTAGATTGTCTAACTTCATCTATCAGCTGACACGTAATTTTTACTTAACACATAGTAGTTTATCTGTTACCAAAACGTTACGCAAATAAGTGTCACTATTTCTATCTGTTTTTTATGATTTTTATCTCGGGACAAAATCTTCCAGAAATTTAGAAACTGATAGCTTTTAGCTTAGAATAAATGAAACGTAGGATATTTACAAAAACCACTCCTCTTCCTTGTGGATGTTACGACGTCCATATCCTGGCTATCATTCTTCTACAACTATGAGGAAACAAACTACTTGCTTGAAACTTTGGCTAAATGAATTTACATCCAGTATCCTGATTTGTACTGTAAGACTGGATTGTTACTCATTTCAGTATTCTGAAATGGATTGTGTTTGACTTTAGCATCACTTCAGCGTACAACAGGTTTAATAATGTCAATACATCAGATACCAGTAGTTCTAAATTAAATCTTGTTTGCGTTACTATTCAGCAACGAATAGGAATTAATCCATAATATTTTGGTTGAATGATGGATTGTTTCATTGATTGAATTATCACGGATGTTTGACTGATCTATTAATATCAAAAATTTTGAG
>CM061921.1:219060523-219355764 GCA_031002005.1 Vandiemenella viatica
TGTTTCCTGCCTCACTTTAATGCAACCCCCTTAATTACAACTTGTTGGATACGTTTCAAGATCTGAATTTTGGTAAAGTATTATATAAATATAATGGAAGGTTGATGTCTGTTTCTGCCAATATGATCGTCAGTGGGAGGAGCTTAATTCCTACCTGTTAGCCATTGTTTCCTGCATTGACTTAAGGAATGAAAAATCTGCAGTATAGTAGATGGCTCTGAATAAATATCCACCAATGAAATTGCGAGGAGGCGGAGCCAGTATTGCGTTCCTGTTGCCTGGGATGACATTGATGCCAGATTGTGCAAATAAAAGTGATAGAATATTTCCGCAGCGGCCAAAAAGTAATGTCAAAGACTGTACTAGTGCTCCTGTTAGCTGTTAGCTATATGTATTTTCTCCATGACATCCTTGTGACTTCATTGATCTTTCAATTAGTTACCAGATCTTTCTATATTGGTTGTTGGTCTACGAAGGAACAGAATACCATGTTAATTTCATATATATTTTATTAATATCCTATAGTTCTGTTTTTTTAAATGTTTCCTATTAAGTTATTAGTATTTGTAATAGTTTTATATGGGTCTATTCTCATCAATAATTATCTCACTTACGTTCTCTCACGCTGTTGCCACAATTTTAATTTCTCCCACAATCCTCTCCACCTTTCACATAGTTAACTACCATTTACTTTCTCTTTTACCCCCACACATACATTCCATGTTCTGCTGAAAAATTAATTAGTGTACTGTCTCATTTTTATTTTATACTTCTATGCCATCATGCTGTCACGTGTGGTAAGCAATTGGTCTTAAAATTTGCTAATAAGCTCTTTCCCCTTCCAATAAAATCCAAAGGTAATTTGAATACATTATTGTTTTATTTAGAACGTGAAATGGTGGTGTTAAATCTTATTGCTGTAACACTGTTCAACTAAAGACACTAAATCTTGTTTCGTTAAAAGTTTATTTACCAAATCTTCTTCCAAATCAATTGGAAAAGAAATTTTTTATCCTAGGAATTTTTTAGAAATCTTTCTCATTGGTGAACTCAGTCTTTGGTCTTGCAATCTTAATTTTAAACACAATTGGCATCATATATTTTTTTTTTTTTTTTTTTTTGTAACAGTTTAACGTCCCTTTATAACACGTGGTCTTTAGAGACGGGAAAGGATGGGGGCAAGGAATGGGAAGGTATTCGGCCATGGCCTTTTGAAGGAAGCATCCCGGCATTTCGCCTGGAGTGATTTGGGGAAACCATGGAAAACCCAAATCTGGATGCCCGGACGGGGATTCGAACCGCCGTCCTCCCGAATGCGAGGCCAGAACGCTATCCGTTACACCACCACGCTCGGTGGGCATCAAATAGCCAGATACAAATTTTATACCGGTTTTGGTGGATTTGAGATTAAAAACATACGTGATTGTGGTATGGGTGTATCATGTGTTCCCTTCATAAAAAAGTAAGGAATCAGAATGCTTTAAGTAAGAGTGAAAACGAATATTGAAGATCATGATAAATAAAACAATAGAGCTGTAAAATTCTGCAGAAGATAAAGAAGGCACAGTAAAACCTAAGAAACAGAAAGTAGTATTAAAAAGAATAAGCCTTCTCACTTCTTACATCTGCTCAAAGAATACCCCTCATCTTCTTTTATTTTAACCATATATATGTTTGTATAGTGTTTTCTTTGCCACTCAGTTTTGTTATTGATGATTTCCACATTTGTTACATAATAGCATTTATCAATAGCAGTGTACACATGCAGTTGTGTTAAAGAATCACTGTCTAAATTTTTTCAATGACATTGCAGGCACCTTTGTCGCAGCCTCCGTGGACGGCACATTTTGGTCTCTGCTAGTCCTCCTGACATGGCACCAATAGCAAAGTCAGATCTAATGTGTGCTTTTATAGACCGTCACAAGGATTCAGACTATGGATTTCAACATGAGTTTGAGGTACTATTTATATTATTGTTATACAGGGCGTTCGCCGGAAAACGCTACCCTCCCAGTCTGTTGCCGTCGGGAACTTGCTCAGTCAGTGGTGCCAGCAGTTTCCGCCACACGGCACCGTGAATCATCGCACTGTTTAACACCTCCGCTGCCCCAACAGTGCAGTGCAGTGACCCTTACATTGTTAAGAACGGTTTCTTTGCATTGTAGATAGTTTGTGACTTCAGTCTCTTATTAATCAGTGTTGTGAATAAACGTTTCTTTGCGGTTTGGCTGGTTTGGGTCTTCATACTCTTATTAATCTGTACCGTGTTTGAGTGTGAGTAAAATTATGGTACGTTACAGTTTGCAACAAAGAATATTACTCTAACGATACATATGTGAAGAAGAAGTCGTTTAAAAAAGTGTCGCAGTAAATTTCGTCGAGAATTTCCTGGCGCTTTACTGCCAGCTAAATCAACAATTCTGCGTCTGGTTAAAAAAGTAAGAGAAACGGGTTCGTTTTTTAACAAAAATAGACTGTCGGTCAACCGTATTCTCACAGAGGAGAAAATTGACGATATCGCTTTTCGACTAGAACAGTCACCCAAAAAATCATTAAGTCAGTTAGGGCAGCGTGTGTCTCGAAATATGTTTAGAAGATGTGAAATGTGCATTACACAAGAGGGTCAACACTTCCAGCATCTTTTATAAGGTAAGCTAATGAATTACGTCACATTTAAATGCTTAGCACACAAGTTTATGAAGTTTATGAAGCGTAATTATTATGAAATAGTCCGCGGCCGACGGTCGAACAATGCCGGAAGCTGAGCGCTCGCTCGCCGGGAGCAGTTTCTTCCTTGTAGCGCTAACAGTGGGTTGCGTTCCCGGCGAACGCCCTGTATAAGGAAGGATTGGAAAAGACCACCCAGCACTTACCATAGATGGAGCAGACTGCAACTTAACAAACTAGAAAAAAAAGACTAACCTATGTAACACAATATTTCAATGCTAGACCTTATTCTTGCAAGGAGATGAGGCACTTGACAAGGAGATCACTATCCTTCCTTATTATCATTGCCTTAAAATAACTTCCGTCTCATTATCATTATTAAACGGACAAAAAACACTCCACAAATACAGAAAAACAATATTTTGGATTATGCTCTTACTCCATTCAGTAACTTCTCAATATCCTCAGCCTGTTCTGCTAATAAGACAATGTCATGGGCTATATGCATGGTGTTTCAGATGAATTGAGGGGAGGAGTCAAGTTGATAGTGTAGCACTAGTCCTTTCAATGGCATTTGACAGAGTAACCCATAAAATTGTTTTAAGTAAGTTGAAAAATATGGAAGTGGATAAAAAAGTGACGTGGTGAGTAGAGGAATTATTAAATGCAAAGCGTTAGAGTAGCAAATGCAGTATTAAAGAGGTGGAAGTGAATGTGGGAGTGTCACTGGTTAGTGTATTGAGACCATTGCTGTTTCATATTAATGAATGATTGTGTTTTGGATTTAAGTCAGAATGCGTTTTTTGCAGTTGACATAATGGTATACCATCATCATCATCACCATCACCATCATCAGTTATTCTGACCTAAGGCAGGTTTCCACTAGGCTGCTCTCCTTGCTCTTCTCTCTTTTGCCCTTCTCTTCATGTCCATGTAGTTGCCGTTTTCTCTTATGTTGTCTGTAATTTTGTATCTCCTCCTTCCTCTCACTCTCCTCCCACAAACTAGTCCTTCCAAGTTGTCCTCTAGGAAGCATTCCCCTCTCAGTAAGTGTCCCATCCAGTTCTTCTTTCTCTCTTTGTTGACTTGGAATATTTTTTTTCTTTTCATCAACCATATCCAACACTTCAACATTACTTACTTTATACACCCAGCTTATCCTCTCCATTCTTCTCCACATCACAAAAGCTTCAATCCATTTTTCATCTTCTTGCCTCAGTGTCCATGTCTCTGCCTCATAAAGAGCCACACTCATACAAAACATTTGCCAATTCTTTTCCTTAGTGCTTTGGCTACTTTTCCAGTTAATAGTTGCCTCTTCCTATTAAACGCTTCCTTCGCCACGACAATGTGAGTTTTTACCTCTTGGTGGCATCTCAAGTCTTCAGTGATTGTACTTCCGAGATATTTGAACGATATTACTTGGCTGATATCAGCTTGTCCTATATTAATATTTATTCTTTTTTTTTTTTTCCCCCTTTTCCAATCATCACACTCTTAGTTTTTACTGTATTGATTTTCATTTCAAACTCTTCACAAGCTTCATTTAAATCTTTCAGCATCCTGTATAGAGTTTGTTCGCTTTCTACCAATGAGACCATATCATCAGCAAATCGTATGCACTCTAGTCCCTTGTGAGCAATACACACACCTGTTTTTCCATTTAAGCATTTTCCAATAATATCTTCCAGGTATAAACTGAATAATAATGGGGAAAGGCAAAAACCTTGTGTTATGCCTCTCCCAATGCTGCTTACTCCCAACATCTCGTTTCCAATCTTTATTCTTACTTTCTGTTGTAAATATAGGTTCTGCACCAACCTTCTCTCCTTCCAGTCTACACCTCTTCTATTCAAGATAGCCATCAGTTTTTTCCATTGCACTCTGTCAAAAACTTTTTTCCAAGTCAATAAAGACTGCATAAATATCTCTTCCTTTCTCAATATATCTTTCACTTATGATTCTTAACAGGCCAATAGCATCTCTTGTTACTTTTCCTTTCCTAAATTCAAACGGTTCTTCTCCAATCCATCTATCTAACTTTCCATGTAGCCTTCTGTTCAGTACTCTTAACAACACTTCAGCTGCATGTGTAATTAGACTGATAGTCCTATGCTCTTCACATTTATTTGTATTCTTTTTTATCTGAATTGGTATCATTACCATTGCTAGAAAGTCATCTGGCAATTATCATCATATATCTCATTACAAAGCTAGACTATCTCCCTCATTCCTCTGTTTCCTAAACTCTTCAATACTTCTGCTGGCAAATTATTGATTCCACATGTCTTCTGATTCTTCATCTCTTACAGAGCCTTTCCTTACCTCTGCATCCAGGATGTCATAGCTCTTTCCATCCTCTGTTGCCTGTGCCTCTTCTTCAATTTCACATGGTATTTGATCCCCCTTATACAAGAATTTTGTATATTCTTGCCACTTACTCAACACCTCATGTGGTTCTTTGGCTAATGTGCAATCCACTATTTCTATTTCCATGTTATTCTTGTTTCTCTTACTTTCAAAGGCTATAATGGTATACAATAAGATCAAAATGGGAGAAGACTGTGAACGGTTGCAGGGTGACCTGGATGGAATATCTAACTGGGTAGGTCAACATGGAATGATGTTAAATGCCAAGAAAAGTCAAATATATATACACACGGTGGGGACAGAATTGCTTTTTGAATGCTTGAGATGTAAATATCTTGGCATTACATTTGATAAGTCAACATGGGACGAAGATAAATACAAAGAAGAGCCAGCTTATTGCGCACACAGATAAAAAGCTAAAGATTATGATTATAAAGTGGGGAAGGAGCTACTTATTGAAGACTCGAAATGTAAATACCTTGGCATAACATTTGATGGCAAAGTAACTGGGCAGGACACATTGTACAGGTAGTAGGGAAAGGGTTCAAAATCTTTCACCTGTCGGAAAGAGTGATGAGGGGATGCACTAGAGAAGTAAGGGAATTGGGGTACGAAATTCTCGTTAGACCACTGCTGGAATATGTTGGTGTAGTATGGGACCCACATTTCGGGTATCAAATACAGGAGTTGGAGGGAGTGCAGTAAAGGGCTGCCAGATTTGTCTTCAGAAATTACCGCAAAACGCAATTGGTAACTTATATGATAAAGGAGCTCGAGTGGGATTCATTGGAGGAAAGAAGAAAGTAATCGGAATGTACAAGGCCTATATTGGTGATGAAGTGTGGAAAGATATTGGTGGGAAAATTAAGGGAGTTGCTTGGAAAGGAGTAGATGACCATGACCACAAGCTGGGACTTGATTTCAGGCATAAGGGTGTAGGAAAATCGCCTTTTTTAGGAAAGAGTGTAAGGAATTGGAATAAATTGCCTAGAGAAGTGATGAATAATTTACTGAAAAAATTGAAAGAATTTAAAGTAAAAATTGGTTGAGGGCAAAAGTGGGCTGGAGGAGGAAGGGAGAAGGAAGGGTGTGGATGGAGTTTGCCACCGGAGAAAGCGCTCCATTGCAATTTTATGAATTATTATTATAATAATAAACTCAACTGGGCAGGACACATTGGGCAGGTGATAGGAAAAGATTACAGAATCTTTTATTTACTGCAGAGGGCAAGGAGAAGATCTGCCAGGAAAGCAAGGGAATTGGGTTGCAAAACTTTGGTCAGATCGTTGCTTGAATGTAGTGGAGTGGTTGGGGTCCCACATTTTGAATATCAAATACGGGAGTTGGAGGGTGTGCAGACGAGAACAGCTAGATTTGTTTGAATGGAAATTACCGCAGGGCCCAGTCAGTAACCTATATGATAAAGGAGTTGGATTGGGAGTCACTGGATGACAGGAGGAAGGTGAAGAGAGTGCTGGAAGTGTATGAGCCATATATTGGTGATAGGTCTTGGAGGAGTATTGGTCAGAGAGTTAGGGGTAGTGCATGAAAAGTAAAAGATGACAATGTGCACAAACAGGCACTCGATTTAATACTTAAGGGAGGGGGAAAATGATCTGTTTTGTGAGTAAGTGTGTCAGAGATTGGAATAATTTACCAAACTTGAGGAATTTAATTCATAAGTGGTGAAAGTAGAAGGGTAGAGAAATATAACACTCAAAGGATATAAGATTATAGTAAAAAAGTAATAATAAGGAAGTGGTAATTAGATGACTAGAGAAACTGCCACCGGAGCATGCATCCCTTTGTCTTTCTAGCATTTCTTTTCTTTTTTGGTCATTAATATTCCTGTCTGTTTCCAGTGCTTTATCTTCTTTCCAAAATGGATGCCCACTCTGTTTATGTACGCCACCGCATCCATGTGGTACCAGGTCACCCTGTGATCCATCATTTTGTTTCTTTGATTTTCCGCTTATATTTTTGCCTTCTTTTTCCACTTCCGTTTTGCCTCAATCACTCAGTGGGCACTGGTATTATCACATCTTACCTCCTTTCATCTACTTGGAAGAATAATGTTCAATATTAAAATATTTTGTTACACATAATTATCTTTTCTTGTGTTTGTCGATCCCAGCTGCCGTCTTCTGTGGTAAGTGTTGGGTTGAATTTGCTTATCTTTGCTTAGTTTCATTGCCCTAAAACATTTTCCTGCTCATTATTACCATTGTAACATACAATCATTAATTTTTGGTAGCAAAAGTTGCTTTTTCACTTGAGTATAGTGGTATTTATTCAAAATTTTGATTTTCTAAATGCAAAAGCTCATGAACTATTATTTCCGAATATATATTTTTGCAGATTATTTTGTTTGAATTTACAATTTTTTGTGGGAATTTGGAAAATGAGGGTGTATATCACATCTTGCCCTTCACAAAAACTGAGTAACTGGGTTGCAGAAATTGTGTTTCTTATCCCGCCTCATGAGAAACATTTTCAAATTAATCGATTATTGTCTGTATAAAAAATCGTCACTTCCTCTTGACACTGCTGTTTCTCTTGCTATGTATTGTTTACAAATAAAATGTCAAACTTGGATTTTAGTTTAGTCTAGCATATAACAATGTTATTAAAACAATGGTACAAACTTGAAATAACTTTTTTATAAGTTATAAAGGCATCTGAATGTGTGCACAGCAGGCAGGAGGCAGTGAGCTGGCAATGAGAGAGAGAGAGAGAAAAGAATTTGTGCAGGATATTGTATAAACTGTTGGTATATTTTTATTTTATTTTTGTTTTTGTTTTTTTTTTCAATGACACAACAGTGCCCTGTTTATCTTTTTTGAAAAAAATGGAAAATGCCTTCATTACCAGTTCACATCTCCCTGCCAACTTTGACCGGTGTATTTTATTGTACCGATCATTGTGATCAGCAAAAAAAAAAAAAAAAAAATCAGACATTACATTCTCTAAGCTTTAATGGAAATGTAGTTCATATTTCATTGAGTCAAAAGTTATGTTTGGTATACTTTTCACAGATATTGATCTATCTTTACAACTCAGTATATGAGTGAACAAAATAATTCTGCAAGGTTTAGATAATTTTTGACATTTAGTTTCTCATTTTTACACGTTTCAAATCTGTGACCGTGCATGGAGGGTGAGCGGTAAGGCTCTGGCCTCACATTCGGGAGAATGCAGATCCATTCGGTCATCCAGATTTTGATTTTACATGGATTCCGAAAATCACTCCGGGGTAATGCCAGGCTGGTTCATTCAAAAGGCTATGACCAAGTTCCTTCCTGTTCCTTGAATCCCATTCCTTTCCCACCTCTAATGATCTCAATATTGACGAGGTGTAAAGCCATAAGCAAAAACAAAAACAAATCTTTGTAGCCATGTGTGAATAATAAAAATGGTGTTAAAGACAAGCTGATAATGTTAAAAGAAGAAGATTTGTTGTAAAATAATGTTGCAAATGTTAGATGATTAGAAGTCAGTGAAACCAAAAATATGCACATTGGAAGGAAGTAGTGCTTGTTAGGATAATATTGCTGCAGTGCAAGGTTTGGCAGCACTAAAAAAGGTGCACACGCACACATGCACACGCACGCACACACACGTGCACACGCACACACACGCACGCACACACACACACACACACACACACACACACACACAAGTTAAAATCCGGTGGTCTTTTACCCAGTTCCCACCTTCTGAGTTGAGAGATGCTGCTTCTGTTCGAGAAGTCTTTGATGGCATGAATGGATGGGGAAGCAAGAACTGAAATTGTTGGTCTTATGAGCAGTGGCATGAAAATACATGGTGGTTAAACCAACACCACCTGCCTGGCCTATCCGTTTGTGACGTCACGCATGTTAGGCATAACCTCCCGGGAGACGCAATGGAACAGTATGAGCAAAGTATTAGAATAATTATTTTTCTGTTGTGCTACAAAGACTTCTTTTGGTAGCACTATTTCACATTTTTCTAAATAGAAGCAAAAGTGTTTGAAAAATATCATTATAACCTTTGGAAACTTTGAAATGTTTCAACGTTCTTATACATCTGAAAATAAATTGGTGAACAATTATCAGCCATTTTAGCCTAATGAATGAATCTTTTACTATTTCTGATAAAGAAAATGATAGTGATATTTCTTTTCAATTAGAAAAAAATTATCAATATTTATTTATAAATACAATATCAGTGATATTCCTTTTCCATTAGAAAAAATTGATCGTGAGTTTGTTTTCCCCTTCTACATGCTGTGGAAAAATCAGTATCTTGTTTTTTCATTAGCCTGCACTTTAACAGGCATATATACATCGGTTTTTAAAATAATAATATTTAACAAGTTTTTTTTCAAATTTTACACATGTTCACACACAGTAAGAGGAAACAAACAAGTTTGGCTTAGTGTTTATTGGAAGTGCAGCATTTTGAATTCCACAATTAGTCGCAAATGCATTATATCACATAACACAATGCAGAGTAAAAATAACTGATAAACAGCAAATCCATTTTAGTCATTGAAATAAAATAAATTAAAATGGATCATACTGTATAAAGCATTTAGAATATTTGTTTACTGAATTTTTCACAACCTGGTTTTTCTTATGTTACTGAATAATAACTATAATTCTTTATTTCAGTCATTCAACAGAGTACTGATACTGACAAAAAGAACCACAAAACACAGTATACTTTGAATAGCCTCTTTCAGATCCAGAATCATTGAGAGTAAAACCAGACCTCTGAAATCTTATGAGTTGCCAAGGCTGTTGCCATCTCTCTCAAATGAAAACTTTTAAAACACTTATTTTATCACAAGAAATTAATTTATAAACTTTCATGTAATTAAAATTTCTCATGTTTATTGAATCTATGAGGAAATATTAGTCCTATTAGTGTTTTGTCACTTTAAACAGGCATAGCTTCTCATTAGGGTTGTTGCGGATGTCATCTTTGCGGATGCGGATATTCAGTGCTTGACATCCGCGGATGTGGATATTTTGCGGAAGCGGATGAGGATGTGGAAAAATAAATTTATAATTATTTAGATTTTAATATTTTATCAAAAATAAATTTATAATCAATCTTTTTTTCACACGTAAATTTTATTTCCATATAATACTGCCATATTGATATATTTTTCTCTCATCTTTCAACAACAAAAAATGTCGGATGATTTCACAAGTGAATTAAATTATTTAAATAATTCCCGAGCGTCTAGAAACCAGTCTTTGTCATATGAACTTTGTGGAATTCGTGGCTAGACTAATTCAAGCCCCAAGCACAAGGCCACGCCACCGCGCACACTATTTTGTGTATGTGTGTGTGTGTGTGTGTGTGTGTGTGTGTGTGTGTGTGTCATAACTATACGTCGAGGTCATTAGAAGCGTGAAAACATCGGGGCTAGGAACTGGAAAGAATTCGGCCATGGTCTTTTAAAGGATGCATTCGCCTGAAGTGATTTGGGGAACCCATGGAAAAACCAAATCTGGATTCCCTAACGGGGATTCGAACCAGCATCCTCCCGAATGCTAGGCCAGGCCGTTACCGCCTACCCGCCATACTCAGTTCCCTGCTGGCCACCCATCTTCCCACCGCTCTAGTGGCGCATTCACAGTACAGCTTGAAGGACCTACGAGATCCGATTTTCGATAAAAGAACTCTTGATAGCCCGGGAAAGCAGTTACAGGAATACATGTAGGAGGTGTTGGATGTTGTTGGCCTCCCAGGCAACCAAAAAGGGCCCTTGCTGTCCAACAAGCTATAGATATTGGAGGAAGCTATTGGAGTAAACATCCTACGAGTGTGCGATAAGGACACATGGTGTGCTGCGAGAAAGTACGAGTGAAATGGATTGCTTGAAACATCTAGAGTAGCGTGAATGGTTGAGCGCATCCTACGGTAGTTATACACGGATGTCTTGTAAGTTGGACCGTGAACAGGCCGCTTTAAGGTCGAGCCACACTAGACCGCGCTTAACCCGCACAGTCACCGCACCGACACTTGGACGAGTGACGGCTCGCCCCCATCGCATCTACACTGGTCTCTAGCTCGTTCGTGTGACGGACGGGTTCCATCTCTGTCTTCAGTCTCCTTTAACGTATACACTTCGTTGTTTCAATGGAATTAATATTAAAAAATTACCTTAAAAGTGATTTGGGGATCGTAGCTAGGGTTACCATCCGTACTTTATTATAGAGTACTGTACTTTCTTTTATGTAGTCGTACTTTATAATCTACGAAAGTGATAAAGTTCATTAAAATACTTTATCACCTCACTGTTTGATCTCTTATGCATGAAATTATTATCCCAACACAATTTAACAAATGATCATCACTGTACTGGATTGAAAGATTCTCATGTATATCAACATAGTCACAATGAAAGCGTCACTCACTTCACATTTAACGTGTTTGTTTTGGTCGGGGTTCATTTCGATTCACTCAGATTTTTTTAACAAAAAAGTAATAAAATTATTTTACATTTTAACTTAAATACAGACTGCAAAGATTCTGTAAAATAATAATAATTTCATGCGATCTAAAAATTCCAGTCACAGCACATAGTTTATCATCAGCCACTCAGTACACCTCTATCGTAGTCATATATTTTTAAAAGGAGACCTACACATTAACGTGAAATTCGAACCACAGAGCGTCCCAGCATCTTAGCATTAACAAATCAAAACTTTGCCAGAAGTGACTGAATTTAAAGAACCATGAAAATTACAGCTGAGACAGGGATTTGAACAAGGAACGTTCAGTGGCCTAATCGTACGCCGTGTCCATCTGAGTCAAGAGACAAATCTTGACGTAATGACAAATAAATATTAAAACATATTAAAATCAACGTACTTTTTTTCTATATGATTAATTTTTGTTATTCCAAAACACAAATATACTTTTATATAATTGAATACATATTTTTCATTACTTCTAAATTCAGATGCTTGCGACGTGTGATTCGGGAATGGAAGGTCCCCGGTTAAAAATCAGGGTCCCTGGTGCAATTTTTACAGGCCTTAAAATCGACCTTCACCTCTGGAAGCGCTTTTATATGATAATGCGAACATGCAAGGACTCTACCTAAATTTTACGAACATCTGATGAAAGTAGGGCTGATTTAAAAGGACACTTTTCTAAAGCAATCAGTAACGCTAAAACATTTAGTCGTAAAGGACCAGAAATTTCTGAATTCTTTGTATACACTTCTCCATATCGACCAGCCCACACCGTCAAATATTAAACCAAACTAATGACGACTGACATACAGTGCAGTGTCGTTTGAACTCACTTCAATAGAGTGAGCGACAACAGTAAGAAAAGTGTCGGTCGGTGACAGTGCTGGCTCCTTGTGGTCTATTGTAGCCCGACCTTTACTTTACATGCAAGTTCAAACTTGTAAATTCGTCACTTAGGTAATGACACCGTTTAGTTCATTGCTACTTTTATTGCATAATGGTCAGAAAACAACCACTTTTTTGTTAGCTAAGCGACGATGAGTAGAATCTTGAATAAAGAGAAAAGAATAATATATATTGCAATGTAAACAAAACATTTGCAATACATCTGCATTAAAAATTGCGGATGCGAAAGCGGATGTAGGATTTTACGCGAAAGTTCCGCACTTGTGGATGCAGATGTGGATATCCGTTACATCCCTACTTCTCATAACTAATACACATTTGATACATAATTCACATTTAAGTCTTTTTAGCACTGCATGGGCACAGTATTCAACAAAGTAAGCCAAAACATTTAGGAGGGAGTTAGTCTGCTTGAAATTAGAATCATTATACATTGGAAATGTCGGAGGCCACAAAAAAGATGATATTCCAGTACATCTCTGGCCCCATGTATCTAATACTTTTTTATTCAAATTCTTCTCTTGAAAGTTTAGTAGTCAAAGTGTATGTGAGCAGTTTGTAAGTACTAGTGATAAATTTAGTTGATGCCTCTAGTTGTCTGGATGCTGATATCCATCCTATCACTGCAAATTGGCCTTCTTTTGCAAAATGTAGTGGAAAACCTGCCACGAAGAGATAATTGTATCAGTTATAAACATTCTAAAGAAAAAGGAAATTAAATCATTGTAATGGAGAATAGAACTGTTCCTGTGCATTAACAGAAATGGTTCTTGTGTATCAAAAGCAGTCCATTAATATTGGAAAGCACAACATGAATCTAAATTTAGCTCTACAATTCCACCGGACAGTGAAAACCATTTTCTGCGCTGTCTTAATCCATCCTTGTCACAAGTGGCTACAAAATATAACTGTTAATAATTCTTTAGTAAAATAAGACATTTCCAAGAATATACTGCACTAAAATATTAGTGTACTAAAAATCACAATCGTAACATTAAACTGCCCTTCTACTTACCTGTGAATTGTGATCATTATGCTTTCATTTCTCTATCATAAATTACTGCATCTCAAAAGTTGAAATGAATTTAAATTCACCAGCAAATTTTCAATAAGTCTGTGTTAATGTACCATACATTACTCACAAGTTCTAATTTCTTATATAAGCGTACTGCTGCAAATATTACATCGTGATACAGTGAATGTGTTATTCCGCTTGATTCAGTCCTATTGCATTTCACACTGAAGGTGTGTGATGAAATTGTAATAATTTATACTACGCAAACGAGAAATCCTGTTGCAGAAAATGTTGCTACTATTTGAAATGTAGTTCTGATGCACTTAGTGTGTGTGAGTGTTGTTTGATTTTGTAGTGGCAATAATAGCAGAGATAGAGGTTAAGTTGAAATGCAGCCTGGACCAGAATAACCTCCTTACAGCATAAGGTATGAGGAATTTGGTTATTAGTAGTAAATAAGCTGCTAGTGACGACGGGCATAGCGATGTAAACTACTTTCGAATATTGTATGTATAAATTTAATACAAATGAAAAGTGTTATAGAAATGTAGTTGTGTTTATGAACTGATGGACTACTATTGTTATAGTTAATTAACAATAAAAATACAAGATGAAAGAAACATGTAATATTTTAAAGCAGAAAGATATTTACTTTGGAATAAACTGTGGTGTAAAGTTTCGCCGGTGTAATCCACACTCTTTAGAAGACGGTAATAACCCAATTTTCGGTCCCTTTATATAATTTCCATTGCATATAAGAATGCAACATGTGTATACCATTTCTGCAAAGTAACAATTCACTAATAACTATCGTAGAAAGCAGTTAACATTGAAAAAACAACTCTCACTTTTGATGCATAACAGCTAACAAATGGCGACTCTCTCAACTGCCATGCCTAACTAATGTGATGTCAGAACGTTTTTTTGACGTAGGCACCGGGCCTTCTCTCCTCTAGGTGGTATTAGCTAAACCCTCACCACCCTCAATCTGCACGTCTGGTTAGCAGCCAGCCACCATCAGGCAGCTTAGTTCTTGAAGAATGGATATAAACCGAAAAATTCCAATGCTTAAAGCGGGGTACCGAGTAACGTGACAATGTCGTGGCGGCCTTAAATCACAGTACGCTATGACATTGTCACAGCTTCACTGATACACTAGTCACTTCCAAGGTGCATGACACTATCACCCAGCAGACTCCAGTCACCGTGCAGTTGCTGAGCTGTGCAGTTGTGCTGTCTTGCTCATAGTAAATTTGAAATGAGTCTCTTGTGAAAGGTTTGCAAGAATTATTTAAGGTAGAATGAGAAGATAGAGAGAGATTGTTAAGTATTACCTGAGTCTTGTCTGACCCAATTTTTAAAAGACGCAATTAACAGTGCTTTAACAAAATAACACAACAACTTTTCATTTATGGTGATGAAAAATTTAGGGATTCTTTCATTTTAATAAAAGAGTTGAATTTCATTTTGTCTGTAGTTTATGAAGAACTTTTACCAAAAACAACACACCAATGTATAGGTCCTGAAGAAAAACTATATTTTTATCATAGAACTAAGTGTTTACTGTTACATTATTATAATTACATTGGAAGAAAAGTTATTTGAATTGAAATAATAATGGGGTGATAGCTTGTTATGTTTGCCTGGCCATTTGTTTAGGATTTTGCTCCTGCTTTTTTTGTTTGTTTGGTTCCGGTATAGGAGAGTATGCATTATTGACATCAAATATGGAGAGCACATTTTCATTTGAGTGCACAGAGTAACATGCAGGCACACATTTATTTCTCATATGTCTTAAATTTATATCTAGGCTTTTTAAGGGCTTCTGATCCAGTTCAACTTGTTCTTTTGTATTTGGTAAAAATAGGTGTCCTTTATATTTTTACACCGTTTTTCATTCATCAACTGAAAAAATAAACAGATTCATTAAAAATAATGACTAACATTTCTTTTTCAAGTTCATTGATACAGAAGAGAGTTATGCATTATAATAATTTGCTTACAGAATATCATAATCTTATATTTCAGGAGTGATGAGAAGTGTTCTAAAACTGCTAAGACAAAAGATAATGCTAATAGTGATGTCACTCCCCCCTCCTCCTCCCCCCCTCCTCCCCCTCCTCCCTCCTCCTCTCCCTCCTCCCCCCCTCCTCCCCCTCCTCCCCATCCCCCTCCTCCTCCTCCTCCACCACCACCACCAAAAGTGATTTTAAGAGAATTTCTGGGAGAAATGGAACATACAAAACTGTACATTAGCGTGGATGGGAAGCACATTTGTATAAAAGCTCGACGACACAGTTATTCTCTTTATTTTAATTACAAACACTATTTTTCTATTGTAATACTGGCCTTGGTTGACACTAAATGTAAGTATGTGGCTCTTGATGAGGGTTCATATGGCAAAGAAGGTGATAGTAATGTTATTTTGTCCATGATGGATTGGTGGAAATCTGCAACTGTGATATCAAATTTGGGTTGATATTGAAAGCAGCAACCAGTCACAATTTGTTATTATGTTTATTTAACTATTACTGGTTTTGAGCAAAATGCTCATCAGATGGTTTGCATTTTTAATGCATTTAAATATGCAGATGCAAAATGAGAGCGTGCGTCCTATAACAATAGAAAAGTATCATTTATTGAGTGAAATTTAATTTTGGGTTGATGAAGGCTAATCTCAATTACATTACTTACGTTAGATATCTGAATATTTTTGAAAATTAATTCTTCTTAATGGCAAAAGGATATGATAAATTTCTATGGAGGCTCATTATTAAACAAGCACACAGCACTAACACTGATGATAACTTCACCATTTTTCTCGAAACCGGTAATGGTTAAATAAACATAACAACAACAAATTGTGACTGGTTGCTGCTTTCAATATCAACCCAAATTTGATAGTAATGTATTCAGGAAGTTGACAATAGGAAACAAAATCACAAGCAGTAACTTCGACATTTATGAAGAAAATGTTTGCCTGGTATGAATGTCAGGTTGCCTCACTTTTAATAGGAGATGAGGCTCTTGGCACTTAAACGATGAAATTTTATTCTAGAAGAACCAGACTCAATTGCCAAAATGGAGATTTTCAACTACAGATTGTTTTGTGCTTACCATGTAGTGGAAATTTTGTCCGGGCTGTTGTGTCAAGTGTTTTGAATAATTTATACTGCAATAGTTATTAATCTGGACACTGATTTAATATTAGAAAAATGTTGTTTCCACAATCTTTTATAAGATACGTATTTGGAGAATACGGACAGGCCCCACTACATCTGCGATGTAATCCAGAAACCTACTGATATGATTAATTTGACCAGTACAAGGGGATTTACATATGGTTGCGTACATGTCGGGGATCAACTAAACATTATTTCAGTTCTGAAATGGGCCAAATAGGCTGCAAAGAAAACAATTGGAATTAAAAATTAATGAAATATTGATAAAACTGTACTTGCTTCTTTTATTTAACTCCCTCAAAATTTCACTCCCAACATTTTCTCTTTTCGTTGAGTTTTTATAATCTTCTGCACTTAAATCATACAGTATTTGCTGTTGTGACACCAAAGTTGTGACAAGCTCATCATCTAAATCTGTAAAAACTTCCAAAATGTCCATTTTTAATTAAATATTACCATATAAACAATAGATCATCTCATGCTGATCATGACTGCTGCACAAAAATACATGTTAAGTGCAGCACTATTGCTGTCGCATGCCCAACAGTAACCCCATATTGTGTTGCTGTGACACTATCACATTATTCGTATACACTTCTGTATTTTTGTATAGTGCATAATACTGTCACTCTACCACAACAAAACTATCACAGCGACACCTCAAATGTGTTTGCATGTCTGTCAGTGATTCAGTGCGGCAGCAACCTTCAACTTTGGCAACCAGTGGCTATTCTCCTATCCAAATGTTTAATTTATCTCAGATATATTAAACACTTGGATAAGAGAACCACCACTTACCAAAGTGAAGATACCTTTAATTACCTGCCAATGTCCATCAGGCTGCTACCCCACTGTATTGTTGTAGAAGGGATATGACCCCGAAAATTTCAACACACTATATGTGTACATGATTTTCCATGTTTTGTCTCCACGGCAATCTTCAGCTTTGGTAAGTGGAGGTTATTCTCCTAATTATATATGTATTACATAGAGAAAGATAAATATTTATATAAAATTTCTGGGGCCTAGGAGTCACTTACGTGGTGTAGCCCCATGATAATTTCTTTTGCCCAAAAATTTCACATGTTTGTATGTCATTGATTGTTTTTATACTGCTGCACTGACTGCTGTTGTGAGTGATCATCTTCCTCTCAATCCTTAGTATTGTTTCAAATTAGACACAGATATTTGACCACTAAACTTCTAGGGCTGAGCCATATGTCAAAAAAAAGAAAAAAATGTGTATGTTTAGCCAGAGTTAGATTTTCCTTTTGCTATTGTTTCAACCATTTCATACTTTAATACTATCACCTCTAGGTAAATACTAAGCTTTGTCATGTGTCCTATTTTCACAGAAATGAATTTACTAGAGTATCCCTTCTTCCCCTCTCTCTTGTCCTCACTCCTCCCTTTCCAAGTGGCTTGACTATAAAATCATTAATCTCTAATTGCCACTCCTTATTCCATACTGCCCTCCTACCTCCAGGTATGAACAGCCCTTGTTTCCCATATACTTTCCATCAGCATATCATCTTGACAAAGCAGTGCAAAAGGCATTTAATTCATCTCTTTAATAGCACTGTTGGTAAGGGAAGGAGGAAGAACAGTCATTTCCTGAACTATGTAGCCTCTACCTCCCTTCATCCAAAACTATCTTCTGCAACTTTCTGAAGAATTCTGTACATCCAACCTTTACTTACCCAATCATCTCAAATTCCTGATCTAAACTGATAGTCAGGTGCATCCATGAGTACATAAATTCTTTGCTTAAAAAAGAGGGGGGGGGGTGGGAGGTGGGCTTGCTCCAATGTTTTCAGTAATCATGTGTCTGAATGTATTTTCAATTTTGCTGCCATTATTAGGGCCTACTATAATAAGTGATAGTTCCTTCTTGTAAATTCAGCATAATTAGGGACTTGAAAAGAATGTATTGTAAGTAGTTTTTTATTTAAATGGTAACTAATAATTTGGGAGGACGTGGGTTCGAATCACCAACTGGCTATCCAGATTTGAGTTTTCCTTGGTTTCCCCAAATCTCTCTAGGTGAATGCAGGGTTGGGTCCTTCACAAGACCATGGCCAAATTCCTCCCTTTTCACTGTTCCCAGTCCTTTCCTGCCTCTAATTACCTCAACATCGATGAGGTGTAAAGCCATAATCACACAAACTGACTAAAACAATAGGGTTTATGGTGAAATTGACCTTTTTCCCTACTTTATGAAAATAAGGGAATAGTCAGACATTAAATGATAAGTATGTATATCAATATAATAAGTAAATCAGTAGCAGCAATAAACATTCACCTAGATATTCATATTAGTGTTTCATTGTACTTCATAATCCTGGAGAGTTTGTGTTCATTCACATACTTCCAGGAAATATCCCAGTATTGAAGATAAAGTAGAGTTTAATGTGAAGTGTCTTCACTTGCTTGCTGTTTATCACTCCTCTCATCCAAAAATTTTAAGGATTTTGTCTATTATAGATTTAGTATGTGAGGAGTATAGATGACTCAATATTTGGCATTAATAAATCTAAATCGGAGAAGAGCAGGAGAGTTTGGGTCTGGATGATGTGTATTGTCTTTATTATGAGGTGGTATTTGTTTGTTTGGAATCAAGACGCTGTTATCATTTTTCCCTCAAGTTCAGAAGATTTACCCTTTTATCTCTTTACTATGCACCTGAACTGTTAAAATTAACCTGTGTATAGTCAGGGCAGGTAGTACTACAACACATACTATTTACGGGAGACACTACTGTTACTGTAGCCTTTGGCTCTATTCCTGTTATTTATGTTGCAGCTTCTTCCTGATGGATTTCCTGACAGAACTACTAGGAATTCAGAAGCAAGGGAGAACATGTATAAAAATCGTTACCCAGATATAAAGGCTTATGATCAAACCAGAGTACGTCTCTCACAGATTGACAGCATTGTGGGGTCAGATTATATCAATGCCAACTTTGTTGTTGGGTATAAAGAAAGGAAGAAATTCATCTGTGCACAAGGTAAAGCTGGTTTTTCTCTTATTTCTTTTTCCATTTACCAAGCAAGGTCATTAATTCAGAATGTTATGTGACAAATATAAAGCTTTCTCATATGGTAACAGAGCAGTAATAAATACCAAAATGCAACATTGATATGGAATGGGTAGAGAAAGTAAACCTATCACATACAAAAGTTGAATACAGGTTAGCTGCAAAGACAAAACAGCACACAGTATTTCTGATAATGCCTTAGTTATGGTAGAAAGAAAGTTACACCCTGATAAGGTCAGTGAGGGTGCCTGCAGTAAAACCTACTATGTGCACTATTTAGCAAGTTTTATCCATTGTTTTTCATATTTTGTTAGTAATGAAAGCTATTTATCCTTTTTGGTTTTCTGTTTTAAGTTTTCTACAACTGAAAAACAAATCCCTTCATTGATTTCCTCATGAAAAAGATGAAATTGTTAGTTCATATCATGTGGTAAGATTTGCAATGGGCACACCACTTTCATACTATGATTTCATTTTCTTTCTCACTTGGCTAAAGGATGAACAAAAGCCACGTAGGGCTACGTGTGGGGGAGGGGGTTTCACGGGAATCCAAAATGGAGCTACGTGCTTTATGCACGCTCCCTAATCTGTTATATTACATCACCTCATGCCTCCTTCCCATGAAACAGACCATGATTCTTTTTAAATGTATTTTAACATCTGTACTACTACATTCTTTTCCCCAGATAAAGACAATCTCGAATGAATGAAAAATTACATGTAAAGTCAATGCAGGTTTGGAAGTTTTATCCAGTATATTTCATATTTTGCCAGTTAAGTGAGTTATTTATACTTTTACAATTCTCTATTTTTAGTTTTATGCAAATGAGGAACCAAACCCTTCATTGATTATATTGTAAAAATAATGAAATTCCTACTTTATAAGTAAAAAAGTAACTTTTTTATACTTGGTAGAAAAAAGTAGAAATTATGTGATATAAACTTTTGAGGCCACAATCTCTGGTCAACTGATTTTAGCCAGCTTCAGTGTAGTAATTGAGAACCACACAAAACAGTCTTCTAAAGGGATTGAAATCAACACTCCATTTTAATTGATGTGAAATGTGATGACGCATATCTTTTTCAGACTAGTTGCAATTGAAGTATATTAAAAAAATGAGTATTTCTCAGAAATACATAGGGTTCGCATGCTAATAGTTTTTTTTAGAAATAGCAGAAAATATGATTTTCAGCTGAGACTTATATTGCTTTAAATTTGAACCTCTTTGCAACATGGTCCATAGTTTAGTACATAATCAGCTGACTGCATCAATTTTCTGTTCAACGTGGCCTCATGCATTGTGTGCAGTCAAATTAGTATCAGTGTGAAATGGGTTCCTCAATGTGAATGGGAAAAAAAGTTCCTGCAGCCTGGGCATTTTCATTTAACATGCATGTTGCAAAAAATTTATCTTATGTATTTTTTTACAAATGTCATCTTGTGCAGTGTCAAGGTGAAGTCAGATTGTGAGTGAAATAGGAGAGGAATGTTATTGTACACATTTCAATTTTAATAAACATATTCTGGCCATATGGAATAAATTTACATCACCTTTAGAAAATGTATTAGTTACTACTGAATTCTCATGGTTCCTTGCATTGTGAGAAATAAATATCTCAGCTCTAACCATGTTGTGTTGCCTTTGGATAAAATATGTGCTTGAAGAATGGCCACCACCAAGATTGTATAACCTCAATCTAGGAAAGATAAAATTGAAATTAAAGTCACTGTTCTTATAGAAATATTCAATCATCACTGTATTGTTCGAAAGTTTTACAAAGTCACAAACTTAGGCATCGAACTAATTTTCCAAAATAATTGACTGCATGCACTACAAACTGAATTGAGACAGACCAACCTCTTAACTGTCTAGTCACATGAGGCTTCGCAACCACTCCACCTAACGCTGATAAATTTCAAAGATGGCCTCCTCTAACTATTGCATGCCGGTATCATTTGCTACTGCCCACCTTAGCAAAGTGCGCGCAGTCACTCCACAGAGAAGCAGGGTTACTGGCCAAATGATTTTCACGAACTGCCTCAAGCTGGTCTCCAGTCCTCCTATAAATAGGCTACCCATGGGAAAGTATTCTTCCGCCTTCTCAGGCAATGTGACTGCCCGGAGAATGGAAAAAACGTAGCCTTTCGCCTCTTTATTGCGAAACTTAAAATCTGTAGTCATTAAATAAATTCCTGTCACCCTGAAATTTTTACAATAGATAGCCATACTCGCAAACTTTAAATTCAGTCCTAATGGAAATTTTCATAGCTATCATATTTTAACTGTAAACAATTATTTTTCCAAAATTTCTAAAAATGTCTACGACTCTCAAAGTTTTAAAGCTATGAAGCTGAAATGATTTTTATCTTGCTTCAAATTTTCTACTCTTCCATTTGATACTAAGATCCACTGGTTTACTCTTTTCTAACAGGTTGAACCAGAGTTATAAAATTTAATTTCAAAAATTGATATCTTTGGAAATATTTAACCTACAGCTCTGAAAACTGCATTAAACAATTCTACATCCCATTTTCTATAGGAAATCGTCACTCTCTAACTGTAATAACAGTCCTTTAATAATTTTCTTATTATTTCAATAGATCAAAAAACTTTCTTTTACATCCACATTCTTACGCTAGAAGCTTAAGACGCCATATTCGTGAGTTTACCCTTAATTTTCTTTTTCAGATATTAGCCAAAATATTGCATCTATTCTAAAACTAATTGAAGTGTCATTCTTAGAAAAAATCCCTCTATAATTTAAACATGGTGCCTCCTTTGAATTAATTTTGACCATTTCTCCTCCCTGACGTAGACTTAACATTTTTCGGTATCTCCTCCGAGAAACAATCCTTAATTTTTAGCTATCTCTCTCAAAATTTAAAATGATATGTAAGCCATAATTACATTACTTTTAAGCTGTAAACCATCTCCCTATCTTTAAAATTGAGGCTTCTAGAATTTTAAATGTTTTTACCGTGTCATTCTGATTCTATACAAACTGGTATCTTCTTGGGAAAATTTCTAGCTGTGAAGTTACTAATCTCATTTTACTAGTTATAGTCTGAAGTAGCTCTGAAAATAAAGGTAACGTTTTCTTTTAAAAGATATTCTGAATCCAATATACCAGATATGTTAATACTACAATCTGATTTTCTATAACTGTTCAATCTGAAGTATGATGTTGCATTATCTAAGCAAATAACTTTAAACCAGATCTGCAATGTTATTTAAATGAATTTGCGGCTCTACAAACAAATTTGGTTATAAAGTAACAAAATTTTAGATTACTTGACAACATAAATACATTTACCACAATGTATATTACCTCAGTGTGTTGCTTGACAACATTAATACATTTACCAATATATATTTACCCCAGCGTGTGCTTGTGACAAAATATATTTCACTGGAAAAGAAAATCCGTTCAAATGGACTCAAAGTTGGTATCATTCGACTGTCAGACTTGACTCACTACTACCAGATTACAGACTACATTAGGGCTGAACATTATTTTACTGTAAGCTTCAGCTGTAAATTACATTTTGTGCTATTTCTCAAAAAACTAGTTGCTTGCAAGACCTATAAATACAACTACAAAAAGTACTCATTTGTTTATTACCTTACAGTTCCATCTAGTCCAAAAGTGATATTGTGCCATGACTTTTGATCTAGATTTTGTTGAAAACTAAGGACTGTTGACCTAAATCACTTTAGATGCTTATCAACCACTATGTTGAAGCTTCATGATATTGGTTGGACCGAGGTCATGGCCTCTCCTTGTTAGGTTTTTCAAACATGCATAAATGAACCATGGATTGTTTGCTTCTTGTAAGTATTTGTAACAATACACTCAATTCTGTGAAAAGTATTGTTGCTCATATGAGAGAGGTAAGACAGTCTGAAACAGTGTAGTGTAGTTATATGAAATATTTACTAAATTGTAGAGATTATGTTTGTGGCCAGTGTATAAAAGGAATATCATTAAGATCACAAGAAAGTAGTAGGATAGTGCTAATCCTTAACTGATACCGTTATATTAAAGAATGTTTTTAGCGTAATGGAGGTGAACATGGATATATTGCATTTATCAGGCTCCTTTCTTGTATATTGAATTGTTGATGCTCTTTTCCAATATGATGATCTTATTTTCATCCACATTTCTCATTACATTATAATGCAAGTTACTGCATTTCCAACTCATTTCTTATTTTCATCCACACTTCTCAGTACATTTGGATAAAGGAAACAAAGAAACTGCCACGAGGCACTGAAAATAAGATAGGATAGGGAAAATAAACAGTTACCCGTCACTTACCACAGATGAAGGCAGGAGGGCGAGACACGTAAAAACACAAAAACAAAAGAATTACACAATATTTCGACTTTAGTCTTCCTCATGTAGGAGGCGAGACATATGGCAGGGGGAAAGATGTGGTCACATCCGAGCCTGCCACATGAATCTTTCCCCCTGCCATATGTCTCGCCTCCTACATGAGGAAGACTAAAAAGTCGAAATATTGTGTAATTCTTTTGTTTTTGTGTTTTTACGTGTCTCGCCCTCCTGCCTTCATCTGTGGTAAGTGACGGGTAACTGTTTATTTTCCCTATCCTATCTTATTTTCTTCTCAGTACATTATAATGCAAGTTACTGCATTTCCATCAAATTTTTTGTTCATTGCAAGTTCACACAGACTTGATAGCTTATTATCTTTTATCAATTAATTTCTGCATTCTGGAATTTTAGCCATCTTTCTTTTCCACTTCAGAGTTCTTTTATCTTATAATATCAGTAGCTTCTGAAGAAAATTCTTCCATAATTCTATTTCCGTGCCATTTTCCTTTCTTTGTGAGATTTAAATGTTGCTCATGTTTATGTGTATTTCTTCTTTCCCTCACATACCACTTCATTTGGCACTCTCTTGATGTGATGCTCTTTCCCATTTCTTTCCAGTTTTCTTACTAGTCTATTTACTCATTTTTCTACCTTTATGGTTGTCACCTTAATGTTTAACTCTTTACAAAGAGGAAGAAATAACTATATTTTTAATATGTTATATCTAGTGATTTTTTATATCACTGGGTGTTAATAACTTGTCTTGCAGCAGTAAAACTCGACAACAGTAGTAAATCTATCTTTTTCTTGTATAAGCTGTTTTCAGTTATTAGGATGTTTCTTTTATACAGATCAAGTAATCTTACTCTGTGTTTAATTGAAGCCCAGTTCTCCACTCTTAAACACATTTCCATATCTCGCCTTCACTATTCCCAATTGGTCACTCAAGTGTGTTATTACAACTCGTTTATTTTGTAGACAGTTATTTACATTTTCAAAGTCGCGTATTTCCTCCTGTAGTGCGTACACTAATCTTACAAGTATTGTATTAATTCTGTTTCTTCTCAGATTCATTTTTATGATGTGGTCATTTATTTTGCTTATTTGTATATTAATTCTTTTTTAAAGTTTCTAATCAACGGCAGCATTGTTCCATTCCTTACATTTCCTAATCCGTTTGGTTTTTACTTCATCGAAATATAAGCATCAAATTCCCAATTAACATCTCCTCAATTCTGTTCTTTTTGTAATTGTTTGTATATTCACTCATTTTCCCCCCACATTATCTTGGCCATTTGAAATAGTGGCAGAAGGGTGATTTCCAATCATGGTACCACTGGACATAAGTTTGGAGTGCTTGTTACATCCCATTCATCATTCTACTAGGCATAACCACCATTTTTATCTGTTTGAGATCAATAGACAAGTATGCTGGCTGTGTAATTGTCTCTTAAACAACCTCGATTCTAATGCTATTGGAGAAAAGTTGTTTCCCTTGATTTTTCTCATTCCTGTTAAATTTCACAATATTTTCCATGATTTCTGTTCAGAAACTGTGAAAGTTATTTGTTGCCTAAATAAAAGCTAAAAAAAAAATCTTTACAAATACATAAAGAAAACATGCATATTTTGGCTTACTATCCTTCTCATAACACCCCAAATCACATTCAGTAGGCCACCTAACTTAAAAAATATACTTATGCAAAAAGACAAACCCTATGATGCTTCAAACCACCCTGTGGCTTCTTGTTTAATAGGCCATTCTGCAAAATGTGAAGTATACATCTAACCACCACAACCTGTTGTAACCCTACTACTCGTGAAACGTACCCCATCATAGGCCATGCCACTAGTACTAAAACCCCCCTCATATAATAGTTCACCTGCCTCCATTGCTTGAGTTCTTGCATCAGTCTCATCACAAATCAGTTATCCACCAGAATTAATGGTCACAGACTAACAGTTTACTCGAAATATCTACCCCATCCTGTTGCTCCTCATGACACAACTTATGTGACCTCTAGAACCGTTTCACGATCAGAGCCATCAGATTAGTCCCAGAAACCAAGTCCCTATCCAAACTCCGGTGATAAAAATTGGCCTGCCAACAACACCTTCTGGATACCAGACACAACTATGACCTCCAATCTCAGATAACACTCACCTTCCTCATCCCAGTAAACCCATCACTAGTAAGTTATATAATTATATATTATTTTTATTTATCTTTGAAATACTTTTTAATTATTTTCATATGTTAAATAGTTCCCATTTTTATTTTATTTTTATTAATTTCTCTGCTGTGAGCAAGATTTTCACTGATATTGACTTTCAGCCCCACCACATCTGCTCTGATCATAATGGTCAAAACCACCTTTCATGTAGCTGTGTTGACTGTGAGTGCCTGTGCAAGTTTAGCCAAGTGTTTCTATTGTTACGAGTATGGGCGTAGCTCAAAATATTGTTTTTTGTGGTGTGGTTTTTATTGCTGTTCTTACTTCAATTTTGGTTAGTGATGGGTATACTCTTATCTTTTCTTTCCATCATGGCATTTCTTCCTGCCTCATTGTTGTTGACATGGTTGACTAAACAGCTGACTGAAGTCCCTTCATTTTTAATGGACTATAAAGAAAGTTGTTTTTTACCCTCCAGTGTTGCATTATACAGTATGATGAGTGATGATGTCTTTCCTCTCCTTAGCATAATTTGATTGCCATACATCTTATCCATCAGATATGCCCAAATCTTGTATCCATTATATATGTATCCAGATATATGTATAAACTATAAAAACAACACAATCTTAGAAACAGAGAGTATAAAATTTCTTGGTATTAAAATAGATCAGAAACTCTGTTGGCATGATCATATCACTACACTACTGGCAAAGTTAAGTAGTGCCACCTTTGCAATACGAACACTTTCTCTAACAGCAGATCTAGACTTAATGAAACAGGTGTACTACTCATATTTTCATTCAGTAATGTCATATGGAATAATTTTTTGGGGAAACTCTTCACAAAGTAAAAAAGTTTTCATAGCACAGAAAAGAGCTATTAGGTTTCTGTGTAGGGTAAAACCAAGAACTTCTTGCAGACAACTCTTTAAGAAACTGAATATTCTTACAATGTATTCTCAGTATATATATTCTCTCATGAGCTTTGTCATAGAAAATTTTAACCTGTTTACACCTAATTCACAGGTACACAGTTTCAATACAAGAAACAGAAATAACTTGCATAAAACACAAACATCTCTGTCATTAGTACAAAGAGGAGTTAATTATTCTGGGATACATCTGTTTAATAAACTACCTAATCGTATAAAACAGCTTTCAGATAATAAAGATGTATTCAAACAAAAACTTAGAGATTATCTTATTGGCAACTCCTTCTACTCCATTCAAGAATTTGAAGAAAATAATTAATTGTACTCATTATGACGTTTGCAAAACTCAGTTGCAAAAATGTATGTTTATTATTTCTTGTATTTGTAAAATATGTATATATATATATATTTACTATGATATGACTCATATTATGTGTATATGTATCAACAATGACATGTTTCACATCCCAGAGGTATTTCCTCAGCAGGGATCCATGGAACAAGATTGATAAATAAAATAAATTAGAGATTTATTTTTAAAAAGCCTATATTGAATTGAGGTATTTCCTCAGCAGGGATCCATGGAACAAGATTGATAAATAAAATAAATTAGAGATTTATTTTTAAAAAGCCTATATTGAATTTAACAGTGTTTCATAAACTAGTGAATGTAGTATTCAACTAGTGATTATTAGTAATACTATCAGAAGTATTTTGGAGATGGGAAGAGGTGGGGAAAAAATAAATTTAGGAACTGAGCAGTGGAGACATGCCATATGATTGATATAAGATATCTGGTTTGTACCATTCCATGACTTGGTTCTCACACTTGTAGATTGGATGATGCTGGTGAAAGTAAAGTGTTTAGAAGGGGATTAGTGATAGGGATTCTGTTATTATTAAAAGAGCCATCAGATGGCCTTTTTGATCGGGGGAGATTCATGTTTTGTACAATTATGCCACAGATCTCTTAGTCACTTTCTTGAGGGAACAGATAGTATGTAATATGAGAAACGATCTACTGTGAGACACAGTTGAAGGAATTCTGACCCTTTTTCAGGTTCATATAAAATTGGACAAGTTGGAGTGTATTTACCAATTTATTTTTATAGAAAATCCCCAATGCATTAGAATGTTACAGATCAGTTTCTCAAAAAAAAAAAATCAGTTTTCAGAAAACATATCCACGGAACACAATCACAACCTATGTCGATTTCAGTAAATCCTTCTAGGCAAAGTGTTTTCTTAATGCTGAAAGAACTAGGGATAGATTAGAAGACCAGAAAGTTGTTTGAACAGACTCTTGCGGACATGACTTCTACAGTCAAGTCTTCAATGGAATTTATAAACCTTTCAAAATTAATACAGGTGTCTGACAGACTCTCGGCAATATTTTTAATTTTGTGCTAAACTAAATCTTGGAAGAGAGAGAAGAAAATTGAAGGAATCCATCTTTGACAATGAAGAGGAAGATTTGAGAAAGTAATGCTTTGCTTTTGCCAATAATTTCAAAAACATTAAACGGATGTTTAAAAAATGACAAACTTCACAAAATTGCAGTTAAAACAGGATTAAAAACCTCATACATTGAAACTAAATACATTGGCACCAAAAATTCATAGAAAACAACTAAGAATGATTGGACAGTTTGATAAATTTAAATATTTTGGAGAGTTGATGCAGTTAAATGGATTGCATAATACAAACATTAAAGCAAGAGTTTGGAAGATAGAACTGGCTTATACACACACGAAAAGCCAATACAACAAGAAGTTAATATAATTTCTGGCTACAGTAATTGAACTGAAAACAGAAAACAGTATATGGATCAGATTGCATGACACTAAATAAAACAAGGGAACAGGAAGAACTGGAGACGAAAGAACTTTTGGAAAAAAAGGGAAAATGAAGATTCATACATGAACATAGAGTAAATTGCAGACTCTGTAAGAAAAAGAAGACTAAAGTTTTATGTACTTATGTAGGTTGGCCAAGAAAATATTTGACTTCTTTCAAAATAAAAAGAAAATGGGTTTGGAAGGACTCAAGATCACAGAAAATATCACTATCAACAGAGAAGACTTTATAAAAGTGATTGATGCTGCAAAATTTCCAGAACTACAACAAAAACAATAACGCAAGAAAAAGATATCAATGATTAGAGGCAGGCCTTCAGCATACATCTGGGAAGAGGAGGAGAGATGGACTGTGGTTTTAAGTAGCAAGTTGTCTATAAATGGCCATATTCTAAATAAATAAAAAATATCCACTGCAACAGTTTCCTAATGTTAACTTTGTGAAGATGGTAATAATTATGACAGATCATGAAAATGTACAGTATGAGATCAAAAATCAGTTTACGTTTAATAATAACCTGTAATAATGCTGTCAGGTATGTGAAATATCCTTCCAAGACTATTCTACAACATTTTTTGGTGCGGTCATTCTAATTATCAATTCTGGTGTTTGTTAAAATGAAAATTTTTCGGATTTTCTGCTGGATAATATTTTTATTTAACTCATCATAAAACTCAGCATACAACGTTTTGGCAGCAACCTCCGCTGCCTTCATCGGGTACTGTGTCATACCGAAGCTAAGACAGTAACTGCCTCACGGACGATCAGGAACTTCTATAAGTAGCCCCGTCTCTAAAGACCACGTTGTTAAAAAGGGACGTTAAACTGTTACAAAAAAAAAAAAAAAAAAAAAAAATCTATAAGTAGCCCGCTGCCGGAGAGACTTCCCGCTGCTCCCCCATTGGTCGGTGCTTCAATCGACCCCAGACGGGATGGAACCAGATGGCCCCCGGATGACTGGCAAATGGCACCAATGATGATGATGATGATGATCATGATCATGATGATGATGATTATGATGATGATGATGATCATGATGATGATGATCATGATGATGATGCATCACATGGCTCAACGGAAGTCAACAGACATTCTCTTCACCATTGCTTAACAGGCAGCAATAAATAAATTGCATTTCGAGACTCCACAGCGGCACCTCGGGCGGTCACCCATCCATGTGCTCACCATTCTCAAGGTTGCTTAACCAGCGGCAGCATCACGCTCAAAGCTGCTGAACGGGTGGCATTAACCAAGCCGACCAATCACAGCAACCGATCAGCTGATTTGCTCGGAGGCGGCGGATCAGCTTTCCCATTGGTCGACAAGTCAGGACGGTGTCCTCCCGGACGGCTGTGTCCAACTCATTGTAATTTCAAATCTTGGACAATTGACTCCCATGCTTTGCTCAGGAAAATAACGGAATCTCTGTTAATGTTGTCGTGTTCTTAAGAACGCCAAACCACCTAAGCCCAACATCACGAGACTAGAGCATCAAGCATTGTGTGAACTACGCAGCAATGAAGACATTGTCATCATTCCTGCTGACAAGGGAAACGCGACAGTTTTACTGCTAACAGAAGAATACGGTTCAAAAATTAGGAGCTTATTACACAACGCTGCTTATAAGTCCTACTTCAAAAGTGGTCACCAAAACAAAAGCCCTTCTGAAGAAATCCGGTTTACCTGAGGAAATCGTCAAGAAGATATGACCTCGTGCCACCAGACCACCGAGGTTATATGGATTACCATAAATCCACAAGGAGAACGTGCCCTTAAAACCTATTGTCAGTGCAGTCGGTGCTCCCACGTATCAACTGGCAAAATATCTTACACACCAACTGAGTCCACTGGTGGGCCATTGCATACACCATGTCACTAATTCTGCTGAATTTGTAAAAATGATTCAAGATTTCACCTTGTCAGATTCAGACCTCATGGTGAGCTTCGATGTTGTTTCACTGTTTACAAGAGTGCCTGAACTTGTAAGATGACATTTCAACCAAGAGATGGCAGACCTGTTCGAGCATGTGCTCACATCTACATATTTCGAGTACAGTGGGCAATACTATGAGCAAACAGATGGTGTGGCTATGGGTTCACCATTTTCTCCTGTGGTAGCCAATTTATATGTGGAGGATTTTGAAGGAAAGGCTTTGTACACTGCTCCATTTAAACCGAAATGTTTCTTTCATTACGTGGATGACACGTTTGTTATTTGGCCACACGGCTCTACGGCCCTCGACGATTTCTTGGAACATCTTAATTCTATCCACCCTAACATAAAGTTCACCATGGAGGTTGAGAGAGATGGCATGCTTCTGTTCTTGAACGTACTAATTCAACGCAAGCCATTTGGTTCTTTGGCGCATAGCGTGTATAGGAAACCTAACCACACGGACCTCTATTTGGGGGCTACCAGTTTCCACCACCCAGCTCAGCGCAAAACTGTCTTGAGAATACTGGTACATCGTGTGCGAGCCATCTCGGACAATGATAGCCTGCAAGAAGACACCAATGGTAGGTTTTCAGAACAAAAAAATCAAACAGACTTTTCTCCCCCAGGAACCAAGACTGACATCTGAACAAGAAGAGTCTCCAAAATCCATCGCCGTTTAGCCTTATGCCGGCAATACGTCTGGGAAAATCGGAAGGATTTAACACGGTGTGGCGTAAGGAGCATCTTCCGTCCACCGTCGAAGATACAAGATAGGCTACGCACGGTGAAGGATGATCTGGACTATCAAGTCACGGGAGTATATTCAATTCCTTGTGAATGCGGTAAAGTTTACATTGGCCAAACCATAAGAACGATCGAGGAATGCCACACTGAGCACCAATGATATCTACAGTTAGAAAAATCCGCACTAGCCGAACATGCGGTGGAAAATTTCCATTACATACAATTTGAAGATACTGAAATTTTGGCTCAAATTTTATACTTCTGGGATTCGGTAATCAGAGAATCTTTGGAGATTCGAATAAGTAACAACAACATTAACAGAGATTCCGGTCTTTTCCTGAGTGAAGCATGGGAGCCAATTGTCCAAGATTTTAAATTACAACATGTTGGACACAGTCGTCTGGGAGAACACCGTCCTGACATGTCGACCAATGGGAAAGCTGATCCGCTGTCTCCGAGCCAATCAGCAGATCGGTCGCTGTGATTGGCCGGCTTGGTTAATGCCACCCGTTCAGCAGCTTTGAGAATGATGCTGCCGCTGGTTAAGCAACGTTGAGCTTGGTGAACAATTGGATGGGTGATCGCCCGAGATGCCGCTGTGGAGTCTCGAAATGCAAGATTTGAAATTGACGCCTGTTAAGCAATGGTGAAGAGAACGGCTGTTGACTTCCATGGAGCCATGTGATGCATCATCATCATCATCATCATCATCATCAGTGTCATTTGCCAGTCATCCGCAGCCATCTGTTTCCACCCTGTCTGGGGTAGATTGAAGCGCCGACCAGTGGGGGAGCAGCGGGAAGTCTCTCTGGCAGCGGCCTACTTATAGAAGTTCCTGATCGTCCGTGAGGCAGTTACTGTGTTAGCTTCGGTATGACACAGTACCTGATGAAGACAGCGGAGGTTGCTGCCGAAACGTTGTATGCTGAGTTAAATAAAAATATTATCCGG
Organism: Vandiemenella viatica; assembly: GCA_031002005.1. Taxonomy (NCBI): domain Eukaryota; kingdom Metazoa; phylum Arthropoda; class Insecta; order Orthoptera; family Morabidae; genus Vandiemenella; species Vandiemenella viatica. Next base: position 219,093,111 of record CM061921.1, read on the forward strand.
CAGAAGAACGTTCTGGTAGCTCAGTGGTTAAGGCACTTGCTTTCAAAACATTCACAGCTTCGGTACCGGGTTCGAATCCCGGCAGGCGCAAGAATTTTGACAGTTGTGTTTGATCATATGAGCTATGCCAGGATGCTCCATGGTTCGGAATCCACATTAAACTGTAGTTCCCAGAGGAAAGGAACTGGCCATCCTACCTCTGACAAAATGGCTTAGTATGCCTCCTTCGGGAGGATCCAACCAATCTTCGGATTGTGGACTAAGTTAAGTTTTATCCAGCAGAAAACCTGAGACATTTTAATTTCATCAATACGCTGGGAAAAACTTAATTCCCACTGGTGTTTGTTGTTTAATCGACATAATGTTCCCAGAAATTTGGTGGAACCTGGTTGATTGTTATACAATTACGTTAATTTTGACGATGCTTTTGTTATTTTTGTTGAGGATGTTAATTTATTTGCTAGACACTTTGTTTTTAACCATTGTAATGGGGGTAAACCCTACAATTTGTTTGCTAGTTTCACTTAGATGGCACAATTTTCTTTGTAAAATTGTTTCAATTTCATTGCATTAATAATGAAAGGGGAAAATACTTTCTGGCAGTGAAAATAAGGAATGTTTGGGATAGTAAACCCATCCAATTTTTTTCCATAGATGAATGCATGAAAGCAGCTAAAAAATTGATACTAAGGTGATCACGCATTACACCATCTCAGTAGTAGTAGACTTTATTTATGTGAGAAGAAGAGATAATTAGTGCAAAAATCAGATGTGCACATTCCGATGCTCACCACATAAATTATTCACATGGTGAACATCGGTTGGTGTGGCTGAAACCATACACCAGATAGAAAACAACCTCAAAATTCACAGTAACATACCCTCCAAAATTATTACAGAAATAATTGAGCTCCTGAACTTAATAACTTCTCAAAACTATTTCAATTTTAACAAAGAATAGTACATACCGGAAGAAGGTCTACCCATGGGGAGTCCAATATCAGGGATAATGGCATCTATTTTTATGGATCATATAGAGAATGAAATATTCCAAAAAATCATCCCTACAAAACAATACAAGGTATTATACTGGTTCAAATATGTTGATGATATAATCTGCCTTCTGGATGAACCAAACCAACGAATTGATGAATTTCACAGTGATATTGACAATATACACAAAAACATAAACTTCACCATTGAAAGAGAAACAAACAACCAGATACACTTCCTAGACATAACAATAAAAAAACACACATAATAAACATAGTTTCAACATCTACAGAAAACCAACCACTAGAGATACTATTATACATGCTACCTCTAATCACCCCATCAACCACAAACAAGCCGCTATCAGATACACGTTACACAGAATGAATGAGATACCCTTCTCCAAAGAAAATTACACAACAGAGCTCAATAATATTATTCTGATAGCATCCAATGATGGCTATAACACCAACATGGTACAGAAGATTAATTACAAAATTAAAAAAACAAATATGCAAACTCCTCACTAATGGCACCTAACAAGAAAACAGACAGTGGCACACAATGACCTATTTGAACACAAACACATACAGAATCAGTAACATTCTCAGAAAAATGGAATAAATATAGCTTTCAGAACTAATAAAACCATCCAAAAACATTTTAATAGTAATATAGCTGAAAGTAAATATCAACCATCAGAAATTTTCCACCTGCCAACGGTGTAAGGCTTTTTATTTATTATTGCTATATCAATCCTTATTTCAGGATGTAGCCTCTTTAAGTCTAATAAGCTGTATATTAGAATTTAATTCTACATAGTTTTGTTGTAGTTCTTTCCAGGCTGATCGATCTTGAGCCACTCTCTTCCAGTTCACACCTGTAACTCGATGTATTATATCCTTATCCCAGTGATCCGGGGGTCTTCCTCTTGCTCTTTTCAGGTTCCTTGGTATCCAATCCAGTACTGCCGTAGTCCATCTTTCATCTCTTTTGTGAAGGTAATTAATAACCACATCAGTTCTAACTTTGACACAGTACAACCAATCGAACAGGCTGGCTTTAGGTCAGAATTCAACATGGTAGATGACATCCAAGTCATCCACGAAGTAATAAGTCAAGTAAGGCTATTTACATTGGACAAATGTCCAGAAAATTTGAAATTCAATATAAAGAGCACATAAGGGCATTAACATGCTCTAATCATTCTTCTTTTGTGGAATACTTAATTGAAAACAAACATGAACGCACAAAAATGGGAACAGACATGTAAATATTGACAATCAACAACCATACAAAAGGCACTAAATGAAGGGGAAAATGTGATCAATGAATACATCCATCTCACGATCCAAACACTATTTAGAGCACTAAACATAAACTCGCATTCAAAAACACCACTGTAGCAAAGAAAAAAACCACATCAAGCAAATTAGGTTGGTAGTACATGTACGACAGACAGTCAGCATCTTTGAGAATCAAACACAAACAATAATAAAAGCTCGTTCCAGAAGCTACTTTCGAAAAGTACTTGTGTAAATATGTTTTTTATACATAATTGTACAGTGGGTGAAAAACCTTAAGAGGATAAACTGATACGGAACAGTTCCACATTTTAATGTAATATACAAAAGCTGTAAGTAAAATAAGCTAAATATAACAGTTAATAACAGATTTACTTACACCTCCAATCAGATTAACATTATGTTAAACAAAAACTTGTGTATAACTTGTTTTAGGACACATGATGGTCTAATAAGCTGAAACATATATGCCATAATGAAGTTTTTCATTTGTTAGCTGCACTAGATGGATAAAAAAAAAAAAAAAAAAAAAAAAAAAAAAAAAAACAGCACTGTTCAAGCTTTGAAAAACCATAGAACAGCCTGGTGGTTGAGTCATAGTGCTCAAATGTGGCATTTATCAGGACTTTGGTTCAAATCTCTGTCTGGACATCCAGTTTTTAGATTTCCCTCATTTCCGGAAATCTCAACAGGCAAATGCTGGAATTGTTCATTCAAAAGAACATGGCAGAATTCTTTCCTGTTCCTTACTTCATGCATTCCTGGTTCTAATGACTTTGATGTTGATGAGCTCTAGAGCTCAAAGCAGAAAAAAGGAAGTAAATTAGCATATTTTAGCAGTTTTGCTATTGGAATAAAAAGTAATTAATATCAAATGGAAAAACTCTTCTTTGAGAGCAATGTTTGCATCAAAGAAAGAAAGAAATCAGCATGTAATTAGCTAAAAATAAGTTCATATGATCTTTATGACCTAGCGTACACTGTTTTTACCTTCTGCACAATCTGCCTCTGTCATAGTTACCTCAACAAACCTGGTAATTCTGCTGGGTGGTCTTAGCAGTTAAGCATGGAATTTGAACTGTTGGGTACGTTAGCATACTTAACATGAATGAAGCAAAGCTTTGCCACAAGTGAAGGCCAGATTTAATTCCAAGTAATAATATGCCAGTCATATGTTGAATCTGACTTAACTGCAATCCCACCAAACATTTTTATTGTGAGGAGTAACTTAATAGCAAGGCAATAAATGATTTTAAATGAATACTATCAAACAAATATCTTGCAGACATTTTTTTCTAAATTTCTCAGCTCTCCAACTTCAAATCAAAGTGAAGCATACATTATTTTACTTTTAGAACCATGGACTGTACACTGTTCAAAACCCTATGTAAATCCATCTAGTAATTTTTGTGTGAACTGTGTTCATGTAAACAGAGAGGCAAAAATTTCAGAAACAGTCGATTCATTCTCTGTAACGTGTTAACAGTAAATCAAACTAATGTTTTCAAAACATTTTGTCAGTGTACATTTACAGTTTTATTATTTATATATATATAGTTTGATTACATCTGCCTGCATTCGGGAGGACGGCGGTTCGAATCCCCGTCCGGGCATCCAGATTTGGGTTTTCCCTGGTTTCCCCAAATCACTCCAGGTGAATGCCGGGATGCTTCCTTCAAAAGGCCATGGCCGAATTCCTTCCCATTCCTTGCCCCCATCCTTTCCCGTCTCTAAAGACCACGTTGTTAAAAATGGACGTTAAACTGTTACAAAAAAAAAAAAAAAAAAAAAAAATACATCTGCCTATTTTTGGATAGATTTAGTTTCTTGCTTAAAATTAATGTGTATTTCAGGACCCATGGATAATACTGTCTGTGACTTTTGGCGTATGATTTGGGAACAGCACTTGGAGATGATCTTAATGTTAACCAACTTGGAGGAGTACAGTAAAACTAAATGTGCAAAATATTGGCCTGATGCGCCAGATGGGGAGAAGAATTTTGGTGATATCAGTGTCTCGCATGTCCATGAGAAAAGGTATTCAGGTATGTTATTGTATAGCAGTATGGATTCTTATAGATACAATGATATGCTTCATGCTATATAGTATAGTGTAGCTAAGAACTTTATATGAACAGTATCAAAGGTAGTGGGAAATAAATAGTATGAAAGTGTCAACCTCGAGTAAAAACTCTCGTACACTTTGTAACCTTATACTTGTTATGATTTGAAATTCTGTTTGTTTGCATGTTTTATAATCAATCGTCATGTTATTTCCAGGGCATATTGTATGTATAGTTGTAAAGCTTAAGAACCTCGTGCAATTGAAATCATTATTTGAATATGAGAATCATTTTTTAATGAGAAGGAATCTGGTGCGGAATGTGAAGGGTATGCCATCATAGAAAGATATATTTTTGTGCTAGCTTTCAGTTTGATTTTTTTCATATATGTTAGTAACAGTGCAGTCATCCCTTACCATGGTAACTTACTGTGTTAGAGGTCACATCATAAATGATGAAGAGTTTTCTAATAATTTCATCCTTGTTTCACTAATGTGCTGTAAAAACTGGAGTGGTGGGGTAGTCATTTCAGTCCAAAAAACCCGTAGAAGTTGGCACAACAACTAGTGCTTGAAGGAAGTATTTCACTGTACCCAAGATGGAAAATGTCCCTGCCTGTTTTCCACATGTATGCTTTAGTGACAGTGATGAGTGTATTGGAAAATTGGGATATTGGTTGTCTGGATTCGTGGGATAGGGGAAAAAACCTCAACCTAAAGGTAAAATGTCAGCGAAGTGAATGAGTAATGAGGTGAACCACTTACTAGCATACAACCTTTTTGGCGGCTACCAAACCGCAGTTATAATAGTTTTGGCAGCATGATATAGGGGCTCCACATTGCTTGATGTCATTGCCTTTGGACATGTGGAACCAAAATAACAGATTCTACAATGAACAAAGTCTGTTGCGGATCAGTTAAACAACAAGGGTCTCCAAAGACCAGGTCACCCAACTAGCCTGATGTGGAGGCTCCAGAGACAGAAGGCGCAAGGCCCATAGCATTTGCTAACTCCTGCTATGTGCCTAATTCGGTAATGCCAAAGACAAAAAATAAGAAATTCAGCAAAGCTTACAGCCCACTTGCTGTAAATGAGATAGTGTAACAGAATGAAATACATTATAGTAACGTCCAGAAAGTAAAGGTGTGTTTCTACATTTTGAAAGAAGTGAAAAGACATTTTTGGCATCCTTAAATGAGTTAAGTGTCTGAGGAAGGAGACACTGCTGCTGAGAAACAATAAGTATCATCACTACTCCTTAAATGTGAGAAGCTAGAAGAGTTCAGTGAAATCAAACTCAATCAAACTCCTTAAATCACTTAATCATCGTTAAGGTTCTATCGTCTGCTAGTACTTAATGGAAAATAAGGTTTTGCTTAAGGAATGAGATGTTGACAAAATAGTTAAGGGTAGGCAGATTTCACAAAGGGTAAATGGTATTATATGGAAGACTTCCAGCTTCATACCAACTTTCAACACTTTGCGATTGGTTGTGACTGCTAAAACAAATCTAAATAGTTTTTTTTCTGTGTTAGAATTTCGATCAAGTCTTGGCAACTGCAGAGGCAACCATACCTGAGGAAAATGTAGTATGTGTGCACAAGAGCCAGATAATGATAACACACTGTCGTGCAGTTGTTAATTAAATGCTTAGGTTCACACCTAGCCGGTAGCAAGGGGTGTTGGGTTTAACTTGTAGAACACAAGATACAGGAGTTAAATACTATCAAGAAAATAATTTATGGTAAAACAAAAGTGAATACAAAGCATTGGCTCCACCAATTTATCTTCTCGTTTCACTCGGCTGGTGAAATCTCCACTCTGGAAGTCTAACGTTCTCAGTGTGTGTTTATGTTGGAGCTGCGATAAACGATGATAATAGCAAAACGAAGAAAAAAGGAATTGTTGTTTAAAATGTTCCATAAGAGCGACGCTAATTGCTGTAAGCATTTTCTTCGCTCTTATCGTTGATGGACATAGACCATTTGATTGGTGAAATTTTTAGTTAGCCCCCTTTATGGGACCAAAAAGATAAAAATCATCACAACAGATTATCTTTAGACAAATTGTCAAATGACATGTCTGTTGAATTTAATACAACACATAAGTAAAAATGTTTTCTAGTTAGTATGAATTCCATATGTACACTCATTTTAATGTTTATAAATTTAAAGTTAACAAATGTAATATATTAATATTGACCAAAGGAAAATGGTGCATAATTTAAAGAAAGAATATTTATTTTGCTATTAATATTAATTTAAATTAAAAATATCAATATAATTGAATAAAATCTTCATATTCTTAATCATTTAATTCAGTATAAACAGGTGATAGTAAATTAGAAACAATGTAAAGAATACAGAACATAAAAAACTGCAACATGCATAACGAAAGACAAAAATGTTCTAAGTTTTTTTCCCAAATGTGCTCAGTATGGGTGTGACCACCTCCGGCAATAATACAGATCTGAAAACGGCGGGGCATGCTGTGAATGGTGTAATCAATCTCCTGTTGAGGCAATAACACCTATTTTCCCTGCCCACACAATTAGGGATCCTCCTTGATATCTGTCTCTTTCTCCAATTTTTGGGTCCTGAAATCATGTTCCATATTCCCTCCAGATGCGAATCTGTCAAGAATCACTCTCCAGATCGAACTGGGACTCATTTGTGAAAAGAACTTTGGCCCACTGTCCAACCGTCCAGTTGGCATGTTGACGACTCCACTCTAGATGTTCCATTCTGTGAAGACGCTTCAGGGGTACTCATACAGCAGGTTTCCGACAGTAAAGGCCATCCTGCCAAAGCCTTCTGTACACTGTTTCCCTTGATACAACTGTTCCAGTGGATACTGAGAGGTCAAATGCCAGTTGTCATGCAGTACATATGTGGTAATGTCGTGCCCTTACAGCCAAATAAAGGTCTTCTTTTTCTGATGTCATACGTGTTGGCCCTGCCCTGGTCTTCAGGATACAGTTTTGGTCTCTATAAACTGTTGCCACTTCCAAGGAACAACAGAATGATTCACATTAAGCCATTGGGCTACATCAGTTTGAGACTGTCCTGCTTCCATTCTTCCTATGCCTCTCCAACGCAGAGTGTCTGGTAAGCATCTTCTCTGTGCCATACTGCACCTTCTGTGAATGTGTACACACCGATTGTGGATGTGGGACTACCCAGCAAACACTACTTCGTCTCATAGGTGTCCTGACATCATCGTTGGCATGGTTGTACGATGACCAGAATGCCATCTTCTGTGCAGGACATGATTATACAGATATTTGTTGTCAGTTTGTATGATTATATCATGAATTAGACACAGCGGCGGAGAAATAGCAGTTTGTTGCTTTAATTTTGGACACTAGTGTGTTTTCTGCTACTTGGTTTCACCTTCCAATATTATTTTGTGTCAAATTCATATGAATTGAAGTGCTTGCTTCTTTAAGGTTATGTTAAATACCTTCTCTGTCAATAACAACATTATGTAGCAAACAAATGGCCTTGACAATATCATCAGCTATGTCTACAGAAGTTTCTATTGATGTGGCTAAAATTCTCCATTTAGAATAAATTATGCCAAAGGCACATTCAGCAGTTCTTAGTGATCTTGATAACCTATCATTGTTGTATTCTTTGTCTGCATATAAATTTTGTCTTCCATAAGGCTTTAATAAATTAGTTAAAAGTGAATAAGCTTCATCACCTATAAAAACATAAGGTCCAGTGATTTCAGAATTTGGGTAGAGTAAATGCATTTGGAATATTCAGTCTTCCATATGATAAATACACATAAAAAGCTGAAGATCTAAATGTTCCACCATTACTCTATTTACCATAACCTCCAACGTCAATGTTTATAAATTTTGTAATTAGCATCAACCAGTCGTTGCAGAACGATAGAAAAATAATTCTTATAACTATAGAACATCAAGTCAGAGTGTATAGGACAAAATAACTCCAATGTGTTTTCCGTCTATGGCGCCAATGCAGTTTGGAAAATTCCAAATATTGTAATAGTCTTCTGCTATTTTTCTGAAATCCTGTTTGTGTGGAATTTTCATGTGTAGTGGTTGAAGTATTTCCCATATAATCTTAATTATTTATCTTAAAATTTTTGAGATTGTTGCATCTCCCATACAAAAAGAAAATTGAAGACTTCTAATTGATTGGCCGGTTGACAAATACCTGCAATATGAAATACGAATGTTTAGTTAATGCTGATTTGCACAATCTTATGTTTAGTAAAAAACATTTTTTATTTATGATTTTCTTTAAATTTTCTATTTATTCTTTGTTGATACCTGTTTATTTTTTATTAGCTACAGGAAGGAACTAAGGGAAAATTTTATGGGACAAATTTAGAACTACTTTGGCATCTATTCCTAAACATAAATCCAGTGATGCCCAGTTAAATGATTATAAAGGAGAATAGAAATATTTATTTATTTACTACACCAATTGGCATCGTACATAAGTACTATACAAATAACTTTAAGGAAAATCCAAGGATAATTGCATTAGTTAGATACAAAGTTGTTGCACTATATTAAATATGAGAAAATGATTATATAAATTTAATTAGTCAGTAGTAGTTTTTTAACATTTGCTGAGAAAGATGAAAGAGATTCTCCAGAAAGTTGATGTGTGCCGAGTACTGGTTCACCAGCCTGGCAATTTTATTTCTAGGTCCATGGTAGTTTTTGTTTGTGCTTTCAACTGAGAGCAGCCTCCTAGTTCTTAGCACAGACTTTGAGCATATACAGTCAAAGTCGGCTAAGATTTCTGGCGAGTCAACCAGCCCATTGAAAACTCTAAAACAAAGTCAGGTTGGCCACTTGTATGCGACTAATAGGGCTACTAATCTTACACTGGTGATAAATATCATTGATATTTATTACTTACTCAAAATGCTTATAATAACCTAAAATTTACAGAAGTTATGTTGTATTTTTTCAATGCAATTGATGTTTAGATCAGTAAATGGATATCAGACATCAGACCAATACTCCAGTATGGGTTTGACGAATGCTGAGAAAAGAAGTATCGATGTTTTGGTATTTCTGAACTCCTTGCTTACTCTACAAATAAAGCCTAGGGTTCGATTGGCACGAAGTACTATATAATTGATATGTTCTGGGAAGGTTAATTTGTGATCAATAATCACACCAAGGTCTTTTATTGTTTTAACTGTTTGGATAATTTAATCTTCAAGCAGGTAAATTACGGCAGCTGGTTGTGAGATCGTGACAAAGAGATGACTATGCATTTTTTTATGTTTAATATCAACTAGTCCTTTGTACACCATTTCTCAAGCTCATAGATATCTTGCTGGAGAATTTTAGGTCTTGTTCACTACTAATTACTCTGTAAATCTTCATGTCATCTGTGTACAGTTGATATTTAGACCTGATGTTATTACCAATATCATTGATAAAGATACAGAACAGGATTGGACCTAGATGTGAACCCTGTAGGACACCAGAAGTGGCACTGACTTCATTTGATACATGACCCGCAACCTGTACCTGCAGATGCCTGTTGGAGAGGTATGAGTGCAACCATTCCAATGCTTTAGATGTGACACCATAAAAATGCAGTTTTTTTAGCAGGACTTCATGGTCTACCATTATCAAAGGCCTTGCTGAAGTCTGTAAAGTGCATGTGCATCTCTGCTCAGTGAATTTAGTATGTAGTTAACATACCCAAACAAATTGAGGGTTGCGGATCTACTGCCAAAGAAACCATGTTATCCGGTAACTATAATATTTTTGAAAGCAAACGTCAATTGTGGCAAGATTATTTTCTACAAAAGTGTTGCAAGTGATAACTGGATACTTATTGGCCTATAGTTAACATTTGATTTATCTCCACTTTTATGGATGGGGTTGATGTAGTACAGTTTCCATTTAACAGGAAAATTAGCAATTTCCAGATATTTGTTGAAGATATGTGTGATAGACTCACATAAACCCACCACACAGATTCTTAGAAAAACATTGGTATTCCATCGTGTCCAGCACCCTTTAATGTTTAGCAAGGATAATTGACGATCAACCTCATCAAAGCGGACTTCAAACTCAGTGATGTGTGTTTCTGGAGTTTCATTACATTTTGTAATCTCTTCTAGATGATCAGCAGGATCAAGTGGTCTGTCAGATGGAGTTTTTTAAATACTTTTGAAAATTGATGCAAACAGATTGACTTCATTGCCACTATTTGCATATGTTTTATCCCTAGCCATGTTTGATGGAATATCAACCCCACTTTGGCATTTATTCTTTATAAAGCTCCATAATTTGCTTGTATTACTTTTCAAGCCATTTTCAATCTTATCTAAACAGTTTTGATAACAAGATGCACCTAGAGATTTGCACTGAGACCTCAGTTTACTAAAAAAATTAAATAATCACTGTGTGTTTTCTTGATTTTGAAGTTCGTGTGTGCTATTTTCTTTTGCTTAATAGTGAATATGAGTTCATTAAATAACCAGCATGAATAATCTCCATAGTTTTATTATTATTATTATTATTATTATTATTATTATTACTTAATGGTACAAACTCAGCTATTACTTTATGTACAATTTCATGGAACCAGTTCATCTTATCATCAATATTGTCTATTTTGTGTAGGTCAACCCAATTCACCATAAGGAAATAATTATTCAATGCTGCACAGTGAACACTTTTGAATGCATATGAAGAAATATCATTCCGTTCCATATTAGAACAGAATTTAAAATGAGCAGACAGTGCTGGGTGATATTGTCCTCGTCAACAGTTGGAGGCATTTTGTCACTGGTCAATGAAGCAAAAGCCCATAATTCGACTACTGTCATTGTGGACTCTATTGTGTTAGAGACAGCCAGCGAGAAGAAATTTCTCATTTAACAGAGATTCACCCTCTAGCTGTGGCAGACTGCTACAAATATTGTAGTCACCAAAGACCAATAGTTTATTATTAGGATATTTTTGTTTTTAATGTAAGTAACCGCAGAAAAGTGACTTAAGTAAACATCCATGCGAGGATGTGGGGGTATATATACACATCGTATAATAATGTGACTACCAAATCTCTCGATTTTGACAAAAATTTGCTCCAAGCCGCCATCAATAACATTAGTTGGTTCACCAGTTATATTACATTTAACAACAATGAAAACACCTCCACCATGCTTATAATTGCTAGTGCTCAGATCCCTATCCTTCCTAAAAATGCTATAGTTGTATTTCACCATCCAAAATTGATGAGTGTAGTATAATACACAACACACCACAGTGACAGCATGCAGATGAAACTAGAATTTTCAAAGATCTTTAGTTTTTAAAAGACCAATTTATTGCAAGAAAATCTGAGGGAAATTTTCTAGTAAACATTAGTGATGAAATTGTTTTTGACGAGTCATCAAAAAGTACACATAATAGTTATGATGACAGTGAGAGCCAACAATGTCTGACAATACAAAACAACATTATTGAATTTCTACCTGAATGTTCAAACTCTGTGATAAGCACATAATCTTCATTGAGAGCATGTAGCTGTGCTGCAAAACGTCTGAAAAAATTGAACCGTGCAGATATAGATCAGGCATTATTAGAATTAGAGAAGAGAAAATACGATATTTGAAGAAAAAAATAAATAAAAAGGAAGTTGAAGATTTTTAAAAAAAAATTTACTGCCACATGTTGGGGCATTTTCTGGATGCGATAAAGTGGAATACCAGATAAGAGTTATGAAATTAACTCAAGAATTTTTAAAAATGAGCCAGAGTACTTTCTCAGTTATCATAACTATTAATGATTATGACTCTACATATAGTCAACACACAAATAAAACTGCAAGAAATTTCTACGGTAATGCTGACATTAATTTAAACCTTCCACAATAACAAACTGTTTATAAAACAAAAAGTAGGTGCACTTATTTACCTGATTGTAATCATTAACTGCTCCTCGCATAAAATTGGTCTTGCATTACAATTGCACCCCCTTCGAGAGAGCTGCAGTAATATGTAATCAAAGGTTTCTATTTCCATTCTCTTATATTCCACAAATTTTGTTATATGTTGCCTTAATTCTTTATAAAGATGATGGAATTTGCCGAAAATGCATCTTTGTCTTTTAATAGGATGAGCAAGAAACATGCACTTTTCTAGCGTACATTTAGCAATGTAGTATTTTATAAAACTTGAGGATAAAAGTATTTCTTCTTCAGAATCGCTCATTTTTTAAACTTTACTCAGTCTATCGTCACTTGACTTGCGTAAGTCTATGCTGCTATCGAAGCTCCAATACAAACACCACAATTGAGCACTGCTTTTGTTGCCACTCTCATCATTTTCACAGCTCCAACATAAGCGCACCCTAACACAGACATCCATCAGTGCTTATGTACATGTATATGTAAATGTGCGAGAAAATCCATGAAGGTCACATCATTGATGATCGTTGATGTCTATTGCACCACAATTGCAACATTGAGTTCTGTGGCAATCTTTGTCCAGGTAAAGCCACCAGCTCCAACTTCTGCTGCCAAACCACCTGCATAGCCTACTAGCCTGGCACCCAAGACAATAGAATCTGCAACTGTGTAAAAACAGTAAAAGCTATATTAGTAGGAGTTATTAACATTGTATGAAATAATATTATAAGCAACCATTAATTTTAAATTAAGCACCAGCTACAACAGCTAAATTGTTTACAAGATGCTCCATCTTTACCAAGTGTGAATCTGTACTTCTTTTTTATATATACTTGATATATATACTTAAACATATACGTAAACATATATGTACACTTGATATATATAGTTGATACATATAGTTGATGAAGGCTTCAAAACATGTTGTTGAAACATTGTGTTATGTAACATCCTCCAGCTGCAAATCCATGAAGACTATATCACATCAACTAGTAACAGCAATTAGCATATAGACATCTCCAAGAACTGTTGACTGATAGTTAGAGCCATTAAAATGCACTGGCTCATGGGATATAGGAATATTGCTGTGACCTTCAGTTTGATGTAGTATACAATGACATTGTGGAATCCACAAGATATCTGGAATCTATTAACATCCAGTTCCCTTTTCCTGCAAATAGCAGGAGTCATGTACCAAACAGTGGCAAACGCCAACTTGGTCATGTTGATTGTGTGGAGCTGATCATTCTATGGATGAAACTGTATTTTAGTAAGTAAAATTGTATTTTTTTTTCCAGATTACATAATTCGTGAGTTAAGAATGTTCCGAATGTGTAACGGTAAGGACCGTGAAGAGAGAAGTATTATTCAGTATCATTACTTGGTTTGGAAGGATTTCATGGCACCGGAGCATCCATCTGGAATTCTGAAGTTTATCAAACGTGTGAATGAAGCATACTCGCTAGAAAAGGGACCAATCCTGGTACATTGCAGGTAGGTTTAATCTAATTAGAGGTGGGAAAATAATCACTCGGCAGTACAGGGCTAGTAAAAATGATTGCAGTGATTTCACGATTTTTCTTTTGGCTGTCCTATTATAGGTACGATGATGGGGTTTGCTTTTATAAGACAATTGGATCTCCAACTTTTGATTGCACTAAATTCAAGCTTCCCGCAGTGGCTGCTAGAGCGCTAGAGAGCAAGATGGCTGAAAGTGAGAAAGTGTACGTTGTTCTCGAATTTCATTCAGCTCATCCTGTGTTAACTGTTTAGCGACACTTTAGAACAAAGTTCGACAAAAATCACCCACATGCTAACACCATTCGGCATTGGTTTGTACAGTTTAGAGCCACAGGATGCCTTTGTAAAGGTAAAACAACAGGTCACCCTCCTGTGTCTGAAGATACCGTTGAATGTGTGCGCACCAGTTACGTTCGTAGCCCACAGAAGTCTACTCCTCGAGTGAGCATGGAATTAGGTATTCCACAGAAGACCATTTGGAGAATCCTACAGAAGCGACTGTGTATGAAGCCTTACAGGTTGCAGATTGCTACAAGCACTGTGGCACAACGATGAAGTGCGTCATTTTCAATTCTGTGCCCAGTGTCTAGAACAAGATGAAACATTGGCAGAAAACTTTTGCTTAGTGATGAGGCCACTTTTCATGTGAGTGGAAAAGTGAACAGGCACAATGTGCACATTTGGAGAACCCAAAACCCACATGCTTATGTGCAGCATGTTCGTGACTCTTCCAAAGTGAATGGGTTTTGTGCGATCTTAGAAAAGAAACTTCACTGGCCTTTTTTCTTTAATGAGGTGATGATCACAGGGAAAATCTATCGGCAAATGTTGCAGAATTGGCTCATGCCACTTCTGGAAGCTGACAGTGAAGATTTCATTTTCTAGCAGGACGGTGCTCCACCCCATTTTCCCCTAGTTGTCCGTAATTTCCTGAACATCAGGATTCCAAACAGATGGATTGGTCGTGCTGGGGATGCCGATCGTCAGCTGATGTTATGGCCTCCTCATTCCCCTGACCGAACTTCCCTGCAACTTCTTTGTTTGGGGTTTCTTAAAAGACACAGTGTTTGTGCCACCAGTACCAGTTGATCTGCCAGACCTGCGGGTTCACGTCACCAATGCATTTGCTCTCATTGACAGCGACATGCTGCATCGGGTATGGGAAGAACTCGATTATAGACTTGATGTGTGCAAAGTCACTAAAGGTGCACATATTGAGCATCTGTAGACACGCAAAAAAAACTTTCACAGTTTATGTATCTGTGTAATCTTGTAAGTATATGTCAAATAATAAATCTGTAGTAATTTTCTGAAATCACTGCAATCATTTTGACTAGCCCTGTTTTAATAATGAGATGGTAACGTCACAGATGTGCAAGAATATAAAATATAAAAAATTGTAATATATATGAGCCTACCCTTTTTAACACCTTTCTGGAGACAGTTGATGTATTCACTGAAGAAATAGGTTTCAAGATCAAGGCAAAAAGCTGTATCCCCAAAAAAATTGTTATATTCCAGGCTGATATATGTACTGGGTGGAGAATAAGCTAAAGAGAACTTTATTTTAGTAAATAAAATGTTTTTTATTCATTCTAAGCAAACATTTTAAGTCGAAAAATGTCTTTTTTGATTTGCATAAAGTCTTCACAACTATTTCAGGTTTTATCCTTAATAAGCTTTTAATACTCAGTGGACAATCATTACAATGGGTGGCTTGTACAGAAAATGTTCTTTTATTAGAAATTACTAGACAGTATTGTCAGTTTAACATGATTTATGAGAGTTGAATCATAAGGACCCTGCTTCCATGCCCGGTCAAATATATATTTATATATATTTCATTAGTATTTACTGTTTACAGTGTAACAGATCCCTATTTACAGTTCTTGAAAAAAATTGTTTTTCTCTGAAAGGTTTACAAAATTTTGGATGATAAGCATCATACCACCATGTGAAACATAAATTGCTTCCACACCAGGAAAACGTGTTTAAAACTATCTCTTCACAAGCACTTATTGATGTGGGAAGCACTTTTCATGTATATTTTTAAAATTCTTTTTCCTCCATTAATTTTTAACTATACCAGACAGACTTCATTGTGTCAGGAAATACAATTACATGTAAAATATGGTAAATAATGAAATTTATTTTAATAGCAGCTTCAATTATAGAAATTTCACACTTATTGCAACAGTTCAATTTGTTTATAAAACCATTTGTTGAGAATGACATATTTCTTGTTGATCAGTTCTTGAAGGGCCAAGTTGATACTATACAATGGGATGAACTGTTGAAAGATCGGCATGAAATTTCTGACTTGAATCTGCATTGAATTTTACTGTCAATCATTTAGCTTATATGTTATCCAGTATTTCTTGCACATGAAAAATTTCATTTTTAGTGCTGGAGTTGGTCGAACAGGAACTCTTGTGGCTCTAGATTCACTGTTGCAGCAACTTCAAGAGGAGGGACAAGTAGCTATTTTCAATACAGTATGTGATTTGAGACATCAGCGCAACTTTCTAGTTCAGTCATTGGTAAGAACTAAACTTATCTCACTATATTTTCATGATAATTTGGGCAGTGTTGTTTTATTTTCAAATATTATTTTTGACTGTATGTATAGTAGTTACATCATATGTAGAAAATAGTACTTTAATTAAAGTTTTGTTATTAAATCAGTTTTGTTGTTACTTATTTTATATTAAAGATTGGATGATGACAATATTGGCATTGCGCATTTGTCTGTGTACTATTCTTTGGTATGAGTTGTTTTATTGGTTTTTTCCTTTAGTAAACAATGAATTATCAGAAGTTATGGATAGCACTGCGAAATTAATAGCATGCAGCATCATTGTATTGTGATGTCTTGCTAATTCTCAAAACATTACCAGTTTTCCTTTCACATTGCCAAGTCGGAACACTAAATTTTTGGCAAGGTGAGTTGGATTTACATAGGAATGTTGTGTATGCCAGATTGAGAGACTTTCCATGTTGAGAATGTATGGATATCCAATATTGTTCTATCTGTGGTGTTAGGTGTGTTGGAAGTACTTCTCTGGAGAGACTACTACTCACAGTAGATAGTGAAGTGGTTGACCTCATGGGTTATTGATTGTGGCCTGCAGGTCATGGACAGAAGTGTGTATGGCAACAGGCAAGCTGCACTGGTGGAAATCTTGTGCATATTTTATGAAGGAAGTACCAAAGGTATCCTGTTTGTCAGTACATTATTCTTTAACTTTGATACATATGGGAGCACATATATACCATATTTTTCCTGTTAATGTACTGACACCGGGCACTGCTTATGACCTAGACCTAATGGAGACATTGCCAGCAATGTTTAAAGTCATAGTAAAAGGGGGTAAGGAACACCTTTATTTTCAGAATGCATAAATACTTGCTTCAGTGAATTGCTATCCAGATACACCAATAGACTGTCTTACCGACCTTGAAAAATCAATAATATAACTAGTTACAGTTAATGGAAAGGAGAACTAACGCACATAGTAATAATAGTTTCTTTAAATGGTAACAACAAGCTAATCACTATCATTAATATGTAATAAAGCACTTTTCAACTCTATATCTAACCATTTTCGCAAATAAAAATAAAAATCTAGAAGTTGAAATTTTAGTATGTTCCTTTTTGCTGCATTCATTTACTTGAATAAAGCTTAAAATTATGATCAGTTTGAAGTATGGTTTGTTTGGGCTAAGAATTTTAAAGGGAGATATTTCAACTTCCAGGTGGATTTTGTCATGTGCTTGGGGAATGGACACACATTTTTCAGTTAATGAGAAGAGTTATTATAAATTTTAATATCACAGATTGTTGTCAACATAGATATCTGCATTCTGAATAAAATTGGAGTAATTGGGTAAATTCTAAGTATGGTTTTTAGTAATATAAAGAAAATGAATATTGTTGATAAACTAGGTAGGTGAATAGAATTAGGTACAGAAAACTGAGAAAATTCCAAGGGATAAGAATATGATTATGGTTTAGTGGAAAGTTTGAAATTGTTGGGAGAAAAGTAAGATTTTAAATTTCTCATTGTCAAGTATTGTTCTAATTTCCCTCACTTAGATGATGATGTCAAGGGTAGAAATTAAAATTTAATAGAAGTATTATTGAGGAGTAAATTAGCTCTCGAAAATTAGAGCAAATTTCCTTAAGCAATATGTGTAAATGGCAGCTTAAAGTGAAAAAGGGCTAGCCAGATATTTATAAAAACTTTAGTTTGACATCACACAGGCATAAGATTTGTCGCAGTGTCTTTTAATCGTAAATTACACTCAGAATTAGAAGAGCCTAGTAAAGTAATATACACCAAAAAATAGAACAAATTTCAACAAATAATATGATCCAAAAATCTCGGGGGAGGATAAAGGTCTTAAAAGTTATTATTTGAAAATAGAAATAGAACTATACTCTTTTAGATATAAGATGTCATGAGTAAAAAGAAGCAGAAAAATTGGGGCCTTATCATATATAAATATCAGACAGGTAAAAGCAACCCCATGAGATTTTCTTATAAAAAGGTCAGCCATTTTGGCCTTGCCAGCCAGTTTTCAGCAGTATTCCATCGTAGCTGGACGTGTGTTTCATGTCTCCATAAGATTCATCACCATGCGGCTGATAGACTCTGGTGTGGAGGATAGGTTTTGGGACTTATAAAATTCTCATCATGAAATAACTTCACCTATAACATTAACCAGTCTGTAGTAAGCCCCATTAAATTTACAAAGAGCTGAAAGACTTTCTCATGTACTTTCGCTAACTTGTGGAGTACAGTTCTGAAAGTTCCTTCGGAGTGCGATTTCAAATGAGTTGGTCATAGCGAGTGACCTGCTATCTTCATCAAATGTTGTGTATGTCCCATGCCTTCGTTAGGTTTACTACTGATATCAGTAAGAAAAATTTTCAGAATATACTCCTTTCATCCAAAGTGACTTTGTTTTTTTGTACAACCTACAACCAGTTGGCTATTACAGGTTTATTTAAAAGCTTGGTGGCCGATTTTCAAGAAACCATGCATCTTCAGTATCACATTTCAGTATTATGAACTTTATCAGTAATGGTCAGAGCTAATGGCTAATTTTCACGCACCCCCAAGCAATGGTATGTCATTACAAGTCCTTGCTCCCTACCACATACGAATTCCTTCACCCAGCAAGTCATTTTTTAATCTGCCTCAGGGGGCATCCATAAATTACTTGAGGTGTTTTTCTGGATTTCCGGATCCCCCTCCCCCCCTCTGATGAGACTTAGTGAGATCTGCCCCCCCCCATGGTGAGATCTGGTCCGTGAGCCCCCCCCCCCCTAAAAATCGCCCTCGCAACTTTTTGAGACCTGAGAGAGGCATAAAATAATGGTAAATAAGGTAAAATCTATTGATTTTCATGTTGTTGTAACTTGCATATTCGACTTATGAATAGAGGTCTGATTTACAATCATTACTAGAAATGTATTGCTTGCCTGATATCAGCATTAACTTCAATTTGTGAAAAATATATTCAGTTTCAAGTTTGACTTTATTGTTTCTATGATTGAATTTTCCCTCTGGGATCACTCGTGTTGTTTGATTAAACTGAATACAAGGAGATTGGCGAACGTTTTAAGATAGAGCCTTGCATTAGCAGATTTATAATAGATGTCAGGGAAAGCATGCAAACAAGGTCATAGTTTGTATTAGACTACATTCTATCCCCAAGGACAGCTTTTTCATAACAAATGGCTTTACATATAACATGAAAACTGGGTTAATGTCACGGTACTTAGTGGTCGTATTGTGTTGATCATTTCGTGCGAAGGTAGTCAAAACTCATTACTATACAGCATAAGCATGATACATTGAAGACTGACCTCTGCAGTATTATATAGTGTCTTGTTTTGATTTGCTACTTTCAAAGCAAAAGTGGCCATTTTTGCCAGTGATAGCCATTTGTTGCAGAGTGAAAATCTATCATTGATTGGTCTATGAACAAATGCTAGTCACTACATTCCTCTTATAAGTTTACACTTCTGAATCACGCTGCAGAAACCTTTTAAGTTGTTTAGGTAAACTTTTGATAAGCTCTCATCAGTGTCCAGATCAGTTCTGTCTCTATATGGCCATGACATAGCCTGCACTCCTCTAAGCTCCAAGGAATGCAGTCACCCCTCAAGGGTGTCCAATATGCCTCACAAGACCTGATTCTCACTAAAGTCAATTGGAACTGTACCCTTACAATACATTCCTTTCATTTTTTTTCTTCCTATAATAATGGTCAATTGGAAAAAAAATTTGTTGAGCAAATTTTATTGGTTTATGGTGTGTTTTCAATTGAGAATCTAATGAAGATAAGAAATAATTACTACCGTCAACTATCTTATAACATGCTGACAATGCAATATAAAATTAACCCTGCATTTTATACATTTTGGTGATGATTATTACTGTATCTGTCACTAACGCAACTGTTAGAAGTGTAACTCCCCACTTCTTTTACAGTGGTGACAATGGCAAGTGCCATTTGTTGAAGCTACCTGATGCAGAAATTTTCGTTTGTGATTTACTGTTCTGGTTTAACCTAGACATTGTGGTATAATTGGTATCTTCATTGTCAGTTTAAGAATTATCATTACCTATGTCTGTACTACAAAGTTAAATGTGAAAAATATATCAATACAAAATTTTCCTGAACTCTCTTTATATTTAATTTAAAAAAAAAAAAAGTGTTGAATATTTAAAGAACAAGCCAAATTAGCTTACTAGTACTTCTCTGATCAAATCTCTAGTGCCAGATTATTCTTATTTTGTCATCATATGTTTATTTATTTATACACAAATCAGCTTTGTACATAAAGAAATAATTCTTAACATCAACATATAAGATAATTCATAAAAGTCTTTTAATGTTGGAGATTAGTCCAGCATGAGATCCTCCAAAGAAGTTGATGTTGGTAGCATGTAAGTTATGGCATGGTATGGTCCAAAAGCAACATAGGTTTTGCTGGGTTTTGCAACATCTGGCAGTCTTCTTGATCGAAGATCTACCCTAGAGCAATTAAATCGAAATTGCTCGAGTATTTATGGTGAATCAATCAGACCATTGACAACTTTATAGAAAAAGCATAGGTTGTAGCATAGCCATATGATAGAGGCTGCTTCCAAAGTCGGTGGCCCGGGAGATCGAAAACCGGCTGTGCTATTTGAAATACAGCCGAGTTGATGTTAAATTTCCCGCCGGTCCGTCCCCTGAATCCAACAATACTTCAATTTGTTTTCCACGACATGTCACTAAGATTATGGGAGCCTGGACCAACTGTTCTTCCTTCTGGAACTCTTCCTCTGCTAAGTCTTCACTCGGGTTGTTGTTCTAAGCTGGTTCCTCTGTTTTGATTGTATCGACCCTATTAACCCATCTGCCTCAGTCGGGCCAAAAACTTCGGCAGTCTTCAGTTTTTTGTATCACTACCATTAGTTTGTTGGCTTGTACCGGGATCATTTGTGACATCATTACTACTTACTACCGTTGTTGGGCTAAAGTATTCTTTAGGACTTCCCTTTCTTCCAATTCTTCGAACATTGTTTTCACTATTTCTATGTGGTGGAGAATTCCTCCCCCCTCCGTTGGCGTGGAATTGATTTCTTCCTCTTTCCTGATCATATGTCATTCGCCTTTCATGACGGAATTCCCGTTGATCTTTAAACTGGTTCCTGCTCTGGTAGCTCTCCTTGAATCTATCTTTAGCGCACTGGGTTTCATATCGGTGCACAAACTCACTCGCTGCCTCAATCGTTCTGACATCATGCATGACCAAAAGTTTTTGAATCTCCTTTTAGGCAGGAAGGTGATAGTACATACTGACCACAAGGCACTGTCGTTTTTGAAGAAGTGTAAATTAGTCCATGGAAGGTTGGCAAGATGGAACTTACTACTCCAGGAATATGACTTTGATATTAAATATATTCCAGGAAAGGAAAATTTTGTAGCAGATGCCTTGTCAAGGTTACCAGTAGGTTTAGAAGAAAGCGAGTCAGCAATGTCAGTAGGGAAAGAAGCTCGGATATTTTACATTAAGGGAGTGGATGGAGAAAAGGAGGTTAAACATTGCCTGAAGTTCATGAAAGAGGAGCAAGAAAAGGACCCCAATATAAGGGAGTTATTAGACAAGTTAATTGAGAGTGACCCACAGTCAAAGTTACGCAAATACTACATGCAGGTGAGTGGAATTTTATTCAGAAGAAACCATGAAGCTAGTTCAGAGTGGAAAGTATGGGTGCCAGAAAACTATGTGGACCATTTTATTAAGCAACATCATCTTAGTTACGGCCATTATGGTATAAACAAGTGTCATATGATCATGAAGGAAACCTTGTACTTCCCTAATATGTCTCGGCGGATACAGCAGGTAGTTTCTCGTTGTGAGTTATGTCAGAAAACTAAAGCAGATAACGTCAGGAGGGCCGGGGAGATGCAGAGTGTGATCCCTGATAAACCACATGAACTAGTTGCTTTAGATATCTTTGGCCCACTGCCTAGGTCCCGTGGGGGAGTAACTCAAATTTGTGTGGTCATGGACATCTTCTCAAAATATATAAAGTTGTACCCACTGAAGAGGGCCACAGCCAAAGTAATCTGTTCAAAGTTAGTTCATGATTATATACCACATGTAGGAAAACCTGACAAAGTATTGACAGACAATGGACCCCAGTTCACAAGTAAAGCCTGGGCTGAATGCTTTAAAGAGTTAAGTATTGAAACAGTTAAGACGTCTTTCTACCATCCACAAGGGAATGCAATAGAACGAGTAATGAGAGAGCTTGGTAGGTGGTTCAGGACATACTGTGAGGACAACCATAAGAAGTGGGCATACGAATTAAGTGAAATTGAAGGAGTTATCAATACTATTCCCCATGCTTCCACTTCACTAACACCATATGAAATCATGTTTAAGAGGGAACCTCCCCGAATTGTTTATGAGCTCCTCCACTTTCCGATGAGGGATAGTGATTATCCGGACAAGATTAAGATAGCTTTGGAAGAGTTGAAGAAGTGTGCCTTAAGAAGAAAGGAGGCCCATGATAGGAACCTCAAACCCACAGCATATGGGATAGGTGACCTAGTTCTGTTAAAGACACATTTTAAATCATCATCTATAGACAATGAAATTAAAAAGTTTAAACTGTTGTACGAGGGACCTTATGAAGTCGTTTCCCGAACCAAGGGAAACTGCTATACTTTGGCTCACCCTAAACATGGTAAAGTTAAAGGAAATTATAATGTGGTGGCACTAAAGCCTTTCAAGACAGTTAATGTGACATACGGTGGTGTTCCAATATAAAGTTTCCTCCAAAATGAGTTAATGAAAGTGGAGTAATAAACCGTGTATGTTGCTGCGTTCCTGACATGAATCAGTGCTGAGGGAGTAAAAGGTGGTATGTTAACATGAGAGTCAACAATCCACATAGAATACACCTGGAGCATCGTCCAAGACAAAGAAGACATCAATCATGAGTAATAAGTGTTCTGGATGTGCATCAGGAAGTGGTTTTTATCATTATTATTATTAGTGTTATTTGCTCCATTGTTGCTGATGAAGGACTCCATGAATATTAATTGTAACATGAAATTCCGTGACGGCTCTGGAGTACAATTCGTGTTAAGTTTATTTGGACGAATATAAATGATTTTGTATTGTGTATTTTGTGATTTAGCATAAGCAGACTACCGTTGTATCTTTGTTCTTTCTCTCTAAATATGTTAATATTCAGTTTACAGAATTTTCTTAGAGGGAAGTGATACTTTAGTAAAAGTGACAATAGACATTTGGCATGGACAGTTAAAACTATGGTCTAGAACAATCATCGCACCCCAAAAGATGCAATTCAGATAATAATATATTGTGTGGTCTCTTTGATATAATCTTGATGTGTTTCCCTGTCTCCTTGTGAAGCTATTTTGATGTTTACTGTTACTTATAAATTATTTTCTGTGTACATTTTAATAAGGACGTGTTTGGAAATATGTATTGAAGCCCCACACCAGTAAAGGGATATTATGTATGGTATTTAGGATAGGAACCCGAGGTTGCAATTTGTATGTGAGTGAATGTGGAGTGAAGTTTGTAAGTAATCTTGGGGAGCATTAGTCCATTGAAGAAGTTCATCATGGCCATTTTGTCTGAATATCCAAAATCTTATGTTAAACTTGAGGGGGCTGTAGCATAGCCATATGATAGAGGCTGCTTCCAAAGTCGGTGGCCCGGGAGATCGAAAACCGGCTGTGCTATTTGAAATACAGCCGAGTTGATGTTAAATTTCCCGCCGGTCCGTGGGAGTACCGTGGAAGACCCCGGAGTGCATGCCGGCTACCGGAAGACAATTAAAAACGCCCGCGAACCCAACTTGTGGTACCGGCTAGTCTTCCTGGGGCAGCCGAGCTCATCGGGCACGCCACCCATGTGCGAGTTTTTCCCGAACTCTCTTTTTTAATGTTGAACTCTAGTTGTGAAAATGCGAGTGTAATTTATAAAGTATTGCTAATGTGAACCGTTTTTAACTGAGGATTCTGCAATCTTCGGGTACATATATATATCTAGAAGTCCGATGTAATATATGTTCACGACTGGTGTGGGTTAAGATATGAACGCTATTAAACTTGGAAATTTAATTTTGTTATTCTTTTTTTTATGTGATTCTTAATAAGCTGAATCACTGGCGACCGCGTCAGCAGAATTTGCTGTTTCAAACATTTTCGTAAATGTATAAATCCCACCATCCGCGAGCATTAGTGTGCTTTTCTAAGAGAAGAAATACAACAAGGTCTGTCAATTGCCTCCGACTTTGTAGGCTGTTAATGTTATAATGATACATATCACACATGTCTGTAAAGTCTTTATCATGATGATAGTGTAACAGGGACTTACAGAACTCTAGCTGAACTTTTTCGATAGAACTAATTTGTTGATCTCTAAATAGTGACCAGACAATACTACATTTCCAGTAATGGTTTGACAAAGGCAGAGAATAGTCAAAATAGTGTATTAATGTTTTTGAATGCTTTGCCAGATCTACATATGAATCGAAGTACAGGAAATGCTCGAAGAGTTATGTAGTTAATATTATCAGAGAAAGTAAGCCTATCATCAGTCCCAAATCTTTCATTGAGTTAACTATTTTCACAATTTGACCACATAATGAGTAGTTAACAGGCAGCAGGTTGTGACATCGGGAAAACACCATGATAGCACATTTTTTTATGTTAAGGTGCAACTTATTTACCTGACACCATACCTCTAACTCGGAAATGTCTCATTGTAGAATATCAATGTCATGATCGTTGTATATTGCTCTGAAGATCTTCATATCATCAGCATATAACAGATACTCAGACTTAAATTTTTCACCAATGTCATTTATGAATATGCTAAATAGGATAAGTCCTAGATGCAAACCTTGTAGTACACCAGAGGTAACAGTGTATTCATTCGACAAATGACCATTCACTCGTACTTTTAAACACCTGCCAGATAAATATGAGCGAAGCCGGTCCAAGGCTTTTGATCGTATCCCATAACAACGTAATTTACTAACTAGAATTTCATGGTTAACCATGTCAAAGGCCTTGCTGAAATATGTATATAGTGAGTGCACATCCTGACCTTTATTCAGTGCGTTAAGTAGAGATTAGTTGACATAGATCTTCCACCAAAGAATCCATGCTGTTTTGATGTTATGATATTTTTTAATGCAAAAGTAAGATGTGGCAGGACAATTTTCTCCAAAAGCTTAGCAAGTGATGATTGAATGCATATTCGCCTATATTTTCTGAAGTCAGATTTATCATCTGATTTATGTATGGGTATAATGTATGATAGTTTCCTTGTTGAGGGAAAATTTCCTATTTCAAAAGACTTATTGAAGATGTGAGTGATGGGCTCACAAAGTCCAATAGCACAATTTCTCGATAGAATGTTAGGTATCAGGTCATGTCCAGCACCTTTATTAATGTTCAGTCATGAGAGTTCACGAAAAATATCAACAAAATGGACTTCTGATTTAGAGCTGTCTGCTTCTGGATATTTACTGCTATTGTCATAAATAATGGGAGTAGGTGGATTATCTGATGGATCTTTGTATATGCTCTTGAAGTATGATGCTAACAGATTGCTGACCTCAATACCATTACTCATAGTCACGCCATTCCATGTCATGTTTGAAGGAATATCAACATCACTGTGTTGTTTATTTTTAATGAAACTCCAAAATTTGTTAGTGCCAGATTTCAAATCTTCTTCAATTTTGTCAAGATAATTATTGTAGCAGGATGCACTTAGATTTTTACATTCAGTTGTAATTTACTAAAGGCAGTATAATTACTGCTGGCTTTTCTCTTTTTTAATTTTTATGAGCGATTTTCTTCTGTTTGATTTTACATATCAGTTCCTTAGAAAACCAACATGGATAATTAGCATTTTTCTTAAAGTGCAACGGGACAAACTTATTAATATCCCTGTAAACTTTCTCGTAGAACCATTTTACTTTGTCATCGATATTGTCCAGTAAATTGAATCCATCCAGAAAGAAGAAACTTCTCGTTCACCAACATTTCACGTTCTACTTGGGGTAAGTTACTGTGAATATTACGATCACCAAGTATCGTTATTTGACAATTTGGGTACTTATTTCCGATGTAGGATATGGTTTCCAGATGAGTAGAGTCTATATCAATGTAAGACTGTGGTGGATTGTATACACATTGTTAGGTATGCTTTAGTTCACCAATACCACTCCCACTAGCTACCCCCGGCAGTAAAGTATTCTATAGATCAATTGTGAAGTTGCTTATGCTGGACTTAGAAATTTCGAGAAGAGTAATTGTCAACTTGAAGCAATTTTCCTGTAATCATTCCCACAGTGAGAATTCATCACAAAAATCATTTTAAAGTGTATTCATTATATCAGGAAAAGTTTAGTTTGAGAGATAATACAGTTTGTTCACGTTTTGAAACACGTGATCAGAAAAGTAAAAATATAAGATTTGAAATATCTTTAAATTGAGTAAAGCTACAGCTGTACTTTTATCAACAGCTTAGTCAGCATTGTTCCGGATATTTTGGTAGTAAAATTAAATAATTTGGCAAAGTTTAATTAGCAGTTTTAATTAAGAGAAAAAAATTAACTTTTTAACTAAAAGGAATATTAATTTGAAATTTATATCAGCAGATAGCCCAAATTGAGACAATTATGATCATATAATGGTTTCGGTAAAAAGTATAAGCATTCTTCAGAATAATTAAGTTTTTAAAGATAGATTGTTGCTGTGGAGCGTAAAAATTCTGCCAAGTTGGTCACATGATGACTTCAATTTTAAGATTATAGAAACCCTTTTGAGTATTAAATTAAATTAAAATAGATAGATCATGATAATAGAAAGTCCCTGTAAAAATTTCAAGTTAAACTATTTAGTACTTTTCATCATCATTTATTGCTTTTCATGGACCTTTGAGGTCTATCGCAGAATACCCAGGGTATAGGCCGTCCGGCTATTCCCTTTGTATTTTTCTTTAACCCAGTTCTTTCTACAGAAGTGGGGGGTTGGCCCATCTTCTAACCCTTCTTTCTTTCTCATTTGGGCTTGGGACCTACAGTTTAATGTGGAATCCGAACCACGGAGCGTCCTGGCATAGCTCATATGATTAAACACAACTCTCAAATTCCTGCGCTTGCCGGGATTCGTGCCCGGGGCAGGAGCAGCGAAAGTTTTGAAAGCAAGCGCCTTAACCACTGAGCCACCAGAACGCTCATTTAGTACTTTTGGAGATATTAATTAAAGAAACATTTGCTGACGTCATAGGCTCTGAGAAGTCTATAAAAGATCTTGCAGCAAGCACAGATTGTCTCACTCTGGCCTCATTCTTTTGCGGGAAAGTGATTGCGCAACTCCGCGGAGCAAATTGTTTCACACGATAGCGGTTTAGGCAAATTCCAACATGCCGTAATACTCACTAATGTTAGGGGAACTTTGTGATTTTTTGTCTTCTCGTGTGAATGTACTTAATCTGTAATCTTCAAAAAAAATGTTGTTCGACGCTTTATTCACGTATCTGGTACCGACAATGTACGAGTGAACTTTTGCAAGAATATAAGTATTGTGTTACTCTGAAATTGTGTCAAGTGACTTTATTTCAATTACCCTTCACATTTGGAGTTTAATACGAATGCGTGGCGGTCAATCTATTTAATATTATAGGTACCAGAAGGCTACACATGGTCATGAACTTAATTGTTCACAGTTCAGGCAAAAGTGTTGTTAAACCCCCAGCATCATCTTGGCCTGACAACATCTGACAATAATGTCACCACCATGACCTTTGATTCTGACAAACATTTGCTCTAAATGATCTTAATTTATAGCAACTGGTTCAACAGTAATACAACGCTTTACAGTAATAAAAACTCCACCACCATGCTGATGAGTGCTAGTCGTTGAGTCTTTGTCTTTTCTGCAAATAGAATAACTATTATCAACTACTTCACCATCCATAATGGATGGATGAAGCCATGACATTGTGATACATAGTACATCTTACTGTCAACTGGCTGACGTAGTTAGAAAATTATTTAATTTAGTTCTTAGTCCTCTAGTGTTCTGTTAGTACACTAGAAGATTACGATTCAAATTTTTAATCCTCTTTGGGGGCACGAAAAGTAGTCATGTTCACAATCCTGGAAATGCCATTGATGTACTTTGTCTTGGTTTCACCGTTAGCTTTAAGAGTCTCCAACTCGGTGTGTAAATTCTTCAGATGGACTTGTTGTGGACGAGTCAGGTCTGGTTTGAAATGTATTTTATCTTTGTTGCCAACAAGTTTTGTTTTACGTAGTTCTCTCGCTTCCAAACACGGACTGATTATCTATTAGCAGCGGTCAAGTTTTACCGTCTGCTGGGTGACCAAACCTGCGCAATTTCATGTTAGATACATCAGCAGCAAGCTTAGTTAGCAACAAATTAGCAACAGTTGCCCTATCATTTTCCAGTCGCTCTTTACCAACCTGCTTCTTCGACTCGGGAACATTGAAAGCAAAAAACATTTTTCTCAAGTCTTTTCTTTCAAATGTTTCCGAAATAATATTATCAACGTCGGAAGCACCACAATCAAATGTCTTTAACTTGTTTTCCATGGCACTGATTCTTTTTTCAAGCAAAGCACATTGTTTAGATGTGCTCAAATTCTGTTTAGAGAGATTCTCTAGCTCTCTTTTAATATTCTTCAACCGTATTTTCAGTACTGTTTTTAAAAGAAGTAAAATATTTATTAAATACACACTCCAATTTAGATACAACAGGATTGTCGTTATTGTCTTCCAGAATATCACCAGAGACCACAACATTAACCTCACTAATGCATTTATCACAGATCCATTTGAAGCTGTTCTTTTTTATTTCAACCACTGTCTTTTTAAAATCTTTACTGTCAATACCAGAACTGGTGTATCTAACTATTACACTCGGAACACAAAATAGTGGCCACATTTTCTTTTATTATATGCACGCAAACGCCACATGTATATTTACTCGATGCCAAACCAGCGATATTGGCCAATGTATTAAACGTGGAATAAATTTCGCTGAACACAGTCTTTATTCATCACACGCATAATTAAATGTAGCATAAAGCAAGTCTTCATTATTTGTTTCATTATGTGTAAAATTATAGTAATATGTTTTTGAAAAGTATTGTCACGTGCCAGTCAGCGAGTTGTGCCAAGCCGGTGACCCAATTATGTCAGTCACTTTTTTAACACATGTTTACCCCAGTCAGCGTGGGGTAGCGTATATAAGCCCATCACTGGGCGGTACAGATAGATCGGTCGACCCACAAAATTAGTGCG
Organism: Vandiemenella viatica; assembly: GCA_031002005.1. Classification (NCBI taxonomy): domain Eukaryota; kingdom Metazoa; phylum Arthropoda; class Insecta; order Orthoptera; family Morabidae; genus Vandiemenella; species Vandiemenella viatica. The sequence goes on from CM061921.1 coordinate 219,122,807, forward strand.
TACCACTGGACTGCGCTGGCTGGCTGCGGCAGCTTCTCACCACACTGCCTTTTAGCCTGCAACTTAATATCCTACCCCCCCACTCCTGGGCTTCCTCTATTTCTACAAAGTTAGCAGGGCTTTAGACCCGACAATTATTGCCAAAGTTATGTCATCTTTCTCTTCCGGGGTTACAAGACCCCACACCTGACACCAAAATTTATATTCCTACTGTCGCGTTCTCAGTTCTCTTAGAACTCTGGGCAATGCCTCTACAGTTGGTAGAGCTAACCCTGGTATTGCCTAGCAGTGCTAAAACCTTCAGGTTAGATTAATTCAGAGGGAAGCGGGGATTAGGCAGACTGTCTCCCAAGTGATAGCCTCAAGAGTTTATTGACAGCCTTCAGTCACAACTATTATGCAACCTAACCGCTTGAACTATCGTTAAGTCCCAAAAGATAGAAAATACAGTAAGTTCAGCTTGCTTTGTGAGTGGTGAGGAGCCGCAGCAGCCAGCCAGCGCAGTCTAGTGGTACGCACTAATTTCGTGGGTCGACCGATCTATCTGTACCGCACAGTGACCGGCTTATATACGTTACCCCATATCTGACACCAGAATTATTTCATCTGTCACGTTCCTGTTCTCTTTGAATTCATGGAGACGCATCCACAGACTATACCAGAAGCGCTTAGCTAACTTCCAATGGTATTACGGTGTATCTACCGTCCCCCGAGCGTATTGGTACACAGGGTAGGTACTTACGGGAACATTTAGTCGAGTAGCTTGACTGCTTGTAGGGAGCTAACAGCTGTTGGGGTCTATAGCATGGGGGTGCATGCTTCTATTACTGCTATGAATGAAACAGTGGTTGAAGATACAGAAGTATATTTACAACTCTTTCATTGAAAGCAACAGTAAGAAAGATACATAGTCTTAACTATATGAAATAGAACGGTACTATGACCCAGTAGATATAGATACAGATGCTTACAAGTTTAGAGCAGAGCAGAGGGCGGAAGCAGTGGCGAGGCTTCGGAGTCCGGTGTACGGGGCTGGGCTGGCCTGCCCGGGCCGACGATAACTTCTGTGCGACGTCCTCCGACCAACCAAGTTCGACCTCTGGCTACCTGCTGTCCTCCTTTATATACGCAATCACTGCTGTTGTGAACCACTAATGCCACAGTTGCCTCACATTGCCTCACCTCCGCCGATATTGCTAGAAATCCAGGCATGGCACGCGACAGTATTTCTTTTCAATGTGAAACGGGTCAGAATGTAACCATTACTTATATTTTATTTATAAAAATAAATAAATAAACAGAATTGTTAAGGGGGATTTACTTGAACTAGCCCATAATGTGATAGAAATTGGTATTCTGGAATGTAGCAGACATATAATATTCTGAATAAAATAATTTAATTTGCTGTCAGTACTGACTGCAAGGTTCTTATCTACTGTTTTTGGTTGCCACCTTCATACTGAAGTAAAAGATATTACTGGAATTCAAAGGTTATCCGAGTTGTTAGCTTAATCTGTAAGGGAGTCCACTTGAAGTGATGAAACGGACAGGACTGTGCCTTTTTTAGGTTAGGGGCTGCTATTGAGAGGATGGAGATATTTGATTAAAGGGATACTGATTATAGATCCATGATGGGGAAAATTACAAATGCTAAATAGATGAAGCTGCTGAAACAATAACTGACAGGGCAGAATTGGGAAGTAGAAGGTTAATGCTGAAAATATCTCAAAACCAGTAACAAGAGAGTTTCTGGTGAACTGTAGAAGTATAATGTACAAAGTAATAGAGTTTAATATACACAAACTGCAAGTAATTATAAAGATAGAATCTTGGTTAGAAGAAGTAGTACTAGACAATTAGGTTTTCCCAACGGCTACAGGGTGTACTGCAGAGATAGAAGAGCAATTAGTGGAGGGATATTCATAATGTTTAGCAAAGACTACTATAGTTCATTGGTGTTTATAGGACATCACCATGAGATAGTTGGGGTAGATTTCTGGGGTAATATAAAAGAAAATTGTGGGGAGTTGGCTGCTTACCATAGTGGAAGAATGAATGATGAAGATGAGGCTCTTGGGGAGAAACTAAATTCATTCAGAAGTGAGAGTAGAATGGTTATTAGTGGTGGGGATTTAAATTTATTGCATGTAAACTGGGTAAGAAATAAGATTAATAACACAAGGGAACAGAGATTTGCAAATACCTTAATAAGAGGAGGAGGTCAAAATGGTAGAGCAGAAAACAAGGGGACAAAACATGTTGGATATCATCCTAATAAGCCCAATAACAAACTTATTGGGTGTCAAGTAGCTGAAGGAATAAGTGATCATGAAGAAGTTATTATTATTATTACTCCGCGATTCACTAAAAGTGTGTGGCGGAGGGTGCATTGCACCTATCGAAAAGGGTTATGGTTTCGAAGGGTTATAAGGGATATGGCAGGAGGCGCCCATGGGCTATTGTGAGGTCTAATGGATTTCGATAAACCGGTGACCAAAATTAAAGGGGGAAATATGCATGATTATAAAAAGACACAGATTTTTAAATTGAAGAGAGATTTCAGGGAAAGATTGAGCAAATGTAAGGGTGGCACAAGCATGGTGGAGTCGAAGTGGGAAGAGTTTAAGGAGAAATAGAACATAAAGAGAAATACAGAACTTAGGGTGGTGAGGTGGTTAAATAGGTTGGTGAGAATGAGTTTAGAGACAGCTAGCCAGTAGGGCATACTTGAAGCAACTAAACAAGGATTAATAATAGCAAAGACAGTGGCTAAAGATGGGTTCATGAAAAATATAATTGGTGGATTGGGACTACTGACGGATGCATCTAGAAATTTCTATGGCTATATCAGAAAACTGAGAGTAAGGCGCAGGGTGTTGAGACAGTTACAAATAGGGATAGAGAAGAAGTTACCAAGAATTTGAAAAAGGCAGAGATTTTAAGTGACTGGTTTAGTGAGACAATTAGGGACAATTATTCAGGAATAGGGGTATGTAAATTGGAGAACGAGCATATCCACACAATTAGAAATGAGCAGACTAAAATATTTGAAGTTCATCCTTAGAAAATTGTAAAGGAACTAAGAAAGCTGAAAAAGCATAAAGGGGCTGGTGTAGATAACATTATTACAGATCTCTTAAAAGCTGAATGAGACATTGTACCTTACCTTAAAACATTATTTAATTTGAGCATGGTTACTTGCTGCAGAGGATGGAAAAGTGTGATTGTAGTTAGTACCAGTACAAAAAGGAGGGGTGACAAATAGTGTAGAAAATTATAGGCCAATCATTTTGGCATCAGTGGAAGGTAAATTATTGGAGAGATTGATATGCAACCACATCAGAAATGTATGTGAGGAATGTAAATGGTTGTCAAGTTGACAGCATGGCTTTAGGCAAGGATATTCATATGAATCTCAGTTAGTAGGCTATATGCGAGATATTTTGGATGAAATGGACAAGAGAGGGCAAATGGATACTGTAGCACTAGATCTTTCAAAGGCTTTTGACAGGGTGAGCCTGAAAATAATGGTAAATAAGGTAAAACTATTGGAGTAGAAGTAATTTGTTGGGTAGAAGAATTTTTAAAATGTAGGAAGCAAAAAGTCAGGGTAGGAAACGCAGTATCAAAAAAAGTGCAAGTGTAAATGGGAGTGCCACAGTGTAGTGTATTGGGACCATTGCTAACCGTTATTCCAATGAATGATTGTAGTGATGGCATACTATTAGAAATTAGATTGTATGCAGATGACATAATGCTATATAATCAGATTAGAACTGTATAAAACTGTGAACAGCTGCAGGGTGATCTGAACAGGATATCTAGCTGCGTAGAGGTCAACATGGGATGAGATAAGTACGGAGAAGAGTCAGTGGCGTAACATTTGAAAACAAACTCCGCAGGACATATTTGACAGGTAGAATGCAAAGGTTTCAAAATCCTTCAGTTGTTGGAGAGAGTGATGAGGGGATGTATCATAGAAGTAATGGAATTGGGACTTTGTTCAGACCCTGGAGGAAGGAATATATGGAGACGACACAATGGACCTTCACCACGCACTGGAGCGAAACCGGGTAGAAAGAAGTGTGGTGTGGAGATCACCATATTGGTCGGTCGTAGAAACACGGCGAATAATCACAAAAACCTCAAGGGAATCATACGTCAACCGTGGCATTGCATTTTGGTGATGGATTATGATGTAACTCAACGAGACGGACCAAAAATGAAGAATAATTTTTTTTTGATATCCTGCTTAGTTCTCGAGATATACTATCTCATAAGTGAGGTGTTTTGGGTTGAAAATCTGAAGAAACATTTCCCCAAGGTCAAATTCGGTGTTAGATTCTTATGTACCACGACGAGATAAATCGAAAATAAAGAATAAAAATTTTTGAAGTCTCGCTTAGTTCTCGAGATATACTGTCTCAAAAGTGAGGTGTTTTAGGTTGAACTTCAGAAGAAAACTATCCCGGAAGTCAAATTTGATAATAGATTCTTTTGTAACAAAACGAGAGAAATTGAAAGTAAACAATAAAATTTTTTGATATCTTGTTTAGTTCTAGAGATATGCTGTCTCCAAAAGTCAGAAGCTTAAACGGGAGTAGTATACATTGCGATACACATTATGTCAGTAACATGGTGCTTATGAAATTACTAATAGCTAGTAATAAATTGTTTGTCCCTTCTGGTACAGGCTGCATTTCAACCTACCCACATTTCCATTAATATTGTCGCTACAAAATAAAACTATGTAGACACACCTAAATACTTGAAATGCATCCCGAACTAAATTTCGGGTAACAACAACGTTTGCTTCATCACGTTTCATAGTTCGCACAGCACAGATTATCACAATTAATTTCATCGTTCACTTTCAGGTAAGCTGAACTGAACTAAAGCATGCAGAATACCATATTCATTGTATCGCGATGTAAACTTGACCCGCTTAAATTAGACTTCCAACACTTGTTTACAATAAGGCTAGCCTTTTATGTGTAAAGTAGTAATATATGCTGATTTTCTACACTACACCAAGAAATATTTGAGAACGACATTATCCTGTTAAGAGCAATGAATAAATTTATAACGATAGGCCGTAATGTTGCAGTTACCTATCAGACACTTCAAGAACAATAATTACAATGTGACTTAATTATGAAATGTTATTCCAGGTTGTTTCCTATCTTGTCTGTTTGTGCAACCATATGCAACACAACTTGGCATTATGGAAAACTTTAGAATATTGGAAAATGAAATATTCTCAGCAGCAGACACAGTGCAAACAGCCCAATGCCTCACATGCGCAGCAGGATAAGAGTTTTCTTTTTTTTTCAGGTTTCACAGATTTAGCGTTATTTTGTCTCCATATATTCTTTCCTCCATGGTTCAGACCATTGCTTGAAAATGGTGGTGTAGTACGCGACCAACATTTTGGGTATCAAATACTGGAGTTGGAGGGGGTGCAAAGAAGGGCTGCAAGATTTATCTCTGGAAATTACTGCAGAACACATTCAGTAACTGATATGATCAAGACTCTGGAATGGGGTTCATTGGAAGACAGGAAAGTGAAAGGGATCATGAGTGTGTACAAGATTGGTTTTGGTGGTGAGGTGTGGAAAGATATTGGTGCATGAATTAGGAGTAGTGCATGGAAGGGAAAAGATGAACATGACCACAAGCTGACACTCTATTTCAGGGACCAGGGTGTGGGAAGATTTTCTTTTGTGGCTTAAGGATTTGAATAGAATAACAAGGGAAATTATTAATTTTTTGCCAAAAATGCTGTAAGAATTTAAAGTTGAAATTTGTAGAGAGCAAGGTAGGTGGGTACAGAAAACGGGAAAAATTGGTGTGTAGAGAAATTTCCACCAGAACATGCGATCCATTGCAACTAAATTAAATTAAAAAATTATCTATACAAGTACAATGGGTTTTTATACAAAGACTGAAGTTCACAATTTTCTTTTCATTAAGGTCACTTTCTTTCATTCTCCAGAAAGCACCAGTATTATTGAAAGTATGTATTGGCGGTTTAAACAAACAGAGCTGCTGCTTCAAACATTGCAACTTGCAAGTTGTTCAGGTGCTAACATGTTGTGCACAGCAAGACAAAAGTAGAATCCTCTTTAACCTGACTAACAATGTTCTTACAATTTACTTTGACCCCTTTTATTTAGATAAAAATATTTTCCTACACATTGCTGATAATTTCAATACTTTTACTACGTTTTGAACATCCCATTATTTGTGGAACAAACTTTTGCGCATCAGATGGAGACTGAAGCCATATTGCCTGCTACCCTTATATATAGGCCCCTGCCCTTTTCATTCCATTGCTTTACCTCTTAACTTTAACAACCACCCAATTAGTGTCATGTTGTGCCACATGCACCACTGCTTTGACAACGGGCACCAAACAATTAAAATCGTTTACCCCTATCACAGCCCTTAGAAAACATCCCAAATGATGTTGGGTTAAATATTTTACATTCTCTAGCTTACTATTCTCTCGTCAAATGTTTATTTACTTTATAATTCAATATTTCACACTTTTGCACCAAATTACACAGTTCAAATCTGCCAATCACTCTTTCTTCCCTTAAAATATTAATGCATACTCATACTATTCCCATTACCTAACAAGAAAGGCCCAAAATGACCAGACTAACTATTGCCACCTATCTACAAAATGCTTGTGAAACTACTAAACCTTTCTAAAGTGATTTGAAAATTACTGTAAGATATTAAGCTTATGGAATTTAGACCTGCAATATTTCATCACTATGTAAAACCGATATGTTCTTAAAATACTTCCTCGTCTCATGTTCATAGTTGCTTCTTTTTTTTTGGTCCACCGAGACAAATAAGATAACATTGAAAACAACTGTGGAAGTCTATGCAGTTACTTTTTTGTGAACACACACAGGAGGGTTTGTAACTTGGTCAGTACTTATATGGTCTTATAATCTGGTCATAGAGATTCAATTTTATGAGAATTCTGCCTCTATTGTTGCTGGATATACAGTCAGTTTAATGTGTAATCTGAACCGTGGAATGTCATGGTTTAGTTGATATAGTCAAGCAGAACTCTAAAAATCTTTGTCCCTCTACTTTGAAAATGAGCATCTTAATCACTGAGCTAATAGTCCAATAAAATTTAATTTTATAGACCAGCACCTTAGATCATTTCTAGGCTGTTTGTTCTAACTGAAAGCAGGAAGTTGCTTGCTAGAAGTCATACTGTCCATCTTGCTCAAGAATATTTCCTTTGAGCCAGAATAAATGATCAAACCTTTTGTTTGTTCCAGATTTAGAATTTTTGAAAGCACATATTAACAGTGACCAAATTGTTATCAGAAGGTATTAGAGACATCACCACTGCTTTTGTTGTTGGGAATAGTTGGAGTATTTCAGCGATGTTTTATTGTACATGCCACTAAAGCATTCACATTGCAGCTGGAAGACCTGTACCTACTATTGTGAAATAATACTAATGCTAACAAATGTGCAAAGACTTGCTTTGAAATGAAGTCAAATGTGATACAATTTGTTTAAAACAAAATGGTCATTGGCTGTTATTATTGCAAGCCAACTTTTGAGATACATGTTAAAAGCCATTTATTACCCATGACAGAGATGTAAACTGCAAGTTTGATAGTTAGCAGAGAAAACTTGTATGTTTGAGTATCTAGCATCGATGTCCATCTGATGACAATACACTCGTGTTATATTGACTGATTTTCTCTGTACTTTCAGCAGAAAAATGTTGTTTTCTAGAACTGAAAGCTCAAGTTGCAGACTGCAAAAAATATTGTGTGCGACATACAGAAAGCCACTTATGTTTTCAGTCTAGAAAATAATTGCTAATTATTTTGAGTTTTTTACAAACTTTAAAAAATTTCACAGCTACACTGTTGTAAACTTTTTATGTTGAGGTTCTCAGCTTTCCACTAGTGTAAATAACAAATTAATGTTTTTTCCACTCTAGAAACAATACATTTTTGTTTACCGTGCCCTAATGGAAGTTGCACAGTTTGGTGACACAGAACTGAAAGTTTCTGAGCTGAAAAGTGCAGTAGAAAAGTTGCGACAGAAAGAAAATGGTAAAGATAAATGTAGAATGGAAGAAGATTTTGAGGTAAGTCATAGAAATAGTAGTGTGCCTGTTTTTGACTATATTGTCTGTTATTGAAGCAATAATCTTTCATTCACAGAAAATCAACAGAGTTCTAGAAGATCGTAAATCATTTTCTGTGGGTGGTGGCACTGAAAACAGGGCAAAGAACCGTAATGAATTAATCATCCCATATGATCGAAACCGTGTCATACTGACACCCATTCCTGGCAGGGAGCATTCAACATATATAAATGCTTCATTTATTGAAGTGAGTATTGCTGTTTGTTTTTAATCTACTGTTATAGAATGTAGTAGTTTCATTATTTTTCAAGTTCCATGTGTGTATACATTATTTGTAGGTTCCAGGATGTTAATGTTTTATGTAGACTAGTTGTCACAGTGGATGTGTTTAATATTCATGATTAATCTGGTTCCTAAAGTGAATGTTACAGTAAGATGGTGTTCTGAAACATTCTTGGCCTCAACAGTAGTTGACAATGAAAGTTATTTTATACAATAATGATCAATTATCAGAATATTAATAGAAACTTGTATATGTATAAGGGTATTGATAATAAGCAACCAACAATTTTGTATTTATTTTGTTAAAAAGTAAGGAATTTTGAAACTCGGCAGCTGCAAAACGTAGAATATGCAGGTGAGATAAGTGAAATGCAGTGTTTCAAATGAGTTATATCTCACACAACAGGAGCTTTCCCATTGGAGGAATTCACATATTTAGTTGCAGTAGCCAGGAAAATACAACAACAACAACAACAAAAAGATTACCATGCTATGGGCATATCCAGTGAGGGGCAGGGGGGGGGGACTGCTGCCTCCCCCTTAGAAGAAAAATTAAGTTGCCCTCATTACACTTCGAGTGAAGAACTGGCTCAGGAGATTGACTGGATTATGCCTAATGAGTGTGAATCGAAATTTCGTGAAAGAACACCGTGAGATATTGCGAAACAAAGTTATTTAAAATTTTCCAAGAATCCGAGACGATTAATGTTTACATGAACTATAACTGAGTTACAATCTTAGTATACTACATAATAGGTCCTTAGATTAAGTGGTTGGGTTGCTGTATTAATCAATACTAAAAATAGTTTCCTCAACAATTTTCAGTTTCATTTTGTAAGAAATCATCGTATTTCAGTCCTCCACCCCAGTTCTTCGAAATCGATACGAGTTGCCGCCCCCTCCCCCCCCCCCAGCTCAAATCTTGGTCCCCTCTAGTTGTGATCCTTGATATGCCCTGGTACCATGCTGTTTATTATAGGAGTTGTGGAAAGGATTATTAGTTGGAAGAATTAATATATGGAATGTTGTCTTCAGTTTTGGATGGGGATGCTATGCTTTAATCTGTAAAATTAGTTGATGAGAAAAAAATATAAATACTGCCCACTTCCTGTAGTTCTAGTGTTTGAGTTGTTATGAAATACTGAACAAAACACAGAAAATTCTCTTTTATAGCTGCCATAGTTTCAGTGATTTAATACTTGTTTTAGTGTAATGTGTTCTGAAATTTTCAATTAAGTCTTTAATATAATAATTTTATTTGATGGAAGTGCAACAAATTCTTTTATTTCAGGGGTATGACAATTCTGAGTGCTTCATTATAACACAAGATCCATTGGAACTAACAATACCTGATTTTTGGCGCATGATTTTAGAACAATGTGTCAGCACTCTTGTTATGCTTTCAGATGTGAGTATTGCTTAAATGATATCTGCCATTAGCATTACTACACTACCAAGGATCCTTTATTCTAATTAATTAAGGACTTGTGCATTATTACACAAATGTTACTTTTATTCCAGTTGTATATCTTTATATTTACCATTCAATATTAATAACATAACATCAGAATAAAACTTAATTAGCACTGTAACATTTATTTTATAGCTTGGTGATGGCCCAAAGAAATGTTTAAGGTATTGGCCAGATGACGAAGCTACTTATGACCATGTTCGTGTAAAATACCTGCAGAATGAAAGCTGCCCATATTATACACGCCGAGAATTTAGTGTTACCAATATAAAGGTTAGTAGTTTTGTAAGCAATACTTGTTACATTGTATTGTTTCATATATCTGTTTTATATGTAGCGGATTAAATCATGTAAAATCCTGCCATGAAGGTTTCTAAATTTCGTGATATTGCATTTTTAAGATTTCAACTTACAAGTAAATCGGGAGCTATCAGTTGTCTATGCAAGACACATTATGTTCTTTCACAAAACTACTATTTTGCTTTGATTTGATACTAGACAGTCATTCCCAGACATTTCTCCTAAATGTTTACATACCCTGTTGGGTATCAAGTTCTGAGAGAGAAGGGAAAACACAATATAGATCATCAGATCAAACCTTAAGAAGTTTTGAGTGGAGAACCTTGTGTGCTGGATTGGTTCAGCACATTGTGACATATAGTTTCACTTCAGTGACCATACTGAAAGTCAGCTATGAGGTTAAGGCAGGAAATTTTCTGGCCTGGCAATGCTGTCAGTTTATCACAATGACCAAAAACTGCAACCACAGATTTGAACATTGAGAAGGTGCAAAATATGGTATATAACATTTGAAGATTGAAGGTGAATGATATAGCTGAGACTAAAGTCATATCAGGAAAAATGGTATCAGCATATGATATTTACATCAAGAATTAAATGTGAGGAAGCTCATTAAATGCTGGCCAAAAGAAATTTCTCAAGAATCTTCAAGCATCCTAACAATTTTGTGCACCAGTTTTGTGCTGTGGAAACGATGTGGGTTCACCACTGCAGCCAGAAATGCACTATGTGGAATTGAGTTGCTTTGCACCAAAAAAGCGAAGTTGATTTCGTCTTCCAGAAAGGTAATGTCCAGTATTTTCGGGGATCAAAATGGATTATTTTCTATTCATTACCTTGAAAAAGGCAAGACAAAAACTGATGAATACTACAAAAGTATTGTGTACCAACTTGATGAAAGTATTAGAAAAAATATAAATGACAATGAAAGGGAAAATGACTCACCAATTACCAAAGTTGAAGGCTGCGACAAGACAAAAAAATATATGATGTACACTAAAATGCACAATATTTAGGTTTTACACCTTATTCATGTTGTAGGGAATGAGTCATGTGGTTCGGGAGGTGTGCACACGCCAAAGTTTAAAAAGAATAATCATCTTTCATCAGAATAATGCACCTACTCATAGAGTTGCTTTTTCATTGGTGGAAATGAGAAGTCTGAAGTATGAGCTTCTGGAACATCACCCTGTTCGAAAAATTTTACCCACTCTGATGTCCACTTATTTCCATGTCTAAAGAAATTTATTGCTTGAAAAAATTTCAAGCTAAATTAAGAAATGATATCAGTAATAGATTGATATTTTTCCATCTATTGCTGATACCATGAATCAGACCTGGCCAGTGGCTGGAAGATGAGAATGATGATGATTATCAGCCATAGCTGGATATTGTTCAGACATTCCAGTATCGCACTTCAGGGGTGAGATTCGTTCAGTGGAGAAATTTTTTACAAGGTACATTGAATTGAACAGGGACTGTGTAGAAAAATGAATGTATTTTAGAGCAAAAAAACACACCTTTTCCATGTCTGACCAAGAACTTTTAACCTTTTTAATTAGCCTAATATTAGCTCATTACTCATGGAGTACAGATATTTGTAAAGAGTTACAGAAAATTATTCAAGTTTATTGTTTGAAAGACAGAAGTAGTTAAAAATCCTGGATCATATTGGAGTAATGTAGTTTATAGGAATATAAGGTATGACTTGATGAAGCTTAAACCTTGTCCAGTGAGACTGATTTCAGTCAGTGTAGCTAAACTACTGAAACTGTGATGTGGCATTGATTTTTGCTAGAGCTTCTCATGGTTGGTATTTACAATAGGTTTCTATAGAAGCCCTTTTAAAGATTGTTGTATAGTGTTCAATACCTTCCACTCTGCGTGTTAGAGGACATGCAGCATCATTTTATTTTATTAATAACATGGATATATGATTGGGATAAAATGATATAATGTACTTCCATTGGTGGATTAAACACAAGAGTTGTTAAATATGTGCAGATGGGTTAGGAAAGCTCTAAACGCCCATGCTGTTGGGAGGAATAAATGTACCACATTATTTTTGAAGCAGTTGCACAAAAAGTATTTTAAGTCAACTATATCGCAAAAGTGAAACGTTTGCATTTCATAATGCATTGGTAAATTCATTGTAATATGCTTTGCTACAGTGGTGAGTCAAAGTACTCTCATTGCATATGAATAAGAATATCAACTTTATGGCAGATTCATTAATGAAGTATATATATATGTAACAAGATTCTTACTAAACATTTAGATAGGAGAATAACTACCGTTTACCAAACTTTAAGGTTGCTGTGGCAGTGAAATACAGAAAAACATGTACATGCAAAGAGAATTCAGATTTTCATTCTCATATTCTTTCTTCCACAATGGAGCGAGGTAGCTGCCTATTGGAAGCTGACAGCTAACTGGAGGTGCAGATTGTTGGCTGGTGTTTCATGGTGGGAAATATGGGTGGGAGTTGAAACACACAATCCCAAAAATTGTGAAACAATATGGGAACAAGTCAGACACACAGAAGAAGTCAGAAGAAAACATTAACCAGTGTGTATATTTATATATACACACATTTAAATTTGATTTTTCTCGAAGATCAGCTCTGAAATTTGGTGTTGGTTCTGTAGGAAGAGATAGGAGGTGTGGGGAATGTGTCAAAAAGGAGGTAGATTACTGGGTGTGGTCTTAAACTAACATCTGGCAACTGTCTGGTGCCTAATTTATGCTGACAAACAAGTTCCCACCTTCTGAGTTCAGGTATGCTGCTTTTGTCCAAGAGGTCACTAATGGTATGTACAATGAAGCAAGAATTGAATCATGCATGTTGGCATGATATACTGGGTGGTCAAGGTTCTTGGTAAATATCGTTTTTCTGTGCCTGTTCATCCTGATGGCCAGTGAATTCATGTTATAACGTATATGTGAGGCTGGTGAATGGTTTCAGGTGGGTTGATGTATTAGGTGGGAGAATTCACATGTGCCAAGTCCTGTGGAGGGGTACTGGGGTTGTGAAGATGGTGGAGGTAGAGTTCATTTGGCACAATTTTCAGTGGGATCTGTTACAAGAAAAAGATCATTTGGGCTGCTTTGTAAGACAAGGAGGCCCACATTTTATCGACTAGGAGTGACCTGAGGTTCAGAGGCCTATTGAAGCAAGTTCTAGGTGGGTGAGGGAAGATTTTGGGAGGATGGATCTTATATCAGGACAAGCTCTGAGGAAATCATGACCTAGTCAAAAGTCTCAGTTAATTGATTCCAGACCTGGAAAGTACTGGGTGACCACAATAGGATTGTGGTTGGTTTTAGAAGGTTTGGGATGGTTGACAGGTTGAGTGGATTGTGAAACTTGTTTATGAACTAAATTTGGTGGGTAACTATGATATATCAAAACTTGGGAAATGTTATTGAAATACAGTGTCAGGGCCTCCAAGTTAGAGCATTTTCCTCTCCCACAAATGCCAAGTTTTATGGGAGGAAGTGTTTGATGTGATAAGGTTTTATTATTATTATTATTTTATTTGCCACAGTATGTCTTCAATCACCAAATACCTCTCTGCTTTCCAATACCATGCCACCTTCCAAGTAGCCAAATTACAATCCCACATTCTCTTCCTAAAATATTATCTGAACTTCAATATTCCTCCTAAAATCATGTCTGAATCTCAGTAACACCATTGGCCTCACAATAAAATTGTCCATATTTGGGTGACCCCCCCCCCCCTCCCAGTTCTCCTTGTTGTACATGCTTTCTGGTACAAACAGCTTTAGCCTTAACAGCCCTTGTTCTCCAACATTCCACTGATCTGACAAGTCAACACTTCGTACACCTTGTATATCTCCACAAAATACTGCTGCTTTCAATCCCTTTCCATTTCTTCAATAGATCTTGCAGCAGTCTTTAGAGTTCATAAGTAGGTATGCTCAAAACCATTTACAGAAATTGTTCACACTGCAGCAGCCCCATCTCAGAGCAGGACAGTCTCTTCCCTGTGATTTACAGGATTACCAACCATATTTGCAACCTCCCCACATCTCAAAACCATCTGTTGCCCTGCTCCTCAACATACCTCTACCACCCCCTCATCTGTCCAACCAGATTCGAGCTGCAGACTCGAACTATCTCTTACTAATCTATCCTCTTCTCTACTCTCAGAACCTCAACTTTCAGTACCTACTTTCCAAGGATCTCACTTTCTCGCCTGCTCCTAAATTTGATCAGACTAAAGAAGTTCTGGTCGTATATCAAAGCAATAAGAAGTTCTTGTATGGTTATGCCATCACTCATAAAGAAGAACGGGGAATTATTGGAAACTAGCATAGAGAAAGCACAAATTTTGAATAATATCTTTAACAAAGCTTTCACAACAGAAAACTTAGAGGAGATCCCAATATTAACAATTGTGCCAACAAAATTATATAAGATCTCGTTCTTGACGTCTGCGGAATAACAAAACTGCTTAGAAATGAAAAAAACCAATAAGGCTGCAGGGCCAAATGGTATTTCTACTAGATTCTGCTATAGGTACACTAGGTACATCCAATATTTGAAGAAATTGGATCAAGGAAACATGCCAGCTGAGTGTAAGACCACCATTGTAAATCCAGTATTTAAAAGTGGGAATGTTAATGATTCTCAAAATTATAGACCGATCTCATTAACTTCAATATTTTGCAGGATTTTAGAACATATCATCTATTCAAATGTCGTGCAGTTTTGGACGAAGGGGAGGTTTTAAACCCAAATAAATGTGGATTCAGAAAAGCCCAGTGCTTCGAGACACAACTTGCTCTTTTAATTCATGACTTGTGCCGGATTTTAGATAAGTAATCCCATGTTGACTTAGTTCTGTTAGATTACTTACTAGATTAGTTAGGAAACTTGGTAGTTATGGCATATCTACACAAAAATGCAACTGGGTTGCAGTCTTTCTATGTTTTTCTTGACGCACAATGTCTATTACTGACCAATGTGAGGTCTGGGGCTCCCTCAGGGAAGTGTGATAGGGCTACTGTTGTTTCTAAATTTTTTAATGATTTGTGCAACATAATAAGGGGAGGGGAGGAAACTATTTGTGGATGATGCTATTATTTATTGTGAAATAAACACCCAGGATGACTGTGCTTTGTTACAATCCGATTGTAATAATACGTAATAATTAGTTGTGGAATTAACCTATTGAGAAAGTAATTGTGAAAGCAATTTATATGCTACAATTTCTAGGTCGTAATTTGAAACGATGTACACCGCAAGTTAAATTGATTCCATAAAAAGCACTGGTGCAAACTCACTTCGAATATTTTTTTTCCTGCTTATGTCCCCCATTAAAAGGGGTTAGTGGAGGTATTGGAGAAAGTCCAAAGAGAGCCACCTGATTGGTGACAGGTATATAAAGCTGTAGAGAAAACGTAAGTGTGATGTTGATGGAGTTAAATTGGGAAGACCTGGAATACCGAATGCATTGCTCTCGGCAGAAGCTAATTGAAAAATTCATGAATGTCATCTTTCTGGATGGCAGCAAACACATATTACTACCAGCAACATTTATATAATATGAAGGATTTATTGAGTGAAATAGGAGTAGGACTCAATAAACCTCTCCGGCCATCATGATCTGAGTTTTACATGGTTTTACCAGATTGCTCCAGGCAAATGCTGGGATAGTTCCTCAAAATAGCACATGGGCACCTCCTGCCGTATCCCGTACATCCCTTCGTATGCACAAACGATTACGTGTTAGGATAGGTGCAGTGCATCCTCCGCCATCCACTTTCAGTGAATTGTGGAGTAATAATAAAAGTAATAGTATAGACTACCCTAATATGTGACTCCTTAGAGTTCTATTGCTCACTCTTCTGGAGGTGCCACTTTGCTTTTCAAGGCAGTAATCCATTTTTTTTTTTATTTTTATTTTTTTTTATTTTTTTTTTTTGTAACAGTTTAATGTCCCTTTTTAACAACGTGGTCTTTAGAGACGGGAAAGGATGGGGGCAAGGAATGGGAAGGAATTCGGCCATGGCCTTTTTGAAGGAAGCATCCCGGCATTCACCTGGAGTGATTTGGGGAAACCATGGAAAACCCAAATCTGGATGCCCGGACGGGGATTCGAACCGCCGTCCTCCCGAATGCGAGGCCAGAACGCTATCCGTTACACCACCACGCTCGGTGCAGTAATCCAGATACTCGGGATGACCTGGAGCCCAGTAGCCGGAGATTCCAACCACCATCCATTCTTGACTCACCACCCTCTCAAAAAACCACCCTCGTCAGATGTTTCAAGATAGAATTTTCACCAGTTTAGCATCCCAGTTTCTTAAAATCCCTACCCAGTGGCACAAGTCTAGATCCATCAGAAATCCAGGCCATCAGAGAGCTTTCCTCAAATCCGAACCTAATTATCCTCCCAGAAGATAAGGGGTTGATGACAGTGGTCACAAATCCTTGTGAGTATGTAACTGAGGCACTTTGTAAGTTGCCCAGCACTAAAATTTACTGCCCCCCTCAGCTATGACCCCATGTCCACCATCAACGAAAGGATAAAGCATTTTATACAGTTAAACGGACTGCTCAGAGACCTCACTCCTCAGTTTATCTCACTCCCCACTCCCAGAAAGCCCCACATCCCTACTCAATACCTGCTTCCAAAAGTCCATAAGCCTGGCAACTCAGGACACCCCATAGTTGCACTTATGGTTCACCAACTGTATGTATCTCTGTGTTGGTGGATCAACACTTGCAGCTCAGCTGGACCCCTCCTACACAAAGACACACAGCTTATCCTCCTCCATCTTTTCACTGTGCCCACACCTTTTCCCCCTCCTCCCCTCCCCCTCCATCTTAGTAGAGATTGACAAGACCTCCACATACATCAACATTCACCGCCACCATGGACTCATCACCATGGAACATTTTCTAGACCAGTTCATAAAACAACACATCAAACACTCCCTCCCCTGCAGCCTTGGCATTCGTGGGAGACGCAAATGTTCTCACCAGTAAGCCCTTGCACTCTATTCCAATAACATCTACAAAGCTCTAATATCCTGTAATTTTACTCATGAAATTTAGTTCATAAACAAGTTTAGCATGCAATATCACAACCCTATCAACCATACAAAACCCTCTAAAACCAACCACATTCCTGTTTTGGTCTCAAGGTATTTTACAAATCTGTAATCAATCAACTGAGACCTTCAACAAGGTTACGATTTCCTTTGAGCTCATCTTTAAATGCGAACCCTCCTCCCAAAAATCCTCTCTCGCCCACTTAGAACCTGCTTCAGTAGACTCATGAACCTCAGCCAATTATTAGTCCAAAAACATGAACTTCCCCATATTACAAGATAGCCCCAAAACTCTTTTCCATTTAACCATATCCCACTGAAAATTTTGCCAAATGAACAGCCTTCACCATTTCCACCTCCCAAGTAACAGGGGAAAGTCTCCCCATCATAGAACTTGGCACATGTGTATCCTCCCACTTAATATATCAACTCACCTGCAACAATTGCCCAGCTGAATATATAGGTTATAACATGAATTTACTATCCATCAGAATGAATGGACACAGACAATCGATAGTTATCCAGAAACCTGACCACCCAGTAATTTATCATGCACCATGCATGGGGATACCAACAGTTTTAATTCTTACTCCACTGTACATGCTATATCAGAGTCTTCTCAGGCAAAAGAAGCATCTCTGAACTCAGAAGGTGGGAACTGGCTTACCAGTATAAATTGGGCACCAGACTGCTGATAGGTCTTAATTTAAGATAACACCCTTCTTTTCCATCCAATCCCCACACCACCTATCTCTTCCCACGGAACCGCTGCTTACCAGAACTGCTCTTGGAGTAGTGTGTGATATCTATTTTTTTTAAATGTATATTTTATAGATACATATTTTATATTTGTATAAAAGAAAATTTTACTGGTTAATATTTTCCTCTGACTTATTCTGTATGTTTGTGACTTGTTTCCATGATGTGTTTCACAATTTTTGGGTTAACGCCTTTCAACCTCCCCCCATACTTCTCGCCATGTTGATTTTTCCCACACCACAAGCCTTCAGCCAATGGTCTGCACCTTCAGTTAGCTGCCGGCCTCCATCAGGCAGTTTCCTCCCTCTGTTGTTGAAGAATGAAAATGAGCCCAAAATTTTCAACACTGTGTGTACGTGTTTTTCTATGTTTCAGTGCTGCAGCAGTCCTCAACTTTTGTAAGCAGTGGTAAGTCTTCTGTCCAAATTTTTAATGTATCCACTTTATAGCTTCTTTGTTACCTAAATTTTTTACATTGTAGGTTGTTGAGGATTAGAAGCTATGTGAATGGAGGATGAATGATTATGAAATAAGGGATGATAAAGGAGGTATACTGCAGTTTATTCTAAATTGCTATTTGCTGTGATTAAAAGTGGGAAACTACTCTTTGATTAAGTTTAACATGAATTTAAACCTTTGATTGCTGGCACCTACAAGTCCAGCTGTTTGTTTCTTATAACATTCCAGGTGACAGTGTTACTCTTAAAAGCATCTTACCATTCAAACTTTCTGTGTGTAGACTGTAGATCTAGTGCAGTGGTACATGCATATGATGTAAACCATAATTCATTTGTAAGATTTTTATTCAAGGTAGCTCCCACATACATATCAACTGGAATGTTTGTAAAATTGAATATTCAAATTGGAAGCATGTGTTCACTTTACATATAGCAAAAATATGCTACTTTTTTCAACTCGTGTGAAAAGTCATGATCAAGCCTGGTTAATACGTGATGATGATGATCCAATGATTCAGGAGGATCTGGGTTTGATTCGTAGCCCAGCCATTCAGATTTTGGTTTTCCGTAGTTTCCCAGAACCACTCCAGTCAAATCCGAGGATAGTTTGTTAATGGTATGGCCTATAATTTTCTCTTTTCATTTCAAAAATAATATTTTATTCTAATGACCTCACAATTGATTAGATAAAGATAAGTTTTGAAAAGTAAAACAATAATAATTTATATCAACAGAATGGCCAGTCTTTACTGAAGTTAATGATCTTTTTTGGCAAATTATAGTTAGATATCAAGTTGACCTTTCCTGTTTCCTACCTTTAAGTTCCAATCAGACGAGATACACAGAAAAAGTTATTAAAATCAGTTTTAAATAATTTTTGTTGTTGTTGTGAGAGTCTTTTACAATAATAAATTGTCCCACACTATTCACAATGTTCCTTATACCGTGCATAAAGAAATTCCTAGTAATTTAGTTTTAGTCACTAAATTCTTGCTACCTATGTTCTTATGCTGGTTTCTGCGGCAACTGGAACTGACATTGAAGCCTTGAGCTGAATTGTAGTTGGCTGCATGTCTTTAATATAATTTTTTTTATCATTAAATATTTAACCCAGTTGGAATATGTTTGTTACAGACTGATGAAACTGTGGTAGTAACGCAGTTCCAGTATAATGGGTGGCCAACAGTGGAAGGAGAAGTGCCAGAAGTGACGCGAGGTCTTATTGAGCTTGTTGACCAAACACAAAACCATCAAGAATCTCAGGGAGGTGCCGCTCCCATTGTAGTGCATTGCAGGTATGCACATGAAATCTGTATTACTGTTTTGCTGTATAATTATGTTGTTCAGTATGCAGTATGCTAATGTGTTTAAATTACTTTATTTTTACAACAGTTGTGGTTCTGATAGAAGTTCAATGTTTGTGGCGCTAAGTATATTAGTGCAGCAATTGAGAACTGAGAAGAGAGTGGACATTTTCACAACTACTCGGAAACTGAGGTCACAGAGACATGGAATGCTGCAGACTTTTGTGAGTAATTTTTTTTGTTAAAACAGAAACTTCTGGACATTTCTGTATCAATTCAATGGAATTTTATTGCCCTTTTCTTTTTGTGTATAACATTTTAATCTAAAAGTTCTTGTGTTAGTTTATTGTACCTTCCCTCTTTTTCCCTGTTCTCTCAAGTCAATACCTTTTTATTTGCTGATAAATTCTAGTAGCTAGTAAGAAACACAGAATTATATATCACTCCTCTCAGTAAAGAAGAAATTAATGCTTTTCTTTAAGTGTGTTGCTGTATTTCATAGCTTTCACGGGGGTGGTTATTGTCAGGTTGGTTGTTTACTTTGGGCTATAACCATATCAGTTCTATCCATTGGCTGAAATGTAGTACAAATAGTGATGAATTGTTTTATTGCTTTAGTTCTCTCCCAGTCAAAGTAGGGATTACAATACAGCAAAGCAGGAGCCCGTATCATCTGACAGTCTTGCTGATCCCCCACAAATTTATGTGGATCCACAATTTGTAAAAGGTCACAAAAGTAGGTGTCAGTTTGAGTGACTTCACTGCCCATTAATCGTTTTATGTCCCAGTACTATTTTCTAAATATTTACCATGAGTAATAATCTTTCTAAAATTCTAACATCATTATACATAAATTCTAAAATAATTTATCAATGAAAACATTAATTTTTTACAAATTATTTGCTATTATAAAACAGTGATATGAATGAAACGTTATTTGAATCAATATAATTACTTGTATTAAGGTAATATGTCTGCTTGTATGTGAGTTCTAATACAATTGCATGTTCAGTAAGTTTGGAGTATAAAGAAAATTCATGGCTACTGACTACATATGCAATTCTTTAAGTAGTAAACTGGTAGATGAATCAATCAACACTATTCACGTCCTAAGATCTTTATTAAAAGAAGTAATTATCTGATTTAAAAAATGTCTCTTTTTCTAAAGTCTCAGTGTGATTTATTATTTTTATTTAGTTATCTTAAATACAAATACCAACTAATATTACTGTTTGACTGCTCAATATACAGACAGATTATTTTTCAAAAGGATGATTTACCGTAAGACATGTAATGTAACTAATTGCTTAATACTTACCATATCTGATTATTAAGTACTGGAATTAGATTTAAAAACAGAAATTTAAAGGTACAAAGTTATTTTATAGTTCTATAGTTCCAAAGGGTAAGCCTAAGAAAGCCTAGACATTTTTAAATTAATGTAATTTTTTAGCTAAAGTATTGTTAACTGTTAATTTATATTTGATGTAAGAATGAAGACTTTCCCGGCGTATGACTGCAATGTAGTCTTCACGGGTGTACCGCCGGATAGTGTTGTGGAAACACAATATTTCGACGGCTGGCTCCGCCGTCTTCTTCAGGTGTAGAGACATCTGCACTGGTCGACTGACCCACAGATCCCTCAGTATCTGTGGGTCAGCCGACCAGTGTAGATATCTCTACACCTGAAGAAGACGGCGGGTCAGTCGACCAGTGCAGATGTCTCTACACCTGAAGAAGACAGCGGCGCCAGCCATCGAAATATTGTGTTTCCACAACACTATCCAGCGGTACACCCATAAAGACTACATTGCTGTTAATTTATATTACTTAAGTTGAATTATTAAACATTAAGCAAACATTTACTATGTAATTTGATAACAACTTTAAAAACTTATGCTGGATTCTGCAGATTTGATGCTAATCTCACAAATATCCTGCAGGATTGAAAACACTATAGGATTGCAGTCTTTAGTCTCCAACTCATGAAATGAGATTTATTAAGAATTTATCAAGATTTGAATGTAAATTTCACAGCATTTAATTTTCAAAACACTTTTTCATCCACTCCAGTAGCAGGTCATATACACAGTGCTGGAAATAATTAATAGACTTTGATACACTTAAAAGCTGCAGGTTAATCAGTTTGGCCAGAAATTACAGATGGAGTCCAAAAGTATTTTCTGTAACACTCTTTAACATCTTTAAATTTTGTCCACCTTTGTCTAATTTTTTAAAACATTTAATTACTCCATAAAATCATGATTTTATAAATAAACCACTATTTTTTTTTATTCCCCTTGACTCCCCTTTCCTTTATCATCTTTAATAAGGAATTGTCAAATAATGACCCTTAAATAATCCGAAATTTATTATCTTTCAAGCACCAACATGGTTACTATTAGAAGCACTAATTTAATATCTTTACTATCTTCACGTTCTTTGCCACATATGGAAATATCAGCCACCTGGTGAATCTCTTCTGTGAAGTGTTTCACCGTCTCCTCAATAATATGACTCTTTTTGGAATGAGATTGAGTGATGACATTGTTCCCAGTTAGATCTGCTGACATTCCATTTGGGTCGGTTGTTTCTTCTCTCATGTTTGAACTCAACATGCATTCATACTGGAAGTGGTTACTTCCATGAAGCTTACAATCCACCTCCCAATGAACTGAGTCTACAATTGAAGGAGAGCACCGTGAAAGGTCGATGGTGAAGGTCAGACCAGAAGCACTGGAGAAATGAGTCATTTGTCATGTGTTAAAGATACAAACTTCCTCTTGCTCTATAAATCTACCAACTGCTCAGCCACTGGTGCAATCGGTGGTGGAACCCCACAGCATACTGTGGGAGTTGAAATTGCCCACCAGCAGCAATGGCCGTGTATTTTGCCACAAAATAACTGCCAGTTCATTGTAAGATGGTAGGTAAATAAAACACATTGTCAGTTGGATGTGACCATAAATTGTTACTGCTACTGCTTGTATAGGAGAGGTGAGAGCAACAGGTTTGGAGTGGAAGATGTTTCAGACCAACACAGCCACTCCGCACCTCGCTCGATCACCCTCGATATTGTCCTTTGATATAAGTCATAACCTCTTAGTACTGGGTTGTCTGTTGCTCTAAAATGTGTGTCCTAAACAATGGTTTAGACCGTACCAAGAGTTGCACTTTCTCTTTGAGAGCCTGAAAGCTATTGACGTTCCACTGAAATATGGGAGTCGTCCTACCTGCATTTCTTTGTCTTCAGGATCTGAAGATGAATTTGATTGTGAGAAGGCATCAAAGCCTTATCGATCTTTCTTACACCGAGGCCTTCTCCCTCTCCTTTTGCATTCTGGGAGGAGAAGAGGAAGGGAATTTCACAAAGTTGGGTACGACTGTTTAACTTTTGGAGACCCCGAACTTTTTGCATGATTTTCTATTCATTGCTAGCTGATGTGACAGGTGGTGCAAGTGCTCTAACCACTTCTTCGCTTCACCATACAATACTTGCCCCCTTGGTTATCAACTCCTGTATCTTATTTTGATCAAGATACACTTGACACTTCCTGCTCCAGGCTGGATGTGACCCAGACCATTTGCCCCACACCTGTGGGAGAGTTCAACAACTACCCACCTCATGTGTCACCATTCCGTATTTCCCACAAATGTGTTGCAGATCGCTGTCGTATATTTGAACTGCTGGCACTTAATGTAGCGCATAGGGTTTAGTACATATGGGTCAACATTAAAATTTAAATAACCTGCTTTAATGGTCTTTGTCAATGTAGGAGTGTTGAACATCAGGACGAAGGTGGCAGTCTTTTCAACATTGCCATTTACCCTTTGTGTGATCTGACAAACCTCGACCACATTCTCTGATGCCCACTCCTTAAGGAGGTCATCAGTCTCTGAACCAATAAGAACCCTGCAGCTGACCAAACCTTTGCTAGTATTGCCAGTTTTATGGAGTTGGCATTTTACTGCGAACTCCCTGAACTGCTCAGACTTGAGGAGTAGGCCAGCCTGCTTGCTGATAGATGTTTCCAGCATCAATGTCCAGTTTCTCAGCTTCTTCACACTTTTTAGTGTTCCAGCAATTCTCTCCTAGCTGTAAGCTATCTGTTAAATTTTGTAACTGCGTGACAAAATTTTGTTCTTAGAACCACGAGTTAGATTGGATAGAATATTATTGCATTTCATTTTCAAAGTTAGTTTTTATGTTTATTCAAGTTAGAAAGCAGATTTACAGTTTTTAAGATAGTATTTTCAATTTTTTCAATTCCAACATTCTTCGGCATTCGCCTGGAGCGCAAAGTTCATACTTAAATTATTTATTTTCTGCTTAATTATTAAAGTTAGGATGTTTTGTATAATAACTAAAGTTAACATTTATTTAAAGATCTAGCGATTTGAAAAGTTTCAAGGAGATTGAATTATTTTTATTATCAAGGTCAAATTAGATAATGTAAGGACTTCAGACGTGCGATTTCATATCTGATCAGCCTCCCAGCAGCCACCCCTGTGAAAGAGGAAATGATTTCATTCCCACGCTTCGCGTGAGAACAGTCGCTAGGAATCTTCGAGAAGCGCTATGTGATATAGATGCGTGCGTGCAGTTGTTCGCCCGCAGTCGTACGGAAGCAGTCGGCGTGATAACATGTAGCTCAGTAGGCCGGAAAGTTTTATACCTTGCACATCAGTGAAAGTTTTATTTTGGAATAATGCCGCTTCTTTTATTCAACTTAATCATAATGTTGCTGTAAAATAGTATTTTGCCAAGTGGGGCCTCGGAATTGTTTAAAATTAAGTAAACTATTGAACAATGGGAGCGTGTGATGAACTGTTATTGGCTTTCTTCAACTAGTGATTTAATTCTTTGAACTATTGGGGTGTGGTCTGGCTCGAACGGTTAATCAAACTTGTAAAACATTACTTTTGAAAAGTCGTCTGATTGCCTGTACAGTTTTTTGGTTTTGTGAAATTGAAGAATATAGTTATTTAAATGACATTGAAATATTTATTGAACTTTACCTTTTCTTATATTTTAGGTTAAAATCTGTGTGGCGACCTTATTATTCTATTTAAGCCAAAACTGTTACATCCAAGGCTACACACGGTCAGAGTTAAGATTCAAGCTTTATGCTCCACCTCAAGCATAAGCTTACGTTCTTACAAAGCCTTTCTGAATATAGAAAGGAGATATCTTTTCAAAGGATCCCTCCTATCTTGACATTATTACGGAGGCATTATCAATAAGATAACTACTCCTGTTGCTCACTTCATTCTTAGGAGGAAGGCTTTCTATACTTGGCAGCTTTCCAATTCTTTGGGCATTTGGAATACACTGCAACCTGCCTGAGCCATAGGTAGTAGAATTGTTTGATTTTTCCCCACGAATTTGGACGAAATAAAGGGGAGTGACATGGAGCCCCGCATCATGTCACCATGTCCAATACAACTGGGGTGTGGCAGGTGCCCCTGAGGTTGTGTGTCGGGAATTGGTTAGCCTCACCCCACGTTCATCTACTAGGCACATTACTACAGCACTAATTTTTTGAACACCACCACCCCTTCAGAATTCCACAGATGGGAACTTTCCTACCACCATATCCTAGACACCAGACATGCCTTGCCTAAACCTACACTAAACCTGTCACTTACTGTCTTTCAATTTTAGAGTCAGTTATATATATTTTTTCCATTTATTTTTATATCCAGCAGACCGTTTGGTCCAGGACATACAGCATAACGAGCTCTGGCTTGTCAAACCAACCATTCAGCCATAGAGCAGCTCCTTCCTGTGGGTGAGAAAAGATGAGGTTATCCTTACTCGCCTTCGTATAGGGCGCTGTCCTTTAGCTCATAGCTTTCTTCTCCACCAGGAGAAGCCAACAGAATGTGATGCGTGTGGCATACCATTGACGGTATTTTAACTGATTGTGTACTTCCTTTAGGTTTAAGGGAAGACACTGGCCTAGCAAAAGATCTAGCCCTTATTTTAAATAATGAAATAATGAGGCCAGCAAAGTTTGCTAATGTTTTAAAATTTCGTGTATTGCCCAGTATTGTTCTTAAAATTTTGTCAGATCGGCCTTCTTTTAAGATTGATGGGTGGAACCTTTACAGGCACCTGTCCATCTACATTGTTATTCAGTATTTTTTTTTATATAGTTTTATAAGTCTTGTTTGATTGGCCATTATACAGCTAGCCAGATGTTATGGTGCTTTAATTTCCTTTCAACCTGGTTGGCCCTTACAGCCCAACAGACATTGTTAAATTTTTGGTACCATTGGCCCCTTTGCACCCGTGATTTCAGTGATTTATTTTATTATACTGTCTGTATGGCCAACCTCTTCACAGTCATTTGTACAAACAGTAATGTAGTCCTTTTTCAAACCACATTATCGGTCTGGTATTTAGTCAAGACATTAATGATCTCATTGTTGATATGCCCTAAAGCCACAACAACAACAAAATAACAACAATTACAATAACAAGTTGTGGGACATACTCTGGCATACCAATTGATGTGTGTACACCTGCAAGATGTTGTCTGGTAAATGATATTTATTAGTGTGTGTTGTATTAACAGTGAAACTTGATGGTGATGGGGTTTACATTTGCTCATATTTTTCTTGGCGTTAGGTTTTAAAACTTGTATTTAGGAACTTTGGCTTTTACCCAAACATTTTACAAACTAAGCATGCACCTCACTTAAGAAAAAAATTCTGAAGTGCCATTTTTGTATCAGCAAGTATGTATATTGAGTAACTAGCCTCGTACTCGCGACTTCGTACGCGTGGATTAAGATTTTTTTTTGCCAGAATTAAATATAAAAAGTTGTTGGTAACGAAGGATTGGTCCCAAACAATATCGAGTCAGCATAATATGACAGGAAAGCTATCACTATATCATTCTACCGTCGAACCTGCCTCTTGAAGAGAATCAATTTCCAACATATTTCTGTCACTATTCGATAAGATTTCAAAATTTCGTGACTACAGCTGTTAATCATACTGGAAAAAATATCCTGTGCCCTTCATACAGCTTTCCTTATAAAATTCCATCACAACGATATAGCCATGTAGTCGTCAAAATGTAACAAGAAGACAGAGACTTACTTCCGTATTTATATTAGTATTACTGTGGTTCACACTCACACACTAACTGTGAACAACACCTGAGGGATCATTATAACGTAAAAAAGTGTACACCTACAAAATTGCAAGACTACCTACGATTTGCCTCGCATTGCACCCTTAACTTTATTATATCTACAGTTTAACATTCAATCCAAATAACCTATGGCCCAGGCCTGACTCTTACGATGAAAAACAATTTTTAAAAATCTTAGGCTCCACGGAGATTTGAACCGGAGACCACGACGTTCGTAAGCAAGTTCTTTAGCCACTGAGCTGCCAGTTCACTACACGGAAACACGGTCTGGAGACGTCCAGATCCAACGTGTCTGTCTATCGCCGTATTTCGAAGTTATGAGACAACATGTATTATTTATACAGATAATTTTTCAACCAAATGTAGACAGTATTTTTCTCCTTGTTTCAAAGGATAAATGTGCAAAGTTTCATCGAGATCGGATGAAAACTGTGGATTTCTATGAAGAACAAACAAACCAACAAACAAACAAACATACATTCATCTTTATATATAAAGATAGTTCGAAGCACAAGTGTCTGGACCTGCTTGGCTGTTGAAACCTTGACTTAAAAGCAAATTGGTCATCTGGGATTTAAGGTGCAGGCAGTATGCAATAAATACAATACATTAGAACTCCAATTATCCGAATCGCTGAATATCCGAATCGCTTTTTTAATTAAGACTGAAACGTACTGCGAAAAAGCTTCACCTCTTTTATAAAAACCAACCCAAAGCTTGGATGACTGCAGCATTGTTTACCAAGTGGTAAGGCGAAATTTTCATTCCTGAAGTGAAAAAGCACCAAAAATCTCTTGGAAAAGAAGGCAGTAAAGTGCTTTGGTTGTTTATAATGCACCAACTCATCCCACTGAAGAATTGTTGGAAAGAGGGAATTGCCAGTTTTAAAACAATCTTTTTAACCGCTAAAAGTCACAAGCTTGTTGCAACCAATGGACCAGTCTGTTATCAAAACCATTAAACGTCATTACAGAAGGCAAGTTTTGTGGATTTTTTTGGTGGAGGGGGAATATGAAGAAGGTATGTTGGCTAGCCACAAAATAATAAATTTGAAAGATTGCACTTACATGGTGGCGGAAGTTTGAAGCTTGGTTAAGGCATTCAAATTAAGACATGCGTGGAACAAGTTGAAAGGCATGCCAACTACAGAAGAGAAGGAAAAGGAGAAAAAGAAAAAAGAAGCTCAAGAAAAAGAAAGGGAAGTGACAGGAGAAGATGGGGCTAACGTGTCACTTGAGGAAATCAGAAACGTTCTTTTGAAAATTCCTGTATGATCAGAAGTTAGTGCTGAAGATATAGATTCGTCAGACCTGGGTATGAAATTCTAATTGATGATTAACTTATTGAAAGTGTGAGAGAAAGTGAGGAAGATGATGACCTTGAATTCAGAGTTGAAGCATACATGGGACAATCAGCTAGTCAGGCATTTGCCGGCCTTGAAACTACGTTGAAGTGGATGGAGCATCAGCCTGAGTGTGGCCACATGCAACTTCTCACTCAAGCGCATGAATACATTCAAACAGCTAACTTTGACCGAGATGTTCAGGAAGCAATGACTTTTATTTACAGTATGATACATACATACAGGGGCGACCCTAGCAAATTTTTCAGTTGGTGCGAGATCTCATTGTGGCGCCCCAAATGTGCAATCACTTATTCATGATTAAGGTGTCCCCATAAACAGATTGAAGATAACATACATTTTTACATCCTACTAATGTTAAATGCTTGTATGTTTTTACTGTTTCATGTTGAAACGGATGAACAGCTTAGTATGAAATTTGGAATAATGTTATTGGCTATCTATTTTTGTCCCAACCGTAAAAGTAGTTCCCATGGGATTCAAATACGAATACATGTATGAATTCCACTCGAGCAAAGCAGTCTTCATATATCAATAACAACTCAAACCACAGAAAGATTAGTGTAGGAGAGCAGCGGTTTGAATGAGAAACAACAAGAAGTATGGAACACATTATGTCTGAGAAGTTTTATTGCAGCTACCATGGCGCACACAATACCCACATCACTTATACGTCAAAATAACAACAAAAAAATGAGAAAATAAAATCTTAACAAAAATCCTAGATTGTCCTCTTTCGTGCTATTGTCCTTTGGCAATATTATTTTCTATAGATAAAATTGAAAGATCTGACAGTCTATCTAGCGCCTGCGTTTACGGTAAATAAGTTTTGATAAGTTTTAATTTACTGGAACTTTGTTATCCCATGGTGACAGTTACAAGTATGGTTTGCAAAATTCGAAGAGCTGTCTATACATTCAGAAATATATCCTGCCAACCATTTTGTTTCCTGAGTTGAACTTATATTGGTTCTGCTGATTGAAGCTCCATCAACAACAGTTTAAGTTAGAATGTTCCTCAACCAATTCACAACCAGATATGTCACGTTTTTCTCCATCAGTTAAACTCATTTCTAAATCTGCACAGGATTATTCCAATTCAGATTTTTGTGGATTTTTTTTTAATAATATGTAAGGAGGACACTGTTTCATTAAATTTGTATAGTTGTATAAATTGAGTGCCCAACTCATTCTCAATTGTATCGATCATATGCTATAAACATTGACTGTAAACAATTCTTTTGGATCTATTGCTATCTCATCTACGGCCTTGTACTCAAAAAAATCTCTGCTTTCTTCAGTATCTGACTCTCTTAATAAAAGCATATGCCCCAGTGTGAGAAGTAATTTTCAAGCCGTTATCAGGGCAGACCCCGGTAATCTTTTTCAAATTCCAAGCTGTTTTCCAGCAATTGTCAAGCATTTCGTAAATTGTCTTTCAGTCTGCATAGCCTTGCTTACAATATTTACTTAAATAAAGTATTATAACATGTCGCCATTGTAAATATGAACTCAAATGGCTCCATGATCTTGTTCAGGGACAAGGCCTCTTTTGCTATAACTGAATTATTTGTTTCCAGAAGGGTGTCACAAACTGAAGATTAGTGATAGTGAACTGCAGCGAGACTAGTAACTATATTCTCCAAACGAGATTCGCAAATTTTTTTGGCGATAATCCTTCTAAGTGCTTGGATACCACTTCCCATCGCTTTGCTGATTGAGAGAATAATACAAATATTCTTTAAACAAATTCGGACAAGGAAACCAATTTAACAGATGTTTTGGCGGCAGCTGCTGCTACCAAATTTAATGACGGCTACTTGGATTAAAAAATGGTGGAAAATATTGGTTGAGAATTCTGCTTTGGACACCTTTGTTTCATCCTGATATATTGGATCCATTGTCATATCTTTGGCCTCGACATTCGTTAATATCCAAGTCAAACTTTCGCCAAGTATTATCGATAAACAGGCCAGTGAGTCCAGCTAAGAGTCAATAACCGGCTTGTAAGCAACCTAACACTTACGCACTTGTACTTCATCTTCATTATAGTTTCAACAAAACAATTTTAAAGATAAATGTTTGATATGACTGCCATCAGGAGCAAAATTCGGTATGATGGAAAAGTATTGTGAAGTGTTTCATAAATCCTCTTGCAGTCTTATCAACAGTCAAAATTTTACTATGAACTTGATTTGTTTTGAATACATTTGCCAAAATAACAGACGTTAGTCTCCTTATTAGCAATATGGCGGAGATGCTCCACATTACATTGTCATATTTTCCTAGCACTTGAAATATACCCAGGAAGTTACCATTATTAGAAGTATTTAGTGTTTCGGATCCAACCCACCATGATTTTTCATTTGAACTTACAAATGCTTGTCTATTACACGTTCTTTAATCAAATCAAATCTTCTATCAAACTGAGCATGGTGTACTGGTGATTTGAGGAAGTTTCATGAATTTTGAGACGCTCTGATAAGTAGTACCAGTCATCAAATCCTTCTTTTCCCAAATAAGAGTGAAACCTTCTGTTGAATAATCAACAGTAAAAACAATGCACTTCATCCACATATTTAGAGTGAACAAGCCATCTTCTATTATAAGTTTCTCAATTTGATATTACTCTCTGAAAATGTGTATTTGAAAAATGACATCCATGATTTTTTCTTGGATTTTTCCATTGCTCAAATAATTATTTCATCTCTGGCTGCAGAGTCAATGAGCGACCATTTTGAAATATCATCACAATTTGTACTTTGAACCGAGCATGGGTTCTGGCCTCGCATTTGGAGGACGTGGGTTCGGATCGCCGTCCAGGCATCCATATTTGGGTTTTCCATGGTTTTCCCAAATCATTACAGGCGAATGCCGGGATGCTTCCTTCATAAAGGCCATGACCGAATTCCTTCCCGTTCCTTGTCCCGAGTCCCATCCAGCCTTCAATAACCTTAGCCATCGACGTAAAGCAATAAGTAAACAAGAAAAAATGTACTTTTACGGTGGTGGTATGTCTGCTATACTCACTCTGTAATATTTTGAACTTCAGATGATGTTGCACCTATAGCTAAATCTTCTCGTACATGAGCCTCATCTGAAGGATTTCCATTAAATAAGTTTTCTTCTGTCGCGGGTTGAACTAGTTCTTGTGATGACAATTCAGATGACATCTCAATTTTGAAGCCTTCTCAGTTTCGCTTTTTTTTAGGTAGCGCATTTTGTGTATTTTTTGAAAAAGACTCATTATTCTTTGTAAATATTTACAATGTCAATGTTAACTGCAATCACCTAAGGTCTAACATTGTAGAAATAGATAAATAGGTTGAATCTCGCCCCATGCACATTCATCCGCATGTGAATGAACTCCAAGACAACAGCCGAAAAGACAGGAAACAGGTGTGGGAGGCGCGGAGCGGCACCTGAGAGTGCTAATTATGGGAAGAGTTGTAATTTTCTTGAATCGAATAAGTCAAGCTTACTCGAGTTGACTCGACTCTATGTCGACATACACTAAGCTGAAGCTCTTAAGTTTATAAACTCTTCTGGATCATTAGTGCGTTAGGACAAGACAGGACAGGACTGTCAGATGTATGGGCGTAGCCCATTCTGCCATTCGTGAGCCAGGAATATCCTATGTTACACTTTACTTAATTTGGATGGGAAAAATTGCATATGTCTTGATTTGATTAAAATCATAGCAGGGTTATTATAGAATTTATATTTTGCGCAGACGACAATTTGCTGCGTTTTCGGCACTCTCAGTATGACAGCGCCCGGTGTGGTCGCACCGCTCGCATCGCCCTAGGGCCGCCCCTGCATACATACTGTACTAATGTACAGCGCTTGTAGGAACACTTAATGTGTAAAAGTGTTGCCTTTACTTTTAATTAATTAAAAGCTGTTTTTCTTTGAAAATCTTCTCTTTTTTCACCCATTTTCAACAGACTTACAATAATTAATTAAAATTTTTGGAAAAAATCCATTTATACGAATTTTTTATTATCCGAATGGGGTCCGGTCCCAATTGATTTGGATAATTGGAGTTCTACTGTACATTGATATTCCATGGATCCCATTACAAGAGACTGACAGTCTGGGATGTGGAAAGTTATCAGTTTACAGATAAACTATTGCATGACAAAATAGATAGATACTAGTACATAGTCAAAGCATAATATATATGTTAATTATATCAACTAAATTTACACAAACTGACATTTAATTTGTAGATACCTTGGAAATAAATTATTCAATGGAGTAGAAGAGTTATCAATTAAAAATTATTCCAATCTTTTCCGGAATTTAATCTTGTTACCTGCTACACATTTAAGGTGTGTTATTGAAAATATGTATCCCTGAACATGGGACCCTTCTTTGAGCAAATGACAATGCATGTGATCCTTGTGAAGATTACTATTACTTCTAGTGCTATAAACTTGTATTTCACTATTTGTTTCAAATAGAGTATAATTTGTGATTGCAAAGGACATTAATGTGTGCGTATACTCGGCCACCAATGTTAAAATCTCTAACGTTTTTAATACATTTGTACTGCTAACCCCACACATAATAGTTATTATTTGCCTTTGAGCCCTGAATGCTTTGTCTCTGTGAGTAGAATTTCCCCAGAATATTATTGCATATGGCATTGAGGAGTGAAAATAAACAAAATAGGTTCCTAATACAGAGTTCACCTATAGCTGAAATTGTACAAATTGCAAATATAGCTGCACTCAATCGCTTCAGGAAGTTAGTCATGCACCCTCCAATTTAAATTATGATGAATATACAAATGTAGAAATTTGATACACTCTAGCCTGAAAATTTTATGTTTGGTGGTAATCTGTGTGATGTACTGAATTGTATATATTGAGTTTTATCAAAATTTAAGGACTAGCCATGAGCTATAAATAATTTATTAGTAGGTTAAAAATATATTTTGAAAAATGTTCGGTAGGGAAATCTGGAGTATTTTTAATTTCTATGCCTGTGTTGGCTGCAAATTGGACTAATTTGATCATTTATATTCATTTAAAACAATACTACCCCAACATATGGTAAAACTAAGCTACTCCTCATATGTTAAATCTGTACTCAGAAAACAGTGAACCAAATGACACAACATTGAAATGTTGTATTTACACTTTTTGTTCTTTATTCAGAAGGTAAGAACTAAGCCATTTATTAACAAATGCCAACTATACCATAATTTTTGTATCAGAATTTCATGATCAACACAGTCAAATGCCATAGACAAGGCACAGAAAATTCCAATAGGCATCAATTTATCATTTATTCCTTCTAAAATATTGTCAGTAAATGCAAATATAGCTTATTCTGTTGAATGGTCCTTTTGAAAATGAAATTGTGATTTAGTTGGAATATTTTTATTTTTTAGGTGTTGGTAAACTCTATTGTACATTGCATTCTCAAATATTTAGTAATAAAATAAGGTGGTAATTTGATACAACTGACTTATCCCCCTTATTAGAGAGTGGTTTAACTACAACACACTTAAGCCTTTCTGGAAAGTTACCCTCAACTTAAGATATATTAAATAGATAATTTGGTATATTACTTAATTCTGTGGAGCACAGTTTAATTACTCTGCTGGAAATCCCATCATAACTACTCGAGTAGCTAAATTTACAGACAGTTTCAAATTTTTCTTGGAAACCTGTACTGACAAAATCAATATTGCTAGTCACCTAGTTACTGGTAGTCAACATATCAGCAACAGACAAACAAAAATGTTTATTACATATATCAGCAATTGAAAAATTGGATTCTACTTAATTCTGTTTGATATAAATGTCTTTACTGACCTGATTGTTCTTTCCTGTTTCATTTTTTACAATGTCTTGATTTTGTTGCAAAAGTCACGAGTCTTATGTAGTACATATTTTCAGATTCCTTGATAACCTTTTCATTTTTATTTTTCGTTCATACATTTTGCACTGTTAACATGTTCACAGTATTTAGGCAGTTTTAAAATAACTAACTGATCCATCATTTATTACTTGCTGAGTCTTAACAGCATTGCTCACAGAGCAAGTTCCTATTTAAGTATAGATGGGCATCATGGTCTTTAAGTCCATTAATAGATGGCTTGATTGTATAAATGAATTTTGAGGTAGATAGGAAAACATTATCTATTGATGAGTAACTATGATTCAGATTCTATGAGTTGACTAATGATTCCAACACGACATAAAAATATTAATACGAGTTCAATTTGGATCAGAAAAAGAGCAAAGTTACTAGGAGGTGTTCTGTATACAGTTAGTATTTCAAAACTTTCACTATTTAAATTTAGCCATGTAATGCAATCGTCAAAACTATAACCATTTCCCTGTTTGCACGGACGAGGCTTTGGTGACTGAAAGATTCCTGGTATAAGGAGTCACCCACTGCTTGCCAACGACCTCCAAAAGGAGGGCGGAAGAGCGGGGAGTGGTCCTGGGAATCCTCTTGCCCTTGGGGTTGGAAATGGTCCCTAAAGGCGGCTGAATCAAGAATGATCAACGGCATGGGGATGCAGAAGGCAACGGGAAGCCACTGCATTAAAGACCCAAAGGGTATCCCGAGGACATGTTATCCCCTCAAATTACATATATCATGATGGCTTCTTCCTGGGTAAATTATTCCAGAGGTAAAATAGTTCCCCAATTGTATCTCCGGTTGGGGACTACTCAGGGAGGAGTCGTCAGAATTGATAGAAACATTCTACCAGTTGGAGTGTGGAATGTTAGAAGTCTGCATAGGGAAGGTAGGTTAGAAAACTTAAAAAGGGAGATGGAATGACTTGAGTTAGATGTTGTTGGGATTAGTGAGATTAAATGGGGAAGGAGGCACAGGATTTTTGATCTGGGGAACACAAGATAATTAGCACACAAGCTGCCAATGTAGTCACTGGTTTAGGATTTGTAATGAATAAGAGAGTAGGCAAACGTGTGAGTTATTATGAACAACTTAGTGACAGGATTATTTTGATGAAGTTGGTAACTAAGCCCACCCCAACCACATTAGTACAAGTGTATATGCCAATGTCAAAGGAGGAGGATGAAGAAATAGAGAAAATATACGCCGAAATTGAAGAACTAATCCAGTATGTGAAGGGGGAGGTAAATCTAATAATCATGGGTGAATGTGGCATAAGTGTTCAGGGGGAAAAAACCGTATGCTACAATTTGCTGATGACATTGTCTTTTTAGCAGAACATGTTGAGGATATTGAGAAGTTATTAAGTATTATGAACAAAATACTGAAGGAAGCTTTTGTAGTAAATATAAACCAAACCAAGACAAAAGTGATGAAATGTAGCAGAAATGATACCAATACTACTAGATTAAATATAAAAATAGGGTCGAGCAAAAGTTGTTGAATTTTGTTACTTAGGAAGTATAATTACAACTGATGGCTGAAGCAGGAATGATGTTAAATGCAGAATAGCAGTAGCGAAAAGAGTCTTCATGAAAAAGAGAAATCGTTTAGTTTCAGATATTGATGTAAGATTCAGAAAGAACTTTTTAAAACTCTGTGTGTGGAGCACCGCACTTTATGGCAGCGAAACATATACTTTAGGAATACCAGAAAGAAGGAAAATTTTAGCATTTGAAATGTGGTGCTATAGAAGGATGCTGAAAATTAAGTGGACGGATAAATTACGAACCGAATGAGTTTTGGAAATAATGGGTGAGGAAAGAAGTTTGTGGACGAAGCTTACAGAAAGAAGAGACAGGCTGATAGATTATATTTTGAGACATGCTGGATTGGTTAATTTGTTAGTGGAGGGAACAGTCGAAGGTAAGAACTGTAGAGGAAGACAGAGATTAGAATATATGAAGCATATAATTGAGGACGTGGGTTGTAAGGGATATGTAGAGATGAAGAGGTTAGCACAAGATAGGAAGGGATAGATAATTGTATCAAACCAGTCGGAAGACTGATGACAGCAAAAAATTATATATAAGTGACAACTTCTCCTTTCTCCAAGTTCTACAGTAGTTAGAAGTTAAATTAGTCCGTTATATTTGACATACCTATTCTTGTTGTAATATGGTGTTCACACAAGCATAAAATAGCAATTCATACACTTTGTTTGATAACCATCGGATATATTGATGTAGCATATTAATACAATTTTTAATTTTCATTTCTGAGAACTTATTGCTGCTTAAATTAGCTTTTGTTAATACTCTCTGCCTAAAACTTGACTCTAATCTAAAAAAGGACCTGCCCTAACACAACTAACTACTGGAATCCTTTGATGAGAAGCAGTGGCTCCAGTTAAACATCTGGCTATCAAATCTGAAAGAACTCCCTTTCCTCTGCTATTGAGGTGTACGCCATTCCTAATATAACCCCACCTATCAATAACATCTACAGGTACCAAGCTCATGTCAGAACTAATGCCAGATGTAAGAAACTGTTCCAGCTCCAGATCCACTGGCCTCACAGTGTCTCAGGACCAACAACATACTTACCTGATTGTGGCATGTTGCTTTTGCTATTTTCTCTATGTCGTCTCTAATACTATAGCTGTCATCCCTGTCCATACTATTTCCCGTACCTTTTATCACCACATTATCCTGATTTGTGAAGTCCTTATGCAGAGAACCTATACCTTCTACCACCTGATAAAGAGAAGCACTCGTTTTAAATAAACTCATGACCTGGGAATCTGATCCTAATTTTTCCTGCACCAATGGGTCCACACATCTTCCATCACTACTACCTAACAACAAGACTTTATTTTTACTTAACCCTAGTCTGCTAGACTTACCCAAACAATTTTTTCTTCAAGCCTGCTGCATTTTTCCTACAGAAGACTCATCCCTGTCTAATTGTGGCAACAATTCAAACCTATTTTTCACTCCCAACAAAAAAATAATCAGTAGCCCACCTTATTCTGGTTGCCTTCTCTCCTGTTGCCAGTTTCCAACCATCTCTGTTTCGCTTCCACCTCAGCCTATCCAACTTCATCCTAGCATCTGTCAGTTTATCCTCAAGGGCACTAATGCTTACCTCCTGTTCTAATATCTTCCTATTTTAAACACAATCTTAACACAACCATGGTAGAGCCTCCTCAGTTGCCCCATTTTTGATGCCACTACAATTTCCCCAATGAAACCATTTCTCACAGTTTTCACTTATGATTACAAGCATTTACTATAAACAGCTAACAAAAGAAAGTACAGAATGTGAGATAATTTTTTTACTAAACCTTACAAAAATCCTGCTAAGTTAACTCACAAGTAAACTTTAGCCAAAGACTCTACAAATCTATAATTAAATACACTTATCAGTGCATATAAAATAGAGCACTAGTTATATGAACACCAAGAACCAAACAAAATTAAAATAATATTTATGCTTGCTATTAAAAATTTGAGACTAAGCCTAATGTTCAGAAATGTGAACAACATAAAAATGTAAACACGGCACTAAATCACTATTAACAATTTTTGAGAAAATAAAATCCTTCACTAATACAGTATTAAAATGTAAATTTAGAGTTTTAAATTAATATTACAGCCAAAAATGAACTATTATTAACTGTATCAAACTCGCACAGCCAGCAAACGTACCAACATCTCCCCATAATACAAGGGAGATGTTAACAATTCCACCAGTTGGAACTCTGAACGGAGCTTGGTGGGTGGCCAGTTAATATTTGGACCTGCATTCAGGGGGATGCCAGGATGAGTTAAAAAAAAAAATAGGCTTTAGCTGAATTTCTTTCCATTCTTTGTGTTCATCTCCCACCAGTAATGATCTCAATGAGCTGCATATTGCTGGAAAGGGAGGGGGGGGGGAGAAATTCCACGGAGAGCCTTCTCATACATGGGAATGTTTGGTTAAAGCAAGAGGAGATGCGAAATTACACTGGTTTCATGACTGGTACCTACAAAACCAGTACCAGTGGGTGCCCACTGAATCTTTTACCATGACTTAATTCATTAAGTTTGAAGGTAAACTGACAAGAGCAGAAGTAGAAACCAGAGAGAAATAATATAGCACTAGTAATAAGTCAAATAGTCATAGTTTCTGTTGAGTGACAGGAAATTGATGGAGGAAGTCGGTATTTATAACTGACTGAGAAAAAGGGATTGCTGATTCTCTGAATATGATTTGGTATGTTGCCACACAAGCAGTGTTCTCAGAGGTTTGTAGGACCCGTCAGGAGGCTGAGTGACCAAACAGAGGAACATTAATGTAGGCAGTAAGTCAAAGGTTGTCTTTTTTAAAAATTAGTTATTGAAAAGAGGGAAAAACAATTATACATGGCAGTGTGAAGTTTGTAACAGGTGACTTGTCTGAATACTGCTCTTCCTCCCAGTTTACCTAACTTTGTGAGGTGCCTTCTTTTGTTGTTAATTGACATACCCCAATTTACATTGAAAGAAACTTATTGAAACCAGTTAATTCAGAAAACTCATTTATCTTATTGTTTCTCATCTAAGTGTGATAGTGTAATTGGAAGTCAGCTTTAGTAATTTGTTGATGTATTGTATTTGAAATATAAATTCTAAGCATATTATACTGTAGCTTGGTCAATGTATTAAAATTTTTGGCAAGTTCGTTTAACCATTTCATATGACTTTCGTTTAAAGGCATAATTAAGTTTTAGACAAAATAAATCAATCTTGAACTCCTCCGCCCAATTGTTTTATCAAACTCTCACAACAGATATCATCTATTCTTGCAATGTTTTCCCACATTGTGATTAGTCTTAATGAAAAAATTAAGTTATAATACCAAGCATCCTTCCTTTTATCATACTTCCTTCAAAAAAATAAAAAAAGGATCCAAACATACTAATTTAGAAATTATGCGGCTGCTTCATAATTTTTTTTATTTTATGACATATTTCTTTGTGTCATAGGCTCAGTATGAATTTCTTCATCGTGCCATAGTGAACTATGCTGATTTGCACAACTTGGTGAGTGATGGTGCATAAAAGAGACAACTGAGCATTATAGTTTGCTCAACGTACCTGCTGAAATTCAAGACAGAAAGTGCACGGCTGCCATTTTATATAATTGCTGTTTTTATTTTTTATCCATAAATGTAGGTATCTGTATAAAGGAAACTAATGATACAGATCTAACAATTTTTAAGGAAATATCTAGCAATTTATTGCTTATGAATTTGATATGTCTTTATAAAGTTTTATATATCATGTATTATGTTTTATCTTGAGAGACTGTTATTCGGTTTAAAACAACCTTTCTTTGCAAAAATATTTATTTTATATTGTAACAATGGTACTGATTTTGGAAGTATCCATATTTTATATTTCTGTATGTATATTGTAATAGTGATGATGATGATGATAATAATTAGCCAAAGTTGTTTCAATTGATGGAATTGAAATATTTTGGTGACTATCAATATTGTTGTGGTAAAAACTGTACTTTCTACAATATAGATCTACATTAGCATTTACAGATGATAGAATGAGTGTGTGTGTGTGTATTTGTGTCAGAGGGAGTGAGATTATATGTGCATGCATTTTTTTGAAGTGCTACAATAGTATAATCATACTCATGTCATGTTAAGTGTTGACAGAAGAATATTATATACAGACCTAAAATCATTTGATTACCATAAGAAACTGTTCCGGGATTTTGTACAGAAACTTGTGCATTGTCATATTTGTGAATATCACCATTTGTACACAAAAAAATGATTATCTGCTTGTGATAAACTGAACTGCATTATGTGATATTAGGATATTAAGTAAATTGGACATGTAGGGCGAAAGAGGTCATTTTATAGATTTGGGAGATGGTGAGCATGAGTCTAATGATTTTTTACACATGGACTGTGAACTATTGGTTGTGAAAGGAAGTTTACTTTTAAAAATATACTCCCCTGGAAATTGACTGCTACAAGACTTTTAAGTAGTTTGTAACAAATCTATCCTCATTTTTCTGATATGAGGACATTTTGCTATCAATCTGTGTGTCTAATTTATTCAATAGCCTGCATGTTTGCTTCTTTCATTTCTATAACTCTTGTGATAGTAGATGGTATGTCATACTGTCAGGCCTGTGGTGAAATAAATGAGCACTCAAGAAATGCAAGCAGAACTTGTCTTAGCATTTATCATCATGCCATATCTGTTATTTCACATGCTGTAGCCCTTGAATAAGAAAATACAATTGTACAGCACAATTATAATTAAGGCAGTTGCCAATATTAACAAATTGGTAATCTCATTAAAGTATGCTTTGTAAGCATCATTGAAAGTAGAAGGAGAATTCATATGCATAAAGTATATTTAATCAAGAGTTTGTCTAATATAATGCTGCAAAAAAATCCATTTTATTCTTTGTTCTGTTTGCACCCCTGCATTATTACAACAGCTAGAAGATGAACAGCGTGAAAACGGCTTTTCTTTTAAAATATTTTACTGCATATAAAATGTGAATATAACAATTAACAATTGAAGAATAAACTGATATATCACTTAAAAATCTGTTTGGACTTAACCAAGGTTCATCAGTACTAATCACTTGATAACATTTGTTGGTTGGATAAGCTACCAACGCTCATTGCTTCAACATTTAAGAAAAATTTAGTTTCATTATTTATCATTGGGAATAATTTAATTGTTCCCTCTGTATTTATTACATATTTGGAATAATTAAAGAGCACATAGTGAAGTGTAGCATTGTAACGGAAAGAAGAAAATTGGACACACACACAAAAGGCAACAAACTTGGAGGAGAAGTCGTGGTATTAACTGTGTTGGTTACTTGGTAAGTGTGTACACATATGAATTGTCACTATGGGATTCTTGCTTTCAATATGCAGTGTATTTTGTTTTGCATCATCTGCACAAGGATTAAACCATGAGCCAACAATATTTGCAGAATGTGAGAGCTGAAAAAAAGCATGTCCATTGTGGTACACTTATTTAGAAAGTCATCAAAATTCCAGTTATCCATTTTGGACAGTATCTGCCATTAAGTTTTTCCTAAAAAAATTATTTGTTAGTAAATGGAGGTAAGTTTTATTGCATTGCTTGCTAAATT
The DNA here is from genome assembly GCA_031002005.1 of Vandiemenella viatica. Taxonomy (NCBI): domain Eukaryota; kingdom Metazoa; phylum Arthropoda; class Insecta; order Orthoptera; family Morabidae; genus Vandiemenella; species Vandiemenella viatica. The sequence continues at coordinate 219,164,177 of CM061921.1, forward strand.
TCTTACTACTCTTCTGATACTTTTTATCTTAGGTACTCTGTCCTTGATATTTATTAGTTGGCCTAAAATAATATTTTCTTAGGTTAATTAATACATTTACGTGTTTGTGATAATGAGCCTTGTTTCCATAAAAATGGTGTAACCTGGCAAGAAATGGAAGTTTAAAATGTAATATATGCACTGCTTTTTCTCATTGTATGTTACATGTCTGTAGATACAGCCTTAGTTTTTGGCTACCATCATATCTACAAAAGTGTATACAGTTTGTCTGGCCTTATAGTCAGCAAATTTGGTTATGTTGAGCATGAGATTAATATGCCACATCTTTTCCTTAGATTTTGGAAAAAAGACTAGTGAGTGAGCAACACTAGACTTGGATCTGTCTATTCTGATTTTAGTTTACCATGCTTCTAAAAGCATTGTATGAAGTGGAATTGACAAGATTTTTTAACAATGAAAGGGTTTTTTCCTTAAAAAATCACCTATATTTCTCAACATTGTCTCCTGCAAAACATGGATTTTTCTGAAACATCATCTTCAGTGGATGTGAATTTCTCCCACTGAGCCAGTTCTTCAGAGTTCCAAAGAGAAAGAAGTCACTCTGTAGAACAGTGTGAACGATGTACCACTTCATAACGTAATTCTACAAACTAAGCAATTGCAGTACCTGATTTGTGTGTGTTCTTGTTGTCCTGGTAAAAGAAAATCTTTTTCTTTGACAAATGGGTTAATTTATTCAACTATTCATTGTGAAATTGATCCAATAATGGGGTATAATATGATTCTTTGATCATTTTACTCTTTTTCTAGGTAATTGATGAAGGTCACATCTCACAAATTCCTTCTTGCAGAACTATTTTTCGTTCTTTGGAGGACTTTTGTCATGGAAAATCCACTGTTTGGATTATAGTTTGGTCTCAGTTTGAAATTTTTGTTGCATTAATTGTGATATAAAATCACAATTACCCATTTGGATTGCACTTGCACATGTTCGAAACCCCTTGTGAAATTGTCATCCAAATGTTGTCAGCAGTCACACACAGCACCCATCATCTTATTGAGAGCTTTCTCATAAACAAATAGTCACAGCTCCCATCTTGCTGAGAGCCTTCTCATACACAAATGTTCATGAAAAATATTATTTACCCTTTCACTTGAGATATTCAATATCTTGCTATCTCACAGATTTTTGCTCTGTGGTGTTGCAGTATTTCTTCAGTTGTGACATCAAACACGTGGTCCTCGGCATTTGGCATCACCCATACTTGAACAGCTGCAATGGGGCAATGTTCACATAATACGTTCTCAGATTTTCTTCCATTTCTGTAATCATTCTCCTATGCAAAAAGTAGTGCTTTACCAGAATTTGAAATTAACTTTTCTTCACTTTAAAAAAGTAGTACACCTACTGCTTTGTTGGATGCTCACAACAATGTGTAATAAATGCATCACAATGAATTCCTACAAGAATACACAGAATAGACGTATGACTTAAGAGCAACAAGAAACCTCTGATCCTCAGTTGTGGACTTAACAATCTTCCCCCATATATTAATAGTAAGGTGGTTCCTTTATGTAAGTGATCACGTTTTTCCTAGCGATTCTTGTCAGCAACCTTCCTTCTAACTTAAATAATCCACCATCAGTAAGTAATAAAATCATCAGATAAGTAACTGCCAATTCTGACTGTTTTCTATAATAGTATTTTTTCAGAGGATATTCTAAACTAGTTCCTCATAAGTGACCTTTTTTTTTGTACTCTTGCAGTATATTTGTTAAAAACTATATTAAGAAAGAAATGCCTGTTACATATGTTACTTCATATCACCTAAACTGTGATTTATTGTCATATGCCAGGTTTTGACTATGGAAATTGCTCCCCATTTTCAGACCATGGAAAATTTTTAACATGCTGAATTTGTTTTGAAATATTCTGTTAATATATTCTTTCTGGCTTAAAATTGAATCAGCACAGTATTTTATTTGTACAGTTCTACCTACCTACCTTCACAATCAAAATGTTATGTGAAAAATTATTTCTTGTACTCAGAAAGAAAGAACATAACAGCATGTCAATACAGAAATTACACTAACTGTCCTGATGAACTACACGTTCGAGACTTTTACACTTTCATAAGGTTAACAACTGACCAAAAAAAATTGTAAACTTGCCTTTTCTTGATATTGTTAATTCATTGTGTCTTGATATATCACCACAATTCTCTACATGAGGATTGACAAGGATATTAGAGGGTTTCCCAGTAGGAATGCCAGTTTTGAGTTAGAATTTCTATGCCATATATCTCTTCTGATAAGTTCTTATGGAGAGCCCGACTATGAATCAAGTTTTAGCTGCCAAAACTCATTACAGGTATGGTATCTATTTTTCTGAGGCTACGTGGAAGTTTCTTGCGATCCTGGGTCATAACAATGCACCTAATGAATCGACCATTCATATAGTGTTATCAGAAAATTCGAGGCAGATGATTCTGGTGAACAATAAAATTCCTGAGTGCTCTTGTTTCAGCCAGTCTAATGAATACATTGCCAATGTGAAGACAATGTTGCCTTGATTCAAACAAAAATCATCACCATTCATAACAATTATGCATTACAGGAAGCTCCTTGCATCAAATTCATATGAAGGATATTCACATCCAGACCTACAAAATTCAGTTAATCTAAAAATTAAACGAACATATCATTTGTAATTGTAGCAGTTCATTGAATGAATGAATCAAGGATAGGAAATACGCAGACCACAATTAGCCAAAGAAAATCATTTTTACTAACAATTTGCATTTTTATTTGAATGGTTTTGCAAACAAACAAAACTGTCACATTTGGAAAACAGGAAGACTTTATGGCGCAATGCATCCTCAATGAGTCACTGTGTCATGTGGATTTCTCAGCCTGCAGATAGTGTTACAAAATGATTAATGAGCTAGGGAGTCGAACCACTTACTTCTCAGCCTTATGATGGGGATACAAAATAATTAATGTACAAGGGAGTCATACCGCATACTTCTCAGCATACACATAGGGATACAAAATTATTAACTTACAATGGAGTCAAACCGCGTGCTTCTTAGCCTACAGGTAGGGCTACAAGATTATTAACGTGCTAGGGAGTCGAACTGAAGACACTTTGTGCTCAAGACCACACTAGGAGTCGAACTGGAGACTTCCCAGAGCACAAGATCATGTGTGTAGTCGAACTTCAGTGCTGTGCCTGAGGTCTAGATCAGTATTTGTAACTGAAAGATTGCTCTCCGCATTAGGAGTCGAGCTGGAGACCCCCTCTCCCCCCACACACCATTTGTGTCCCAATGTAGGAGCTATGTTTTAATTGTAGTTGATTTTTACAACCCGTCTCATAGTAACAATCGCTGTCTTTCAGTCTTATCATTAACAAGAAACTGAAGACGAATAGAATGATAGGTACAAAGGTGCTAATAACGGATAGAATGCCAGACCTACTGTAAACTTGAACAAAATGCTCAGTTACCGTGGAAATTCGGGGATTCGAACCATTTCATTACCGTTAAAAAATGCTGTAGGTAGGTCATAAAAAAAAAAAAATCTGATTCTTACATGAATTTATTCGTGTCTTGGTATGATAGAGTCTAATATACGAGGTTAAAAAGAGGACTCCCAGTCTGAGAATGAATTAGCTAATGTATATTTTCAAAAATAGTTTTGTTTCAACCAAATTTCTCTGCAGATCAGTAAATATACCCCAACATTTCTATACTAGGAGCAGTTCACCTTCTGAGTGTTTGGGAATGAGAAAGCCTGCTGAAGAGAATTTGTGGTGTCTTATGTCCTGGCGACAGAGTTCCAACTTGTTACACATACCGCCTTTACCGTGGCTGAACCTACAGCTTTTACGTGGAATCTGAAACACGGTTCGTTTTAGCTTACCTCATATGAAAACAGCAGAGCTCCAGAACTTCATGTCAACATCGAGATTCGATCGCGAGACCCTGATTGTTCGCGATTATAGACTTAATCACTGAGACACCAGACCACTCATTTTTCATGTACTAGGGAAACCATGTGACACAGTTCACGAGTGCTTCAGACTTTAGTCAAGGAATAAAATTCAAGCTTAACATCAACACAAGTCACAAAACTTTGCTTTGGCACGTATTTGAAGTTTTTAAGCGATTGCGTATATTGTTTACAAAGCACGGAACGGATTTAGTGACGAGGAGACAGAATTGTAGGGCGCTTTACCAATTTCAAGTTAAAAATTTGACAACTTGTATCATCATAGTCGACAGGAAATTTAATAAAAATTAGCTTATGAATATTCACAGCGTATATATATATTGATTCAATTAACATTGCGTTACAATGAGAGAGTTTCTTTCTATTCTGCTTGTTACTCCTAACAATAGAATTGTGAATAATCTTCTTTGGAAAATAAAACGAATCGATTCTCTGTGAAGCGCAGACGACGAAATTCTCCCGATCATGAAAATAACCTGCCCGAAACGGCTACAAGGCATATAGATTCTCAGAGAAGTAGATGGACGTGGGTTCGATTGCTTCATTGTACAGCATGTGGTTAGGTGATTGCGTAAGAAAACTTTGTTTTCCAAGATGTTGCTGTATCTTCACAAATTAAAGTCAAATTTAAGCTACCATGGCTTTTCCCCCAAACCTCGAGGAATCAAACCCGTTTCGTCACCGCTCACCCACCATTTTAACGTGTGACAGTTTACTAACTTCAGTTTCTGGATTTCAGTGAAGAAGAGTACACAGTCAGGCTCGTAAATTTTCAATGCAAGACAGTTTCGAAGAGTGAGATTCCTTACGTCGGCAGGCTGAGGCGTACATTGCCCTATTCGGGCGTAACATTGCGGACCTGTTATCAGCTACGAAAGTATGTGTTTTCGGTATGGTTTCGAATAAAGACTTTTGCCTTTCATTGCAATTACTTCCATAGTCTTATTATGCCGTTTCTCTTCATAATACGATCGGCATTACGTCTGTCCACACCCTGTGCGTATGAAATGTAATGTTTCCTCCATGCTTCTAATGGGGTGATTCAAATTTGACCTAGTTTCAACCGCTTTTCCAGTTTCGTTCCATGTCCACGAAACTGGTACATGGGAATGTGTGCCTTAAATGGCATTTCATCGATGAACTTGTTTAAAATGCCTTCTTCGTAGTAGGAATTGTTATCAACTGACTGACATAGCCAGAGCGGCATGAAAACCCCGTCAATATGTACTTTGTCAAATAGCAAGCTACATTACGTCTGTTCCCCGAGACAGTATGGGCAATAGAGTGTGGACCTTCTTTGTGGAAAAACCAACCTAGTGCTTCCCCTGATGGAACACCGCAATGGGCTTATATTTGAAAATGTATAAGTATTTTCCAAGTCACTGTACCAACCAAAGTATCAGTTGCTAGAATAAATGCTGAAACACATTAAAGGAATTCAGTATGTGATATTTAACAATAATCAAATTGTACTAACCAGTGACAAATTCTGTGTTTGTGCTTGACGACGTTTCATGCGAAAAGATTAATAATTTTTTTTTTGCTTGGGCTTTACGCCTCATCGACGGCGTGATCATTAGAGGCGGGATGGAATGGGGGGCCAGGAAACGGGAAGGAATTCGGCCATGGCCTTTTAAAGGAAGCCTCCTGGCATTCGCCTGAAGTGATCTGGGGAAACCATGGAATGCCCAAATCTGGATGCTTGGACAAGGATTCGAACCAGCGTCCTCCCGAATGCTCGGTAAAGATTAATAATATTCGAGATTACTTTCGTATAGGGAGACATCAGTTGGTTGATTCCTTCTACTTGTCAGACATACAATTGGTTAGGGACAACGCCAATCTGATTGTACTGTTTAAACAGTACGATAGGAACCTCAAACACATTTACAGTGACCCCGTTACTAACGATATGTCGTTCAACGAGTTTAAGAACTTATGTGGATACTACTGGAATGCAAGTAAACATGGATTTGCGGTTATTGACAAAGACTGTGTCACTTATCATGGATGGTACCGCAAATGACTTCATTCATTTTTTAATAAATAGCCAAGCACATTAGGTACCTCCATCATTACAACCGTGGACAAGTTTGGTAGAACATCATCGATATAGAGAAGGAGAGTGTTGATGCACCCACATCAACATAAACTTCTTATGAAAGAAGGAAGTTTGAATTGCCAAGGTAGAACGCTAAAACATGTAACTGATCCCATTGATGATGATGTAAAAAAAAAAAAGAAACCATAGAAGTGGACTATGGGACATGGGTGAGAATATTGTTGCAACGGATAAGTTTCAAGATAACGCATATCTACGGGCTAAAATTAATGTGAAATCCCTATTGATGGTTTAATCGTCTCACTAAAAGCGAAAAGGGTTGACATAAGACTGAATTGCCTATAAATCAGGGCTACTCTATGTGAAGAGAGGCGATAAACTTAGTTTTTCCCCCCGCATATAACCTATGAAGCATTTACAGCACAAGTAACTTTTAGTTATAAAGTAGTACAGTAACCTGTTATAAGGATCATTGGGTGTATATATGTGCATGGATACGACAAAATGTGGCCAAATGTTTTGGCGGGTCTGTGTAAACGCGTTGTTGCCGTACCTGGGTACAATCAAGCGATGCGCTCTCTATCACTTGAAAATTGCAACGTTGAGCGGCCTGTGTTGCCTAGTACGAGCGAAAACAGCTCGCAACCCAACCCCAAACCTTCTACCTTACTTTCAATACACAAAAATGTGAATGGGAATTAGAAAGTGTGTCCGTGTGTGTGAGAGCGTGCTCGAGAGAGGATATCTTGATTTTTAGTGATGTGCGATTTTTACGTCCGATATTAATTCGTTTTGGTTATTTATTAATTATAGTAATTTACTGTAATAATTTTACCGAACAAAAAAGTGTAGTATTTCTTAATTGGGATAATTTAGCAAGAGAATGGTGCTACTAAAAATGGATACTCGGGAAGATACTTATTCTCCTACTCCAGGTGTTTCGGGACTAACGACTCCAACAAGAGACACGTCATCGACAGTAGAACCACCGCGGCTGAAGAAGTCAAAAGAGTTTCGCCGGCAGAATAAATCTATCATTCACAATGTGCACAAATATTTTAAACTTCTTGTGGACAACGATGGTGAAATTTTGTCATCTACATGTACGCTGGTGAGAAAAGACTTCAAAAATATGGACATACTTGATAGTAATGAAATAAAAAAACTGTAGTGATTTGTTACCGCAAAAAACAACAATATTGCGAAAAAATTAGGGAATGGACAGGCTATTTGCGCTGCAGCTTGTGGTGTCAGTTTGAGAACTGTCCAGCGCGTGTCTCGTGAGGGAAAATAACCTACATTTGTTTCTCGAAAGAAAAATATGAAACAATACAGCACTCTAACAAAGCTTAGCGACTTTGACAGGGACATTGTAAGGAGGACAGTACACGGATTTTATGACAGTGATGAGTGGTAATATATAAACACATAATTTTGTCGTTAATTATACAAGTTTTTCAGTACAGAGGATAACAATATAAAATTTTGATTCTAGTTATAAATATACAAACTGAAAATAAAATTTAACACATGGATTTTTAGACACAAAAAAGAAGAGTATTTCAATAAGTTTCCTTAGTCTGTCGAGATTTTTTTTTGTTCAGGGAATAGAATAATATATAACATGTCTTTTGAAACCTCCAATTATATTAAATGTATCTGCAATGGGATAACTTTCTTAACGAAATGACATTCATCAATATTTTATCACAGAATAGTGATTATATATTACTTAAAACACGTTACAAACTTTTACTACAAGTAAAGAGGTGAATACAACTGTTACGCGCACGGTTTGGTAACGGCGCATTTGACGCCACACGCCAAAAAAATTGGCCACAGCTATAAACGTGAGATCATAAAGGCCAGGAATGATATTCGACCTAAGTTACTCGAATTGAAGACTAGCCAGATCATGGAGGATGGAAATATATGGAGGAGAAGCAGGGCCAGATTTAACCCTTTTCTTTTTTTTTAGTGTAGGCTGTTCATTTTGTGCCGCCCTTTTCTCCTTCATACTTATACTAATCACTAATTTGTATTACCTTTATTAGGTAGCATACGATTATATGTATATGTGAATGGATATAGATTAAGAGTGACTTCATTACTTGAAAGTATTCAGATTTAGTCATAAACAAGAAAAATTAATGTTTATTATGAAACAAGAATACAAACAAGAAAATAAAAAATGTAATACATAATTATAGTTTTCAACGGGGTTTTGATTGGCGAAGTCATCTATAAGATCATCATAGTTTATGGTGTTCATTATCTCTGCTTCTATATATAGAACAGCCAAAGAGTTTAGTTTTTCTTGAGGTAATGAAGACCTCTGGTAACTCTTCACTCGTTTTAAGCAGGAAAAGTTCCTTTCTCCAGAACAATTTGTGACGAGTGCAAAGTGCTATGCAGAGAGCTATATCCAAGTTCGGGTATATGTTACACAGAGACTGCTTCCTAAAAAATCGGGAGAGATCAAGTAGCGAATTTGGCTGAGATTTTTCTGCAATCATATTAGATAAAACGTGACTGTGAAAATGTATACATTCCTGAACCAAATCGTCCTCTAAATCATTAGAATAATGTTGCACGAGAGACAGCTTTTCTTGTGACATTTTGTGTTGAAAATTCACCCATTCTAGTAAAAAAGAAATTTTTTCTTGGAAGTTGAGATATGCATTAGGCCTTCTCTCTGGCTCGGTTTCGGCATAGTTCAATGCGTGTTTCTTAAATTTTTAAAAAGAATTTAACTCATTATTAGCTGAGAAATGACGAGTTAAGTTTCAAAAATCATTGACTTTTCAATGATTTTTTTCAATAAAATTAGGACTTTCGAGCGCTCGGGGACTTTCAACATCCAGATACTCAATTAATGAAATCTTAGATCATATTTAAGTATTTTTAATACACAAATCATGAAATGTGAGTCTGTCAGCAGAAACTTACCTCTGTCTACAGATTCGTCCTTCGGAAATATACGACGGGCTACAGACTGCGTTGAACAAGATAGAAAGTCAGGAAACTAATGAAGAATTAAATTAATAATTTAGCTAATTGTTCGCTGTCACCACTTACCTAAATGAAAATTGATAATAAACGTATTTTTCTTTTCTATTAATTATTCCGAGTTTGTCACGTCAGTACTAGATGTCACCACTTAAATGAAAATTTATAGTAGACTTTTTCTATTATGTTTATAATCACACACAAATTTGACGGCTTACTAAAGCAGGCACCCTAGGAAATTTGCCGCCCCTAAACCGCTGCCACCCCTAGGCTGGAGCCTACACAGCCTAATGGGAAATCCAGCACTGAGGAGAAGTGACGTTAAATCTGTGACGACGGCTCTAAACTCTCGCGCATGCGCAGTGACGGCAGCGGCGATATTGCGAACCCAAACAAATGCAAAGTTCACATTGTGTTCAATGCTGTGATTATTTCATTTTGTAATGTGTATAAGTGTTTTATAATGCCATGTTGTGTTGCATACGGTTGCACAAATATGCAAGAGAGGAAAGAACTTGGAATATAATTTCATAATTAAGTTGAATTCTAATTATTGTTGTTCAAGTGAGCAGTAGGAATAGCAAACTTTGGTGCCTGTCTATAAATATTTAGTCATAGCTCTCAATGAGATGACTTTGTTCTCAAATTTTTGTTGGTGTAGTGTAGAAAATCAGCATACCTTGCTATTTTGCACATAATAGACTAGCATTACTTTTTAACGAGTGTTGAAAATGAGATTTAAAGGGGTGTGTTTTACATCGCGATTCAGTGAATTTAGTATTGCGCTTTCTTTAGTCACGTTGCAGTTTATACTGACAGTGTATGATGAAATTAAATGTGTTAATTTATGCTATGCAATCTAGGAATCTTGATGGAGCAAACGATGTTGTTACCGCAAATACAGTTTGTGATTCAAATACGCGTGTGTGGATGTGTCTACATAGTTTGATTCTGTAGCTTCAATTTAATGGAGATTGTGGTTAGGTCTAAATGCAGTCTGTACCAGAATGGTTTTGTTGTTGCATAAGACATGAAGACTTTATCTGTTATTGGTAGTAATTTCATGAGAAACAAGGTAGTGACAAAACGTGTATCGCGATATAATCTACTTCCATGTATTCCCAATTAAGCTTATGATGTATGGTAACAAGATAAGTATTTTTCTTCTGGTCTAGGCCGCATTTAAACCTAACCACAAGTGGTAGTAAAAAAAACTGAAATATCCATTCTGCATGTTCACCATGTAACTCATTGTGGCTTTGGCAGAATTAATTTTTGGTCCAGGCAGCATATCAACCCAATCCCAGTATATCCCGAAAACTAAGCAAGATATCGAAAAATTTTATTCTTTATTTTCGATTTTTCTCGTCGTGTTACATAAGAATTGATCATTAAATTTGACTTTTGCGAAATTGTTCTTCTGCATTTCAACTCAAGACACGTCACTTTTGAGACAGTATATCTCGAGAATTAGGCGAGATATCGAAAAAAAATTTTTTTTTTTTTTTTTTTTGTCTCGTCTTTTTGAATAAGAATCCAACATCAAATTTGACTTTGACCAATTTTATCTTCTGAATTTCAACCAAAAACATTTCACATTTGAGACAGAATATCTCGAAAACTTTTTTTTTTTTTTTACTGCTTTAAGCCTCGTCGAATGCTAAGGTCTTTAGAGGCGGGATGGGACTGCAGAGAAGGAACGGGAAGGAATTCGGCCCTGGCCTTTTTGAAGGAAGCATCCCGGCATTCGCCTGGAGTAATTTGGGGAAACCATGGAAAACTCAAATCTGGATGCCCGGACGGTGATTCGAACCCGCGTCCTCCCGAATACGAGGCCAGAACGTTAACCGTTCACCCACCACGCTCGGCAGGAGAAGGATATCAAAAAATTTTATTCTTCATTTTTTATTTGTCTCATCGAGTTACATAATAATCCATCACCAGAATGCGGCGTTACGTTTATCCTAGAGTCCCCTTGAGGTTTTTGTACATATACCCTGTGTCTGTATGGGTACGGCATACCCCCCCCCCCTCCCTCTCCTCCTCCGCCCGGCGTCATTTCAATGCGTGGTGAAGGTCTCTTGCGTCGTCTCCATGTATTTCTTTCCTCCATGAGCCAGATCGATTCTGAAAAAAAATTTCGTAGATTCTTTAAGAGTTGTGACGGATACTAAGGAATTTTTTTTTACCTTAACAGCAGCAGCTATAGTCTTCTGACTCTATCGAAAAGCTATTGACTTCACTAAAGCGAAGTCAACGAGATTATGATTCATGGTATGGTGTTCGAAAGAAGAATGATTTACTGTTAATTGGCAATTCACCCATATTTATTGGAGATGATGTTATTGTAATAGACGGCACTGAATTTGAGAGAACACAAGAGTTAATGGAACTGTTGTTTTTAAGAAACCCAAAAACATATGCCATCTAGGACTTGAATAGCTATTTGGAAATATTAAACCACACAAGTGCCCACAGAGCCAAATTTAATCCATCACGCAAAGTTCAGAAACCTGCAAACGATGATAAGGATAAAAACATAATCTCTAAACCTGTCAGTCAGTCTGGTTCTGGTCTTCTTACCATGAAGGAACAGGTGTATTGGGACGATCCCAACGAACTCGTTGAACAACTAAATTTACTTACATCTTCCACATCAGCAGGACGTACAGTACACACCTATGACATTTTATCAGTGATTAAAGAACTTCGTGAGAGAGACATCATATTGCAACATGGATCAAGTTGTAGCCGAACCCCATAGACCTGCAAAAAGGAATTTCCCAAGATGAGGTGTAATCATTTAAGGACATGACGATTTATAGCAAGCTGATATTTTTGAAATGATCCCATACTCCCGTAAAAACAGTGGCTACAAGTATACCGATGGTGATAGATACATATTTAAAGTTTGCATTTGCGGTACCTCTTAAGACCAAGGTGGCTAGTGTTGTCGACGCTATGAAGAGAATACTGAGTGGTAATGTGGTTTATAAAAATTCACGGACTGACAAGGAGCTAAAAATTCAAACTTTAAGACTCTTATGACTAACAATGGCATTACTCGACATATTTGAAAGCATCAATAGTTGAACGAATCGACAGAAATATCAAGAATGCAATGTGACAAGAATTAAGCAGGCGTGGTTCACATCAATGGATTGAATTACTTCTTCAGTTAATGAATAATTACAATAGTAAGGAGCACAGCACCATCGAGATGAAACCTTGCGACTTTAAAGACAACTCACTACATTCAACAGTGTGCATACAGTCTTAATAAGCTTACTACTCCAGCAAAGTTCAAAGTCGGTTAGAATTAGTAGGTTTAAAGAACATTTTGAGAAAGGTTACATGCCAAACTGATCAACTGAAGTGTTTACATCCAGTAAAGTGAAATTAAAAAATCCAGAAACTTATTTACTTCAAGACTATCAAGGTAAGGATATTGCAAGAGCATTTTACCAGCAAGATTTACAACTAACCAAACTTAAAAGTACATTTTTGGTTGAACGAGTGATAAAGAGAAGGAAAAAATATGATCTTATTGAAGGGGCTAGGTTTTGATAAATTACGTAACACATGGATTCATAAAAAAAGATTTAATCAGAAAAACTATTTTTTTAACAAACTTATGTTTCTAATAATGGATATAAAAATCAAAACGTAGCGTTTATGATATTCTTGGAGCATATCGCTCAGCAACGATTTTACACTCTGCACAGGAGCAGCCAATTTTTACAATTTTTTAAAAACAAATTGTAAGTCTATGGTAGAGAGCACATCGCTCAACAAACTTAGTCTATGATTTTTTCTGTACATCTATTTTACAATGTTTTTCGGATTGTGTACAGCTTTGATTTTCTGTACACTTATTCAAAGGACTCGATACAAACCAATAGTGCACTGCAAAATAATTAAATCCAAGTTTTCCTGTATATATAGCATTTGTACAACATCACAAAATTAAATATTTACGTCGTCCACTGTCCGGTCATGAATTAAGTTCAGACATTTTACACATGTCACGAAATTCATTGTTTTTCATTTGTTTTCTTATGTAGAATTCAATAAGCAAACAGACTAAGATTCACGAGTACCTTGAAGTATTTTATACGGTTTGTAATTTCGAATTTATCATTTTACAGATTCGTGTTAGATAATTCAAGTACTTTCGAGTTAACCGATTTACATTCTGCGTACCTTCCAATATCGAAATGGCTTGTTCGAATTTATGCAAATACGATGATTCAGAAGACCGAGCATAAAACTAGCAACACTGTCATGTTTCAAATCAATCCAAACGAGTCCAAGGGTTCGGTGATTGTATTGGTGTCATTGGTGAAAAGTTTTTGAAGAGCGTGTGCTTAACACAATCGGAAGCATGTATCTTGCTAGCGAAATCGTTACGTCGAGAAGTATTTTAACTAACAGTTAAAGTAAGTTGGCTTTACTGAACGCAAATATAATCACGATGAAATTAATAAGCAAATGATTCTGAAGTTTAGACTAGAAGAATATCTATTATGGATAAGCTCTCTGTCGAATATAGGTTCTTAAATTCTTACATGTTCCTCGAATCGGTGATGTCGAACTTCTGTTTCTCAATAAAAATTGAATATTTATGATAGACTGTTTTAAATAGCTAGAAGGTTTGTTCAATTTTTTTTTTTTTTTTTAGAACCTAATATTTTACCCATTTTATCTGTGACGGTCTTCGGTACATGCGATGTCATATTTAGGAGCCTGTAATTTACTTACATTACGAGTATGTCCCAGGAAGCCAGTGAAATATATCACTTGTTAAGAACTTCCTGTAAGGCGGAAAATATTGCAAAGGCATGTTTTTCGAGTTACATCTCTGACAATAGAGTATCCTCTAAAAAGTCTCATGACTTGTGGGACTCGGGTCCATGGTTTACACTCATAAGACCCCATCTGGGTGTGGAAATGCTTCTACTATGCCACTTCTATTAACTTTCCTCTCGATGTCGTTTGGTCATCTCTTATTCTTTTCTGACCATGATGGTATTTTATGGTTACGGAAATGGCGCCGATTATAGATGCAAAATGTGAGAGCTTGTCTAATTCATTATGAACTATAAGAGAATGTGCAGAGGTTCGTTTTTAAAAAATTGTGTGTTAACATCCACAGTTTACCAGCAACTATATAAAGAAATAGAAATATCAAGGACGCAGAAAATTAAAATGCACATTAATTTAATAGTAAGGTGAGAGACTTCGAAAATTGACAAAAATTCGTAAGGTGTCAACAACTGGTGCGCATACCTTATCTGCAAAAGATTAATTAAAATAATAGCAAATACTTCTAAGTGCTCATGAATATGATTTTTAATGCAAATTCAAGACTATTTAAACAATAATACCTAAAACATGTGAAAAATTTGAATTTCGCCTCACACGTAAAACATTTAATCTTTAAGAAAATTAAAAAACAATAATATTAATTTTTCATTAAGTCGCGCAACTGTTTGCGCCGCCTGGCGGCCTAGTGTAATAAGGCCCTCAGTTCTGTTGGAATGTTGCTGTCCTGTTATTTTTTATAGCAAGTTCTTTTGCCCCTTGTCCAATATATCACCGCTTTTCTTGAATACAAAAAACGAGGTACCTTTATCATTGATTGTTCAAGGCTCAAAGTTTTACCCTGCCGTCCAATCTGACAGCTTACTTCCCTTAGTACATCATTCCAAAAGAAAAGAATAAGGTTATGAGCAGTACCTCTGGTGTCTAAATTTTCTTGTTGATCACGGAACTGTTTGATTGCAGCCCCAATTTCACAAATATTTTCTGTTAGTGCTTTTACTGCAGCAGAATGAGTACACCAACGTGTTGTGGGGAGTCCTTTAATAGATGATTAACTGTATTCAGTAAGCCCTTGCGGTTGATGGACACGGAGAAAAATGTAAAAATACTTTATTTGGTTCCCAAAAATGTTACACAACATTTAACGCAAATTAATCCAATTATCAGTATATCTAATGAAAAAGGTTTTATTATTATTATTATTATTATTATTTTGCTTTAGTAATGGCTTTTACTCCTACAGGTATGCCGTTGATATTAGCAACAATGTCATAAATCATAACCTTGAGAACGACCAATCGCGTAAGCTAAACGGTCACCATACAGTTTCTACAAAATTTCGTTCCTTATACCAACGGCTTTTTTCTGTTTAAGGGAAATAATCCAAGGAAACTTTTTAGTTTTCCGTTATACATTTTCAAAAAACGAATCGCTTCAGACATTTGATCAATGTGTGAAATGTCAGGTGTGTTACAAACTTACCATAATATCGAAATATTTTACGGATTTAGTTTCATTAACGAGTTAGAATTTAAGAGGTTCGATAAGACACTAATGAATTCATATTCCAAGTCCAAGATATGCTCTTTCATCACTACATCATATTTTGAAAGTAGTTGGACCATTTCTAAAACTTTGCTGTTATTTCTGGGGTCATGGTCTTCATCGCGTCCACAAAATGCTTGATTTTGTTTAGCCAGAAACAAAATTATCTACAATAATCTACTTTTGCTTTTCAGTGTTAGTTAATTGTGAGGGTCCGTCATCTATTTTTTTGTGGTATTTTAAAGTTATTTGTAATACACTTCTCAAGATTTTCCAGATAATCATTTGTAGTTTCATGTTCTGTCAGTTTAGGATTTAGTTTGCACCACATCTGAAATCCAGTCACAAATGTATATCCAGTATTAGTATTATAGACAGCAAACAAACCACAACAAAAACAATACCGATTGTTAATGATGGGGGAGTAAACCATCCACGACCGCAGAATTTTTTCACTGCTAGCCACCTTCTTACAGAAATATTCTGTGGAAAGATATCACAACCATCTTTCGTTTTAAACCCTTATTTATTTAGCTTATGGCCATTGCACAAAAATAATACAATTTAACATTAATTACAATTAAAATTCAAAATTAACATGGTGTAGCCAATCTAAAGCTTCATTTGATATGTTAATAAAATCTATCGGTGATCCCCTGAAGGCTCGAAGTGGGCAGTCAAATGTCACGTGACGGATGGTTTGTTTTTGCTTACCACAGTCGCATCTCGGTGAATCTCTCATTCCCCATGTATACAAAGATGAAGCAGATCTTCCATGACCAGTCCTAACTCTGTTAAGAGCTGCCCAGGTCTTGAGAGGAAGGTCAAGTCCCTTTAGTGCCTGTTGACTATCGAACAGGGAGTCCCATTCT
Organism: Vandiemenella viatica; assembly: GCA_031002005.1. Lineage (NCBI taxonomy): Eukaryota > Metazoa > Arthropoda > Insecta > Orthoptera > Morabidae > Vandiemenella > Vandiemenella viatica. The sequence continues at coordinate 219,180,503 of CM061921.1, forward strand.
GGTGGGGCTGAGGCTATCCACTCCAATTTCCAAGATTCTCTCCCATTAAAATTATCAGATACAATCTGTTTTACAGTTTTTACACTTGGATTTCTTGATTTAAGTCTCACAAACATATTATTCATGTCGTCATGGATGGGCAGATCCAAGTTATGACAGATCTTATTATATTGGGCAATTAGGAGAGTGTGTCGTCTTATTGTAGGCGGTTCGATATTACATGGTGGGCGGTACGGATTTTATCCGTTACTGAAGCACTTTCGTTTTTTTTCATTGACTTTTTGTGTTTTTTAAGAGAGTCAATTTGCAGCTTCAAGGAGCTAATAAAAAAGTGTTCTGTGTGTAATTATTTATTGACAAACTTTAACTACTGAGTTATAACGTATTGAAAAGAGAATTTCATTAGTTTCCTGAATTATTATCTATAAACGATAATATAACTCCAGAGCATATTGTCAGATTCAGTAGCTATCTCAACAAACTTCAGACATGGAAAAACGATAGTTTGAAATTCGCGTTGTATGACTGGATGAAAAATCCTTGTACAGCAAATATTGAAGAAGCTGACAGAAGTTGACAAGAGGAACTGTTAGAAATCAGATGTGATGAAGAAAGTAAACATAAATTCGATAGTGATGGATATGAAAATCTGTGGCAAAATCAAAAAAACGCCTGTAATATCTAAACGTATGGCAACTGATATTCAGTTTAGTCAAAACTTTTCCTATTTCATATCTCATGTAATCAGGCTTTAGTGCTGTTAATCATATTATCACCAAAGAAAGAAACCGCAAAAATGTTTCCGAAAGAGGTGACTTTCGTTTGTTTCTTACAAAAATTGACCTACATATGCAGTTTTTATTTTAGCAGCATCAGCCTTACGAATCTCATTAAAAAGAATTAAATAATAACATGTAATTTCTCCAAACTTCATCCTTTTATATACGCAAAGTACAGGGCGTTCGCCGGGAAACGCAACCCACTGTTAGCGCTACAAGGAAGAAACTGCTCGCGGCGAGCGAGCGGTCAGCTCCCGGCATTGTTCGACCGTCGGCCGCGGACTATTTCATAAACTTGTATGTGCAAAGCATTTAAATGTGACGTAATTCATTAGCTTACCTTATAAAAGATGCTGGAAGTGTTGACACTCTTGTGTAATGCACATTTCACATCTTCTGAACATATTTCGAGACACACGCTGCCCTAACTGATTTAATGATTTTTTGGGTGACTGTTCTAGTCGAAAAGCGATATCGTCAATTTTCTTCTCTGTGAGAATACGGTTGACCGACAGTCTCTTTTTGTTAAAAAATGAATCCGTTTCTCTTACTTTTTTAACCAGACGCAGAATTGTTGATTTAGCTGGCAGTAAAGCGCCAGGATATTCGCGACGAAATTTACTGCGACACTTTTTAAACGACTTCTTCTTCACATATGTATCGTAGAGAAATATTCTTTGTTGCAAACTGTAACGTACCATAATTTTACTCACACTCAAACACGGTACAGATTAGTAAGAGTATGAAGCCCCAAACCAGCCAAACCGCAAAGAAAAGTTTATTCACAACACTGATTAATAAGAGACTGAAGTCACAAACTAGCTACAATGCAAAGAAACCGTTCTTAACAATGTAAGGGTCACTGCACTGCACTGTTGGGGCAGCGGAGGTGTTAAACAGTGCGGTGATTCACGGTGACGTGTGGCGGAAACTGCTGGCACCGCTGTCCGAGCAAGTTGCCGACGGCAACAAACTGGGAGGGTTGCGTTTTCCGGCGAACGCCCTGTATAAATAAAAAGACAGATTTATCTACAGTTTGGGCTGAAGCTAGAGTTGAATTTAAGGTAGGGCAGCGATGGTTACAGGTAGTGCGGAAGTTAAAAGTTTACTTGATCTAATCTGGTGAATCGATTTTTATCGTACTTGTGATTGTGAGTGAGTGAGGTAGTACTTAATTGTCGGTAGGGGTGATAGATAGATAAGAGCAATTCCTTCCTTAAAACAGCTGAATTCTTCGATTTGCCATATCAAAGGATATCATTCAGATAAACTTTTTCTTTTCAAAGGCCAGAAATACCATGCTTACCATTATGACTCATTGACAGCCTCTAAGGCCTGTCGATTCCAGTCAAAGTTGAAAACGTAGATTCACACACAGCAGTACTACATAGTATGGCCGCCACAGATGCAAAAAATTCATATGTATCTTTGAACGCCTCTCACTGCCTGTACAAAACTTTCATTGTGTTTTCCATTTTATACCATGGAGGAATTCCTCCATGTTTTATACCAGCGATGACTCAAATAAGCTTTGACCACGGTAGCCTCTTCACTTGATGGAATTGTTAGACCTGAAAAATGAGTTGAAACTGAAAAATCTAATTTATTTACTACATAGAAACTCACAGGTAATATTAAAACAAGAAAAGAATAAAATAACTTAAATGTCTACTACTATATACAAACTACTTAAAATAACCTAAAAATCTTAAAAATGATGGTGCCCCTGTGGCAAGGTATCAAGAACGCTGGTTACATTCCAAATTGAATTGCCAATGAAATTTTTTATGTGAGGAATGAGCCAGCTCTTTTGTCACCAGCAGCGTCAACTGATTTTGGGGTAAGGTGTTTAACAATTTTCTTTGTACATGGACCCCATGGACCAAAAGTTTCAACCCAAGTGGCATAAAAATATATTCAAAGTCGAAATTGTAAATTGAACATAAATAATTAATACTAATATTTTACAAGCAGCAACATAGTTTTGTTTAATTTCCTCACACAAACCTAGATTTTTCAAGGGTAGCATTTTATCTAAATTCAACTCATCAATGCTCGCTAATCAATTTAGTGGATCGTTATTGTCTGAAAATCTTCTTTGTAACTCATTTATTAGTATGTCCAACGTTTAAAAATCATCAGATTTAATTGGCTGAGCATTCTGGTTTTCTTTATTTTGTCGGAAGGGCCATCATCAAGTAACTATCAATCCGATTTCATTTTTTGATTTGCCTCTTGAGTCTCTTCTAGATCTGGGTCCTTTTTTTTTAAGAATTGCCACTTTCATAGACTTAACTTCTTCCAAAATTTGATGATACGTTGCATCTGATCTCAGTTTATCATTTTGGCCGCACTTTACGATTGTTATGGCGTTTATCAATCCTGCGCTTTGGGCTAGTAAAGCTGCGTCTGCAGGCTGAAGCAAGGATAAGTTTTTTTTGGCCACAACCATGGCCATTCGGAATTCCATATTGAATATGACTTTTAATGCCGACACTCTTAGTGACATCGTCACCATTAAATCTGTCATTTTTAATTTCATCTAAAGTTGTCAAAATCGACGAATAATCATTGTTTACAACTTTGGTAACCGCCAAGTATCCTGACCAACGCTGTTCGAGGAGCCAGCCAATACTTTTTCCACTATACAAGGCAACTGTGAAAGAATACATGTAACATGATTCATTGATCAAAAAAACGAATGAAAGTCTTTTCCGAAATTTTCCTGATGACTATAAAATGCAAGAGATAGTTGTAGCAGTGGACGCAAGGAACTTTTTGTCCAAATTTATTTTCTAATCTGGTTGCAAATCCTGAAACTTTCCCATACATTATACTTGCGCCATCATAGCATACCGGGGAGTTCAATTTTACGTCCCGTAACGTATTTAATGTTAATTCCGTAAAGTGGCTTCATAAAGATTTTCAATAGTTGTAACTGTCAGCAATGACTCATTGACGAATCTATCCGTAATGTAACGTATTGGTATTGCAATATTTTCTCGGTTATTTTTATCTCTCGTCCCATCTTCCATTAGAGTAAATCAGTTCACGTCAGATTCCTCAATATCTTTAACAATGGAACTTCGCACTGCTTGAACCATTGCTTGAATTATTTAATTTTGATTTTCAGGTGAACAATATGTTGTGTTTTGTGGTATATGACGGAGAGCCTCATTCAAATTCGGATGTTTCATGCACGTGTATTCAAACAAATTCTGAAATAATCCTTGTTCTTTTTCTTCCTCCAAAATATAATTTCCACGCAAAGCCAATTCAATTACAACTAGAAATTCTATTATTTCAATAATAGACTTCATATAAGACCTTTTCTTAAAATTATTTTCGACGTATTAACGTTTCATCACTGCTAGTTGTATATATTCTATGCAATTTGTCTTGCCACATCGCCATGGCTTGTGTATGAGAAATTGATTTTTAAAGTGACATTTTTCCAGTTTCTGATTCCTGTGGAAGTGTACAAGGCCTGTTTGCTTCCATGAGATAAAAATTAATTGCTGGCAAGACTAACAAACAGCAGCATCTTTCTCGACTGAATACTGCAATCATTTATATCATTTGAACCAGTCCACTACAAAGGTCTAGTTGTATTTTCTAGATTTACATATAAAATAACTTACTTTGTCGGTTCTCCGATTTGTGTAATATCAGAAGGAATAATACAGCTAAAATTACCAACATGTACACCAAATCTCTTTCTATAGGACTAAGAGTGTTATTGTATTTTGTGCTTCCATCTGTTTTCAGGAGTGGGGTACTTCGTGGTCAATTTCCTCTTCAACTCTTCGTTTTTTGCTAAAGAAAGACTCTATATCCATCGTAAAAATCAATCGGTCCTCAGTTCACAGCAATAAATAAACAATTGTGTAACTAACTGCCTGAAACATTGTAGAACTACCTACACTACACTAACGTACACCATAGACAATATATATTTCAGATGCCAGCTATGGGCAGAATAAAGAATTAGAATTTTAATGGTCCAAATTACATTTTGTATTTATTATCAATGTATTGGTTATTAGCGGGAGCTGGGAGGAAGTGTGCTGAAGATTTTTCCCAAACGGTTGAACGGGAAAGGGTCGAACGGGCAGTTCAGCCGATGCTGTTATTCACGACTATGCGGCACCAGCAATCCTTTGTTGGCGGGAGAAGGATCGCTCTCTACCTGCGCGTAGAAATTTCCTAAGACAAGCTCAGAAAATATTAATTCTGTTCTGGAGCACGAAACGTGATAGACGTATTTTCTACTGACTGCCCAGTAGTAGTGTTAAATATTTTTTTCTGTTGCTTGCATGAATCAGACCAACGAGCAGCTGATGGGATAAGCTTGGTTCTACCTGTGCTTAATAACGATACATGCTTTTACTGTATCCATTTACTCACCTGTTTTGGCGAGGGGACACGAAGGGGATGAGATAAGCATATAGAGTCTATTACCTGACGCAGCTGTGGCCGCTTCCTATATTCTACAAGAAACGGTAAATCACATCATTCTGTTAAACGAATCATCACGAACAATGAGGAATATGGAAACCGTAACACGCCCTTAAAGATAATTTCATTGCTCTGCTTAACAATTCAAATGCAATCAGTGCTTTGGTGTTGCGTTATTAGCTAGCCGGCTTAATCATATTTGATTTCATACGATTTCGAGGCGAGAATGATTTTATACTACAGTATGAATGAAAATTTGTAATTTTATATTAAGTGAAAATAATATTGGAAGTGATAGTGAGATATGTGTATATATATATATATATAATCATTTCGTTGTTTGTTTTACATATCACCTTGTAATATGTGGATTAAATGTAGCTTGTTACCTGGTTAGTGATCTATCATATCTGGATCCCGAACAGAAAATTAATAATGAAAGAAATTAGTAAGAAAATTTTAGATTACTATTACAGTTTATATGATAGTGACGAACTGTAGTTAATTCTGAATTGTTTCCATGTCGCTATGTTAGTAGTAAATTAATTTTTTTCCATCATGTCATACTATGAACAAACAGTTTAGGTAATTACCATTTTATATTAGTGGACAGTATCTTTTAAGGTAGGGCATTGCCCCACGATACCCCCCCCCCCAAAAAAAAATTGCTACGGCCCTGTCTGCAGCAAGTCGTTTTATAAAGATTTATTCTGCCAAACGCAGCGAAAGTCTGACAGAAAGTATTTGGAAAGTCATTATTATTATTGGCTTTAACTTGCTGTATGTCTGCTTCATAAGTTATGTAAAGTTTCTTCCCTGCTTGGCAGAATAAGTCTTCACCAACCGTCAAGTGCCGCCATTTCTGTGTATTTTATTTAAAGTGTTGTAGTTAGATCTTATCTTCGAATATCTTCTGTCGTCGCAGAGCAGCAGTTAGTTGGTCTCCAGCAATCGTCATGACGAGTGGCACCATCTGTTTATTTAATTTAAAGTGGTGATAGCTTTTGCTTTATTTGCGTTAATTGAATTGCAGCAGCGTGTTGTAATCGTGATCGCCTTTAATTATTTTCTTTCTCTGTAGGAAAGTATATAGAGCTTATTCATCTTTTATTTAGCACAGTGGCTGGTTAACACTGTTTATCAGTAGGTCCTATTAACTACTTAGTGCAGTATCCGTCGTCTGGTCTAAGTTTATCTCTTCAGTTAGGTTTTATTTAGGTAGTGCCTAGCGGTTGTTAGTAAGATGGGAACAGTTTATTTGGACCACTCGATTAGTTCATCTATCATCCTCTCCGTAGTTTTTGTTTTCAAAGTAAAATGTGTAGGGATTGTGACTGCTGTGTGCAGACGCGGGCTGAAGTGACTGATCTATACGCTCAGCTTGTAGCTTTACTAACGAAAGTTACAAGGCTGGAAGCTGCCGTAGGTGACTGCAGCAGATATGGAAAGGTTGACCCTGATGAAGCTAGTGTTATCACAGGTTCTCCCCTACCAAATACCGTACCTGCAGTCCAGGCTGAGACTTCGGAGTCTGTGCGGCAGTCATCTGACGGTGTCTGGCGCGTGGTTTCCAGACGTCGACGCCACATGCGGGGGCAGTCTTACAAGTCTGAATCCCAGGAGGGCAAGCTTGTACCACTGTCCAATAGGTTTGATGTGTTGGCTGTGTCTGATTAAGTTCCACAATCGTCATTCTGCGAGTTGCCAGCCCCCTCCGCCCGCTAAGTCTGAGCGACCATAGAAGGGGATTCTGGTGATAGGTAGCTCCAACATTAGGTGTTTCATTGAGCCCCTTAGGGACATGACGAATAGGCCGGGGATGAAGTCAAATGTCCATTCATTGTGCATTCCGGGAGGTCTGATCCAAGATGAGGAACAGGCCATCCCGGATGTCATTGAGCGGACGAGGTGTAGCCAGCTGCAGATTGTAACTCATGTCGGCACAAATGATGTTTGCCGCCATGGGTCGGAGGGTATCTTCTCTTCCTTCCGGCGGCTTACTCATGGTTGAGCTCTGTGGTTGATGACCGCAAGATTTCGCCTGAGTTAACTATCTTCAGCATTGTCGACAGAACCTACTGTGGACCTATGGTTCAGAGCCGAGTCGAGGGTCTGAAGCAGAGACTATGGCGTTTCTACGATAATCATGGCTGCAGATTCCTAGATCTTCGCCCTGGGGTCGAGTCGTGTAGGTTTCCCTTGGATAGATCAGGTGTGCACTACACACGTGAATCGGCTACACGTGTGCAGTGCATTGGGGTATTTTTTAGGCTGAAGGAGGAAGACCCGAAACTGGGATTACAGTTACGGGCAGCCCACTTAAATTCGGCACCATATGTTAGGAGTAGCGTAAATCAATCTCGACCGTTAAAAGTACTCGTTATTAACTGTAGAAGTGTTTGTAATAAGCAGACTAAGCTTGAAAGCATTATTAGTAGCACAGAAGCAGATATTGTATTAGGTACTGAAAGCTGGTTAAAACCGGATATAAGTTCAGCAGAAATTTTTAACAATAGCATGAATGTTTTCCGTAAGGATAGGTTACATTCAAATGGAGGTGATGTATTTATAGCTGTTAGTAAACACCTGTCGTGTAATGAAATAAATATCGATACGGTCTGTGAAATCCTATGGATTAAACTAAAAGTAGCTAGGACAAAACTTGTAATAAGGTATTTCCATCGTCCACCAGATGCTAATGTAGCTGTTTCTGAGGCCTTAAGAAATATTGTAATTTATATAGCTCGTCAATTTCCGGATCATGGAATAATACTAGGATGTGACTTCAACTTTCCATATATCGACTGGACTAATTACGCCCACGTTTCTGATGGCAGGGATGAAATATCCTGTGAGTTTTTCTTGACCTTTTCTCAGATCTTAATCTTGAGCAGCTCGTCATTGAACCAACGCGGTGCCACAACGATAACGTAAACATTTTAGATATTCTTGTTAAAAATAGTCCTGAATTATTCACGGACATTTCTACCACCACGGGAATAAGTGATCATAAAGCTGTAATTGTTACAGTAAAATTAACAGCCGCGCGCAAAAAGAAAAAAGAAAGGGTCGTTTGCAGGTTCAAAAAGGCTCCAAAGGAGAGTTTAAGAACGTTTTTGAGGGTTAATTACATTACCTTTATGGAAGGAAGAGGTTCGGTTGAAGAGATGTGGCTTCGATTCATGAATATAGTCAAGGAAGGTATGGACTTACTTATACCGAAAAGGACAATCAGGGATGGGAACGATCCCCCTTGGTATACACGTGAAGTTTAAAGGTTACTTAAAAAGCAAAGGAAGATACATGCAAGCTCAAGAAGGACGATGTATAGGAGTGATTTAGAAAAGTTAGCTGTTAAAAGAGGACATGACATGTCAAGAATGCGATGCACGAGGCCTTTAATGAGTTTCGTTGCAACTCACTTTCCAAGAGCCTCATCGAAAATCCAATGAAATTTTGGTCGTATGTAAAAAAAGTAAGTGGTTGTGACAACAATATGCCAGTTCTACTACAAGATGGTCGGGAAGTTGATGACAGACGCTACATGGCTACTGTATTTAACACCGAATTTAAAAATTCTTTCACTGACGAAAACATGGAAAAAATTCCCGTTTTTCCACGGCGTGTAGAATTTGAGATGGATCCAGTACAAATTAATAGTGTAGGCAACATAAAGAAATTAAAGCTCCTGAACTGGGGGAAAGCGCCGGGTCCCGATGGTATACCAGTAAGAGTATTTTCGGAATACACGGAAGAAATAGAACCATTTCTGTCAGATCTATTTCATAAATCTTTAGAAGAAAGAAAAGTACCTTCTGATTGGAAAATAGTGCAGGTGACTCGCGTTTTCAAGAAAGGAGACCGGAGAGATCCTAGGAATTATCGACCCATATCTCTAACATCTGTTTGCAGTAGAATTCTGGAGCATGTCATATGCTCTAACATTATGAAGTTTCTAGATGAAAACGAGTTACTTACAGCAAACCAACACGGATTTATGAAGAACCGATCGTGTGAAACACAACTGGCTCTATTTTCGCATGACGTAATGAAAGTTACTGATGCAGGATCCCAAGCTGATGCTATTTTCTTGGATTTTCAGAAAGCTTTTGACTCTGTACCACACAACCGACTTTTAGGGAAGATTCGATCGTACGGTATATCTGATCAGATTTGCGAATGGATACGCGATTTTCTAACTGGTCAGTCACAGTATGTCGTTGTTGACAGGGAAGCCTCTTCTAAGCTATATGTTACTTCGGGCGTTCCTCAAGGAAGTGTAATAGGATCACTTTTCTTAATTTTTATAAACGATCTCGGTGACAACGTTAATTGCAGGATGCGATTTTTTGCTTATGATACACTTATTCATAGGGAAGAGAGGTGCTCTGACGATTGCTTAGAAATTCAGCGCGATCTGGATGTTATTTCGGAATGGTGCCGTAAATGGCAGCTTACACTTAACTGCAGAAAGTGCAAGGCGATGCAAATAAGTAATAAAAAGACCCCGTTTGCTCACGAGTACAAAGTTAAAAATTCAGTTGCTTGACACTGTGGATTCCCTGAAGTATCTAGGCGTAACAGTACAAAGCAACATGAAATTGAATTGCACATAATTTCCGTCGTACGCAAAGCTAATTCTAAACTACGATTTATAGGTTGTATTTTGAGAAGTTGTAATGCTCATTCAAAGGAAATAGCGTACAAAACACTAGTGCGTCCGCATTTGGAATACTGTTGTGGAATTTGGGATCCCTATCGCAAGGGATTGATTGACATGTTAAAGAAAGTACAGAGGAGAGCCGCTCGATTCGTTACTGCTAATTACAGTCCTTACATAAGTTTCACAGAGCTGATACGCTGGTTGGGCTGGGATTGTTTGGCGGACAGACGACGTCGTTTTCATTTGAAATTGTTGGAGAATATGCGAAAATCTTTAATTTATGAGTGCAACGAAATATTTCTTCCACCAACCTATTTAGGTCGCAATGACAGGAGGTAGAAGATTCGAGAAATAAGATGCTGTACTGATACATTTATGTATTCCTTCTTTCTTCGTTCTTTTCGGGATTGGAATGCACTTAATTAGGATTGGTGCTTAGCACCCTCTGCCACCCACAGTATTTGTGATTTGTAGAGTATAGATGCAGATGTAGATGAAACGACTTACTACAGATAAATCTGTCTTTTTACTGTGGAACCGGTGGGTGGTTAGAAAACATTGATACATAAGAGGGCGGTAGGTAAAAAAGTTGACTACCTCAGGTGTAAACAATGTGCAAGTGCTTTTGACTCGCGCCATAAACCCGCCACTGAGGCGAGGGGCACTCGCGAGCAACCACGCGAGGCGAAACTACGCGAGCGCACAGTCGTGTTCGTGCTATCTCGCCTCGCCTCTTGGAAGTTCGCGTGAGAGTCTAAACGCGGCATTATTAACACCAAATTTTTCGGACTGTCCACACAGACACGTGTGTTGCTGTTCTTTGACTCAGGGTTGCCTATCTATTTGGAACTAAGGAAGCGTGCATAACCAACGTGGCTCGGTCTAGCGGGAGAGGTTGACTGGAAGGCTACACTGCGCTACTTGGGGGTGGGGTCCAAGCCAGGCCACGTAGCCTACGATACATATCATTTTTCATAATTAAAATGATGTACAGAACACACAACAGCATGTGAAATTCATTTAATTATCGCAGCATGTAATTTACAATAGTCTGAGAAGAGAAAACGGTAAAAAAATCTCTCCTGGAATCAAAAGGGAAAAAAGCTACGTGCAACGTGGGGGGGGGGGGGTAGAGGCAAAAGCCACGAAGCTCTACGTGGGGGGGAGGGGAGTCGGGATCACATGAGGCCAAATGGAGCTACGTGGTTTATGGATATTCCATAATATGTAGGATTTATACCAGTTCCCTTTCATAATGCGTCTCAGTTTTATCAAGATGCTTTTCAAAATACTATGATCTCCATATTTAAATATTCAGTTCTCTACTCATTACAACTTAAAACGATTCGCTTTTTTTTTGTATCTATTGATATGTATTTCTCTGTACCAGTACTTAGTTTAATCATTACTTCTGGTCAGTTACTAACAATTAAAATACCCTTCTCGCCTGATATTGCGTTTTGTGCGTATTTTTATATATATATATTTAGTAGGCTACTAAGGTTTACTGTATTCCATTTGGCAAATTAAGTACCATAACTACGTTTGAGAAGTGGTGTGTTTATTTCACTGTCGGACTCCAGGTGTGCTCTATGTTCTATCAGCTTTTGGTGAAATAAATGATTATGCAGAGGAAAGTGCCCAAAAACGGACCTCCATTTTGTTTTTTATTAACATTAAAAATAAATTAGTAAAAAAACCTGTTTTTAAAGCATGAAATATTTAGTTCACTATGTTACCTTTTACATTCTAATTTCAAAACGTATTTCTATAAATGATTACCAAAAAAAAAAAATTCTAAAAATTCTAAAAAAACCTAATACTTTTGCGATTTGAAAAATATTTGCCTAAATCGTACCCCTCATAAAAGTTAAGGAAATTAAACTAAATAAAATTGTAAAAATGAACTGAATCACAAAAACACATAATATAGTTTTAAGGCACAAATCTAATATAATAATTACATTTTTTTAAAAAAATACAAGTATATCCTATATATAGATTACAATATAAGAAGACAGAAAATACAACATAAATTAAATTTTTTAGCGGCGAAAGTCACAGATGTACACGTCGTATTCAGCTCCAGCACAATCCACATGTACCCAAAACAAACATTACCCATAGTTCTCATTCTGAATCTTCGGAAAACTTCCTGTCGCAGAACATGCACCAACCGTCATTATCTTTGGATGGAGACACTCCAGGAAGAAGCTCCAATTCCGATGATCCAGAGGATGCACTCATTTCATCCTCAGTGCTTGATCCTTTCACATTCTTTTCAAAAGTAAGGCTCTTTTTCACCTGCTCTTTCTCTTTTGTAGAAAGCCCTACTGCTGAACCATGCCTCCGTCCGCGGCTACTTTTGCATACTCGCTCATGATTACGTGCTTGCTGTTGAGTTTCCTTGACTTCTTTAGCTCTTTTAGCTTCCATCAATTGGGCTTTATAAGGCGTAGATGTTATGATCATAGAAATGCAGGCCTTTCGCCCTCAATTTGAGATATAGGCAGACTTGTAAGCATGAAAAAGAAGGGGTCCGGTTTAGGCAATTCACGGGGGTCCGCTTTGCGCAACCCTAGCTTGTATTTTGTTAACCCAATAGATTTTCGGCAAGACAGTTCAGTGATAAACATTACTCTAAAACCTTATTATTTAAGAGTGTATATTGGTTGAAAGGCTTACCTGCCAATTTCCACGAGAAATTCAAAAAATATAGCACACTGTAAAAACTTGGTTCACTGATAAAACACGTAATGGCGATTTGGCGATCAACAATTAAAGTGAGCAACACGAGCTCTCTGTTACAGAATGGTAGAAGCCAAAACTACTATTTACACTTGGTTCCGCTAGAGTTCAGTACAATGCAGAGGCAGGAGACCGGGGGTCTTCTTTAGGGAGAGGGGTCCGGAATAGGACACTTTCCTCTATGCCTCATGTTGTGATTTGCTGTACGTTGTGTTTTCTGGAATCATCTGTTGTAGCATGCTTGAAGACGAATAAGTTATTAATATGTGTCGACCGATGTACTGATTGTTTGAAAACGGAAGTTGTATTACCAACTTGGTTTATGTACAATTTGTAAGTTATCACGGTGCTATTTAACTATTGGTATCACTTAGTTAACAAGTTGAAAAACTAAATCTGGTTGGTTTGTACGGAAAATTATTAGGTGATGCTGATATTTCAAAAAGTAAAAATAAATATCTTAGTTAATTGGAGTATTTGGCGAGCATGTACCTTCTGTGCCAGATCAATACGTGGCGTCAGCCTGTCTTGCTCAGCTAGTTCGACGCATGTCTTCATGCGCGTGCATAAACTCTTGTTGTTATGGGTTGTAACAGTTATGTCCTTGATGCTACGATAATTCTTTGATCAACACATAAGAAATAATCAAAGACCGCCTAAAGATGAACATTCACGGTAAGTCTTCGCTTAAATATCCCTTGCATTTGTGGTGTACTGAAAAGTATCATAACTTCCGTTAGTTTTAGATATGAGGATGCTGAATTTTGTTCTGAGATACCTGTTGCCACTCTAACAAAAATTTATTTCAGTGTGATACAATTTATCAGACGAAATAACATCAACATCGAAATGTTTTGTGTCACACCTCTCGCAATTTCTGCTATCTCAGCACAATATATGTTTAAGTATCCCATATCATTTGAAGTCCCCCCTATCACAGGTACTTAGCATGATTCCCTGAGAAGAGTAAATGCCATAGGATTTACGTGCACGTGGGATGGAAGTTAAGAAAATTTAATTTATTATTGATTGTTGTAATTCACAATAATGAACGAATAATTTAGTCTGTACCATCAATCTCAATAGTACGTTGATGATAAGGCCATCGTAGCACTGTTCTAGTAAAAAGTAAAATTGTTACAGTTTAAAGCCTACTACCATCTTTCTTTTTCCCGTTACGAAACGTTTCACACCTAGTACAGAAAATGTTTAAACTTTACGATTAAAGTGACAGCTAGGTGCAGAAACTGTTATTTTTGGCCCACGTGTTCTTAAATAGCGTATTTTTCTTCCTAAACAGTGCCTGTCAATTTCGGTTGCACCATCTTTCTTTTAAGTCGAACTTTTCAAAAAATTTAAATGATAATGATTTTCACAAATTTAATATTCCACCCTCTCATGAACCTAAGTAATGGAAAAATTCGATATTAATGAGATGAGAAATTTGTTATTTTTTTGTTCGCCGTTTTACCGTCAGGAGTTTTTGGTAACAAAGTTATCAGTTTACTGCAAAGTTTTGACAGTAAGCATGTGTGTGGTGATTGAGTTGGTAGCGCACTTTTCAAAAATGTAAGTGAAATCGAATTTCACTGTAAACAAAAAACTTGTCTTATTCAACAGGAGGTTGGCACCATTGTTGTATAAGAGAAAGGGTTTTCTGTGGTGTTACACACATTTATCTGTCAACTGGAATTTTACTGAATTTATTGAAGTGTTCTCTTGTTTCTCAAATTTTAGCAAATTCAATAATCACAGATTTCCAAACAATTCCAGGAGAAACCAGGATTAATTCATTGCTTAGACAGTAAATAAATTAATAAATGATAATTATTGCATTTTTATTGTTAACTGCCTTTTGGTAACAATGACTTGAAAAGATGAACAAGTTTTGGGTGTTGTTATTTTCACAACAAGAATATTGTTTAAGCAACTTTTTTTGCAAGTCCACGTCTGTTACTGCAAAAAGATTTTGTATTATTACAAGTTATTGTTTGAGTCAGAGGGCAAGGTGCAAAAATTTTCTTGATGAACAAGAAAACAGCAGTACAGATATTTTAGAAGTCAGATAACAGGACACTCAAGAAAGACATAAATGGCTGCACAAAAAGTATGAAGAAATAGGGAAGAAAATGGTTTGTAGATACTTTTAGGAGAATAAAAGAAACATTAACATCAAAGGTACCAGTACTCTTGGGAAAAATCTTCAGAAGAAAAAGTTAACCAATGGTAGGAATATGTAGAAAAACTGTGTGGAGATGGCCTGCACAACAGAGTACTGGATGAGAGGAAGATATTGTTACTACTGATGCAGAAAATCCTGGTGTGAGAACAGAATCTGTCAGAGATCTGAAATATTTGAACTCAAATAAGGAGGTTCCCATAGAACTGCTAAAATCTCCAGGAGATAAAGGAATTACAGGGGTATTGAAAATTATATTTAAAAAATTACAAAAGAGAAGAAATTTCAATAATTTTTTATCAGAAGAATCATCTTCAAACCACTGTTGAAAGTTAATGCTGAATGAAGTGAATACTATTGGACAACAAGTCAGGTGTCACATGCTTCAGAATTATTGACTGGGATCATAAACAGAAGAATAAAAAGGAAAATTAGTGTTTAGGAAAATGTGGGGTGCAAGAGCAGCAATCTACTATTGAAACAATGAATCAAGGGAAAATAGAATACTTTCATGGTGGCCTTAGAAAAAGTTTTGGTAATGTTAGATATTACAAGAAGTTCAAAATTTTGAAAAAGTCTAAAATATCACAATAAAAGAGTAATCTGTAATCTATGTAAGAATCAGGTGGCCCAAATCAAAGTACGGTACAGAATCATGAGATAAAAGTGTCAGTTAAAAAGTTAATATTCAAATTGTGTCTTTATTACAGAAATTAGGCATCGTGACTATTCTGTATACACATTATTTTTAGTAGCAGTTTTCCTAAGAAAGCAGTCATTTCTTTTGCCTTAGTTGATATCTGTGTATTAAGGTGAGCATTCAAACTTGCTGCATCTGTTTCGCATTTGTTTTATATATCTTAATTTTTTTCATTTATTCTGCAGACCTATTCTGTATGGCCTAAGTTTTCATTTCTAATTTTGTCCCTCCTTATGCACATTTAATTTTCCATAAAAGTCTCGTTTACATTGCTCGTAATTTTCTTTTTACAGAATAAAATTCAAGACTTACCACCATATATTAAGACTCAAACAGCCATTGTTTTGTAAAATTTCATATTTTTTTCGCCCTTCTTCCTTTGTTCAACAGTTTTCTGTTTATTGTTCCAAAGACCCAATGAAATTTATGTTTTAAGAAATAGTACTATTTGAATACCCATATACATTATATAGGAGGTCTGGTAACCCAGTGTATAAGGCACTTGTTCTAAATCCAGGATTCTGAGTTCAAATCCTGGTGTGGCCAGTAATTTTTACTGCTTTGTTTATGCGAGGTGATTTGGATTTCACATTAAACTGTAGGTCCTAGAGGAAAGAAACTGGCTGTCTTAGCTCTACATACTGACTTAGTACACTTCCCTCAGAATGAGCCAAACAACGTTTGGATGCTGCACATACAAAGAACACTTCATTCACTAATTTGTTTTGAGCACTTCTGACCTAATACCATACACAGTCACAGCATTATGTACACATCTCTTTTCTCTGATTCTGACAGCGAGGACCACTTGAACTTCGGCCACCTGAGGTGGCCAATGTGAATCAGTAGAGGGGGGGGGGGGGAGGAACTAGGTTCCTGCCCGAAGTCTAACTGGGCCCTTTAGGACTAGAGTTCCTAATCTATTGGCGAAAAGTCTTGTGTAGCAATATGTTTGTGAAATGTGTAGTTTGTGAGGCCGAGATTGGGGATTATCCCAGCATTCACCTAAAGAGTTGCAGGAAATGGTTGGTATGCGGGTGCCTGGGCTTGTGTCCCGTTACGTTGTACCTCCCTGATCCAATGTGCATTTCCAGTCTAAGGCAAATATAGGGTGTGTTGAACACCAACTATCACACCCTGGTTTCCAATATTATAAAGGCAGCTATAAAGGCTGCATTAAAGAAGTTTTAAATGTATCCCCATGAACATATGTAGCCTAAAAAGGATTTAGCATAGTCTGCAATTTATAAAATAACAAAAGAATCAGTTTGTCAATAGTGGAACATAGTAATTTACGAGTTATGATGACAAATAAGGCACCAAATATTGAAAATTAGTGTCATTACTATGAGCTCAGGCCTCTAATTAATAATGTTTCACGATGTGTATTTGTTTGTAAAACTGTGAACAATAAACCAATATTGTTAATATCTTTTTAAAATGTAATTTTTGAAATTTGTCCTTGTTTTTATATAAATGTATACTTCACCTAAGAGGGGCGCCATCAAATAACTGTTCAAAAAGTGGGTTACGAGCCAAAAAAGTTGGAGCAATATGGGACACATTATTTAATACAAGAAGGGAAAAAAAGGGTGGCAGTGAGCAAGAGTTTTGGTTTTTTAAAAAGGGGCCCAGTAGGCCAAAAAAGATTGTGATATATATATAAATCTGTATGCTTTCTCTGTCTGACCCTTTGCCCAGACATCACGAAAAAACTACAAAACCGGTTTGGATTTGGTTCTCATAGTTTGAAAGTTTATAGTCTAGCATAAAACCTATCTATCAGTGTGTCCCAATACACTGAGGTGTTGCACATTTGATCAAGGAGGTACAACGGCACAATCCCAGGGTCCCACATACCTGCCATCCTTACTGTGGTTTTTAGGCAGTTTTCCACAGGAATCAAGGTGAACGCTGGGATGGTCCCCAATCTCCCCCTCGTAAACTACACATTTCAAAAACAACACTCATCACACACTTTCACAGACAGATGACAACACTTTACTTCCCTCATTAGTATGTAATACGTCCTGGCAGTAGGTATAAAATGCTTGGCATATCATCAAGGCCATGCGGCCGTAAAACCATAGATCCAAATTTGACCAGCCCAATTACTGAGTAAAAGTCATCAAAGGCAGCAGACCAAAAACGTTAGGAAAAGGTGGTGAAGAAGAAGAAGTCCAGCTTAAAATCTGTCATTTATCTTACGATTCAATATGACCTGGCAACAGAGGAAGACATGATACTTCATTTGTTACAAGAACAGCTAGGTGCCACAGATTACACTGCATCTCAGATGGACACTCCTCTAGGAGATATCCACCAACGATCATGCTTCAACACAGAAAAGCTCATCACCCTTTGGATTCTGTTAATATATATATTACTATGTACTGTACCTTTCATTATTTATTTCTTCAGTTTTCTGAAATATAGTATGTTAGAATACTTGGAAAATGTTAGGAAAATCACTACATCAAAGATTAATATTCTAATAGGTGTGAAAAATTGTGGATTTTAATTTACAGTAAAGCCTACAAAGATACTGCATTATAAAACATTTATGCTTTGCTACTAGAAGAAAAACAGCACACCAAGGAACATATGTTTGAAGCAGTGGGAACTAATTACTAATTTATACATACATTACAAGGTAAGGGAAAATGACTCATCACTCACCAAAGTTGAAGGCAGCGACGGGAGAGGAACATATATCATGAACACACAAATATACATAATATTTCGGTCTTAAAACCTTCTTCATGTCAAAGAGAATGAGTCATGTGGTTCGAGAAGTGTGCACACACCGAAGTTCAGTGTGCACCACATAGGATGAAAGTGACCATCAATGTAGCTGCACTACCACAGTGGATTGGGGAGGTACAATGGCACCAGGTTTGGGTCTTGCCTCCATGTACCAGCCATCACAATTGTGGTTTTTAGGCAGTTTTCTGCAATTGTCAAGACAAATTCTGCAACAGTCCCCAATCTCTGCCTCATAAATTGCATATTACACAAACAAAAAATATACTTATGTGGATAATGGACACAAAGAAACTGCCATTAGCCACTTAAATAACACATGATAGGGAAAAATAACCCGTTACTTACCACAGATGAAGGCAGCAGGGCCACATGAACACAATAACCACAAACAAAATTCACAATACTTCACTTAATAACCTTAGTAATATAGGAGGTGAAACATATGGCAGAGGGAAATAAGAGCACACTCAGACCTGCCACATGAATGAAACAAAGATGAAACACATGGGAGGGTGGAGTTTGAACCAGTGGTGGGGGCAGAAACTTGACCAACGATAATTGTGAAACACAATAATCTCTGTGATGATCAATCAATTTAAAATTAAACTTGCTTAAAAATATATAAATTGGATCTATTATAAGAGTAAATAAGTAAATTAATAAAACTAGAAAGATATAAAAAGTATACAAAAATTATAAACATATATTGGAAAATATATGTGAAAACTGACTGTAAAATTGCAAAATAGTAAGTAACAGGTTTAGCGTAGGTTGGGGCCAGGTGTATGTCCAATGTCTAGGATGTGTTAATAGGCAAATTCCAATCTACGGAGTTCTGAAATCTCTAACCATATAACAGGTGTTTAGATTGTTGGAATCATTTGCAGCAGGGTCTATTACAGGGGAAAGATCCCTGTGGAGGATTGAGTGATTCAGGAGGCAAGTACTTGTGGACCAAGATTAGGTGGTCTACTAAAGCAATTGCAGGGGGGAAGTGGGTAGGATTCTGGGAAGAAGGGCATGCATTTCAGGGAAGGAACATAGAGTCATGTCCACGGCAAAGGATCTGGTTAATGGATTCCAAGCCAGGAAAAACTGGGTGATGAATATTGGTCTGCGGTTAACTTTAGAGGGGGTGCAGAATGGGAGTTGTGGATGATAGCATGGGAGATTTGATTTTCCACAAGACCATGGGGGTAGCAGAGGGAAATAAAGGCTTGGGATAGTTTTTGAGTGTATCTGGAAAGTGATTCATCATTAGAACAGATGTGTCTGCCACGGGTTGCAAGGCTGTATAGGAGAGAACGTTTGGTTTGGAAGGGATAAAGTATAAATTAGTTGGCTTGATGTGAACAGATAGCAGTCCCCTGCATCCAGACTCCTTCTTTGTTTCCATTGAAATAACTTCCTTGTACACTAACTTCCCCCACCGTGAAGGCCTTAGTTCCGTTCAATACTTTCTTGATAAATGCCCCACAGATAGTCTCCACAGGACATCCTTTCTCACATCCCTAGCCGACTTCATCATCTCTAAACCTATTTCACCTTTAATTCACAAGTTTATCACTAGATATGCAGCACTGTCATGGGAACCTCTTCCTGGACTGTGTCTGGAGGAAGATTTTCTGAAAAACTAACCCCGCAACCCTCTTGTGTGGTTCAGATAGATAGATTAAGTAATTACGATCTGGGAATGACCACCTCCTAGATTTCCTCATCTCACCTAACAGTTACTCCATCAATTTCACTTGGTCATATTCTCATACTTGTGTTACCTTCCTTGACTTGGATATCACACTACAACAGGATGCCTTCCACATCTCTGTGAACACCAAGCCAACTAATTTACAACAGTACCTACACGTTGATTATTGCCATCCCCCAACACCAAACATTCCCTCCCATACAGCCTTGCAATCTGTGGCACACACATCTGTTCTGATGATGAATCACTTTCCAGGTATTCCCAAAAACCATCCCAAGCCCTAGTTTCCTACAACTCCCATTCTTCACCTCCTAATTTTTATTTTTTTATTTTTCATTTTTTTTTTTTTTTTTACTTATGGCTTTACACCTCATCGATGTCGAGGCCATTATAGGTGGGATTCACTGGGGACATGGAACTGGAAGGAATTTGGCCATGGCCTTTTGAAGGAAGCATCCCGGCATTTGCCTGGAGTGATTTGAGGAAACCATGGAAAACACAAATCTGGATGCCCGGACGGGGATTCGAACCAGCGTCCTCTCGAATGTGAGACCAGAGCATTAACTGCTGACCCACCACGCTCTGTGCACCTCCTAAAGCTATCTGCAGACCAATATTCATCTCCTAGTTCTTTCCTGGCCTGCAACCCATTAATCAGATACTTAGCTATTGGCATGACTTTCTACGGTCCATCCCTGAAATGCATGTTCTTCTTAACAAGATCCTGACCACTGTCCCATCCCCTCCCTCCCAATCCTTGCACTTGCTTCAGCAGACCTCCTAACCTGAACAACATCTTGGTCCACAAGTATTAGCTTCTGACTCTCCTACACCTCCACAGGGATCTAACCCCTGTAATAGATCCTACCACAAAACACACAGCATGCATCCAGCCATCACTACCTACTGTAATCATATCGTAGGAGAATCCTTTCCTATTATTGGACATGCCACCTGCACCACCATTCACCTTATTGATCAACTTGCCTGTCTTCGCTGCACTGCTTCCTACATCAGTCTCATCATTCAACAACTATCCTACTGGATGAATGGCCACTTTCAATATATATATACTGCCAATCCAAACCATCCAGTGGCATTTCATGCCAGCTCACAGTTAGAGCTGTCAGAGTTTTTCTGGACACTAACAATTCTTCAAAACTCTGTAGATAAGAACTTGCCTATCAACACATCCTAGACACCAGACATAATCCTGGCCTCAATCTATGCTAAACCTGTCACTTACTATTTTGCAATTTCACAGTCAGTTTTCATATATATTTTTCAACATATGAATATATTTTTAGTATATTTTTTATATCTTTATACTTTTATTAATTTACTTATTTACTATTATAATAGATCCAAATTATATATTTTTAAGCAAGTTTTATTTTATTTTGACTTATCGTCACAGAGAATATTGTGTTTCACAATTATCGTTGGTCAAGTCTCTCCTGCCACCATTGGTTCAAACTCCACCCTTCCATGTATTTCATCTTTGGTTAATTCAAATGCCAGATCTGGATGTGCGCACATCTTTCCCCCTGCCATATGCCTTGCCTTCTACATAACTAAAGTTATTAAACAAAATATTGTGAATTTTAATCACGAAGTCTTTCTCGGCATTGAGAATATAAATAATGTTCTCGGGTGACTAGCCGAGTTATAGGAGTGTTATAATAATCACACAATATTTCGGCGCTCTGAATCGTCGGCGCCATCTTCCGGTGAAGTGAGGTCAGGAACATGCGAAGCTGCTGAGCTAGACCAGATTCCCGCTGCTAACCTCTGATTGGTCGGCTGTGGGACCAGTCGTAGCAGGGGTCAAATCTCGTTGCGGCTTGAGTCGATGCCAAGGTGGAGTTACGGCTAGATTTGATGTCCTTTTTCACATGACATATAGCGGACGAGCTTCGCATGTTCCTGACCTCACTTCACCGGAAGATGGTGCCGACGATTCAGAGTGCCGAAATATTGTGTGATTATTATAACACTCCTATAACTCGGCTAGTCACCCGAGAACATTATTTATATTGTGAATTTTGTTTGTAAATGCCATCAAGATAAAGAACTTAGCTTATGAAACCTGGCTAAAATCAGAATTTGATTCCGATCACCAGAAATATGGATGACTGAAGTCAGTGGCTAAACAGGAATTCGCAAGGCCAAAGAACACGACTATAGAAACTTGTACAATGCACTAAATACCCCAGAAGGAGCAAAAAACATCTATAGTCTAGCGAAGCCATCACCGTTCCACTCAAGCTGTTGGGCATGTCATGACCATTAAGGATGAAAACCAAAGCTGTTACAGAAATTGACCGAGATCCTCAGCTAATGGAAAGAACACTTGAAAAATATCAGGAACAAAGAATTTCCACATCCACCAATTCCAGCTGCAGAACCTGTGTTTGGACCACCTCCAGTCATCATGGCTGTTGAAGTAGAGACCGCCATGAAGAAAAAGGAAACTGGACCAGATGATATTCCATTTGAGGTATGGAAGATGCTAAGATCACAGTCAACTCAGTTCATGGCAGATCTTTTCAACAAGGTCATAGAACAAGATGAAGTTGCTTATACTTGGCTCACTAGTGTTACAATACCCCTTTGGAAAGGAAAGGATGATGTGCTAGACTGCTCCAACTATCGACCGATTCGCCTACTTTGCCACACAATGAAGATTTTTGAGCGCATTGAGGATGCACTCCTTTGAAGCATAGTTAAGATTGCCTCAAATCAGTGCAGTTTCATAAAAGGCACAGGGATAATTGACACCCTTCATGCCACATGTCTTTTGATGGAAAGCCACCTTGAAAAGAGAAAACGACTGCACATAGCATTTTCAGACCTTGAAAAGTTCTTTGATAGGGTACCTCGTGATATAATCTGGTGCTCACTGAGACAACATCGGCTACCAGCTGCTATATCATAATGTCACCAGCTATTTGAGGTGCTGTAGGAAATTCTGACTCTTTTCCCATCAGAGGTGGTGTTCATCAGGGATTGGTTTTGTTCCCACTCCTGTTTATCCTCTGTCTTGACACCATTGCTGCAGAACTACTCACTCCACACCCCTGGATATTGCTCTATGCTGATGATATCATGGTCACCTGCAAGTCTCGACAAGAATTGGAACAATAAATCCAACCATGGAAAACTTTCCTCTATAAATAAGGCATGCGACTTAATGTAAAGAAACCCAAGTAAATAGAGTGTGGAGTTCCAAGTGATGGGTCTGTTAATATCGACGATGTTGAACTCTGTAAGTATTCTGAATTAAAATACCTGGGAACAGAACTCTGTTCGGACATCTGTTGGATGGAGTGGTATCAGGTCACAGGAGTCCTTTTTGACCGGAAGGTGCCACTGTACCCAGGGCCGGTGTTAGGGGGGGTTAAGCGGGGCAAAAGTACCTGGGGCCCGGGCTACCAAAGGGGGCCTGCCTGCCTGGATGTCTAAATAAATAGAAATCAAACACAAATTTTAAAATCTGCACCAATAATTTTGAACATTTTTGTATTAAAATGTTCTGAATTTATGAAAAAAAAAAGTGTAAAGTAAAAATATCTCCGAGGGGGGGGGGGCCTAAGATCGCTTACCCGGGGCCCGAGAATCCTAACGCCGGCCCTGACTGTACCTTGAATCAAACGTTTACAGAACCATAGTTTGACCAGTAGCACTGTATGGAACCGAATCTTGGCCAGTCACGAAAAGACATGAACAACAGCTGCATGTCATGGAAATGAAGATGATTTGCTGGACATAGGGACTCACCAGATTGGACCACATCAGGAATGAACACGTTCGGGCGGAATTTAGTGTGGCTCCAATCCCTCAGAAACTGTATGAAGGTCGTCTGCAATAGTACGACCATGTACTACGCAGCAATGACACCTCAGTGGTGAGAACAGCACTCGACATCTGACCAGAAGGCTGATGGCCAGGAGGGAGACCCAGGAAGCACTGGCTGGATACCTTGTGGCAGGATGTGCATCTAGTCAATGCCTCACCTGAAGATGCACAAGATCAGCACAAATGGAAGAAGTAGTCCAGTAAAGCAGACCCTACAATGTACGATTAACGCTAAGAAGAAGAAGAAGAATGTGAATTTTGTTTGTATTTTTAAGTATTCATGTGGCGCTCCTGCCTTCATATGTGGTAAGTGATGGGCTATTTTTCCCAATCTTGAAAATACACTTACAACACATAGAATATAGTGACATATTTTGTAGACAGATGGCAACACATCCACTTCCCCATAAGACTATTGGAAATAGGGCTAGCAAGCTAAGGGTCTGCTTTGAAAAATAAGCACAAGCCTCTGGAAAGAGCAGGTGACAGTGCTGTCCTTCGAAAGTAGAAATAGTCTGTAAAATATATGATGATGATGATGATTAAAGGGAAATTTGTGTTCTATTCTGCTAATAAGAAAGATAAATCAAGACTCCAGTATGGCTGATAAGTGCATCACCAATAACAGTATCTGAAATGTATGTTGTAATATGAGTAATTTTGTAAACATGATTTGCAAGAAATGCAATACTGTAATAAATTTCTTAATCCATATACACTAGGAGAAAAGAAAAAGAATTCTGAAACTAATAGATGAATATAACACAATGAAATGGTGTGAAAGACAAAAATCAAATAATGTAGCTAATATAATCGTTAATTTCTTTCTGATGTAAACAGACCATATGAAAATAACATATACACAATCAGAGAAAAGATAGTTGGTTACAATACACATATTAACTACATTCATTAATGTGAGTTGATGGAAGCAGTGACCATAACTGTAATTTTTAATGATGCGTCTGAAACGGAAACATTTTATATATGGCTGCAGCATTAAATTTCTTCCATAAGGTCTCAATGCTACTAACTATTTTCAGTGTAAAGCTAAAAATCCATCAAAAATTATAATATTAGTTTCAAAGGATACAATGGTTACTAAAGGTGATTTTACACAAAAGTTGCTCCAGCTTAACTGAACTGAAGCATAATACATGATTAATTTGTCTACAATGTTGTGATGCACTTTTTCATTCTATATAGGGCTAATAGAAATTTCAGCAAATGATTAATAATTGTGTAGTTTGAAGAAATGTATGGGCTGCATGATGACCATAGTTTTGGAGACCCATAATTCTATCCTTGTTGCAATGACTACAAAGCAATTATTGCAGTCACCACTTTATTTCCTGAGGTTTGGTTTCCTAGTACTTATTTGATAGCAATCTGATTGGCAATGAAGAGATGTATATCAGATAAAATAAAATCTCATTTGGACTATGGCACTAATTCATGTGTAAAACATATGACAGTGAGTTCCTCCCTGAAAGAAGGCCAATGCAGATTCTGCTCTATTTGAAAGCGAAAGTACAGTGACTGAAATGTTGGCATTTAATACTAAGATGCAGTTCCAGCAAGGGAGCATGGAGACAATAAATGCAGTAGTCCACTCGTTATATCAAAAAATCTTAGGTTTCTTATTTAAAGAGTTGTTTAGAAGAAGAACATATGTTTTATAATTTGGTCTGTTGAAGGGAATACCAGTTGACACTTAGATTTATAGGACTGCTACAGCCTATTTTTGGAAGGATTGGTAGGATTTGTGAAAGAAGATCCCTCATTTCTCGACAAAATGGGAATTAATCTAGGTATGGACATATCTGATCCCTTTGCCGTCTCACCTCTGATCATGATTAAGATTTATACTGATATATTGTAAAGTTTGTTCGTATTTATTTGTTTTTCAAGAACCTCCTGCCTTCTTCTGTGAAAAGAAATGGATTTATTTTCCCTATCCCTCCTTATTTTCCTCATTTCCAGTGTCAATATTATCATAATATAATGAAGTATTTACAGAAACTGTAAAAAAAAAAAAAAAAAAAAAAAAATCAGAGTAAAGCAATATTATCACTCACAATAAAAAATCGAATATGGTAATAAGACTCGTTTAAGAACTATTTCCTCAAATCAATGACTGAAGCAAGAGTAAATATCCTCAAGCTATAAATATGAGCAGGAGACCAGTCAAGACACAAAGTCAGCAGAAATACCTTTCATATGCATATAAGTTTCTGTTGATGAAGTAACTGGCATCATCAATCAAAACAAAACCATCCATAAGTTGTGATAACCATAGAATATCAAAACTATGTTATAAAATAGAGTAGTAGTGATGTAATTACCCCACTTATTATTTGCATTTAATGATAAATGGCATATTTACCTTTGTCTCAAAGGTGGTAATTCATTGTTTACTTAAATGTTAAGTCAAAAGAAAAATTGAAGACTGACATGTTGATCATCTGACTGGGCATGCCTGCAATGTGCTAAGCAACATGCTTGCAAAACATGCAGACACAGTTATCAATAAATCTAAGGGAAATACTCAATTTACTTATGGAAAACTCTATATAACCTTCTCAAGAGTCACTAAATCTAACAATATTTTTGTATCAACTACCAAAAATAACAAACAAAAGATTCAAGATGATTGCATTCTGATATCAAATATTATATACATAGAGGTATTGTAAATATATTCACATTAATATACTCTTTGGTGAGTATTTACTTAAACAACTCAAGTAAATAATTTTTGAGGAAGGGTTAGGGGGTAATGTGTTAAAGTTTCTTTTAGTTATATTATAAATGATAGTTTCTTCTAATAAAACTTTTAAGTCTGTACTATAATATTAAAATGCCTAATGATAATACCTCACAATACAAATTGATATAGAAAGTTGTTTTTATGCAGAATAATTAATAAAGAAAGATATTGATCAATTGCCAGTGTGTTTGCGCAAATTGGATCCGCGAGATACATTGTGCCTAGTTTCAAATCCCGGGCCCAGTTTTCTACAATCACCTTGGTGTATGGAGGATGGTTCACATTCTCTGCCACATAAACTACACATTTTTCAAACAAAAGTACCTTTATCAAATAGAACACAACTTAAATGTTTCACAGATGGCAACACATCTGCTTTCCCTTAAAAACTATAACAGGCCTAATACCAGTATTAGATGGAAACTTGCTTTCTAAATAAGCACAGCTGCTGAAAGAGGATGTTCCAGACAACCTGCGATAATGGAAATATTCAAAAGATAATTATGCTGATGACTGATAATTATATAATGAAATAATTAAAATTCATATTTAAGTACTTTTTACAAAAAATTAAAATGTAACTATATCTTTATTAAATTAACATATTTATACAATTTTTTGTAGCCTACCAGATCACTAAGATTACAACTGAATAAAATTGAGGTATTACATATGTATAATGCATCTATCTTTAATGTTTGTTTGTATTTATGACATGACTTATCATGCACATAATAAATCAGTTCAAATGAATAAATCTCTGAATAATATGATACCATGAACTATTGATATTTAAATGTACTGTCTTATCATAAATCTATTCTACTGAAAAATGAAATTCTGATTTTAGTTTCAGGTGGTGACGATGAATTAGAAGAGTCTGTGGAGCAACTGCGAAGCCGATTAAATACAGTAAAAAGATTAATGGAGAGTGACATACAGAAGAAAAGTCAGAAGAGAAGGTCTATGAGTGATTCAATAATTGATGGTAGTTTCCTGAGTGTAGTATTTGGTGTAGTACTTGTCATGATTATCTGTGTCAGTATCTATGCGTTCATGAACTTGTACTATGCAATCCTCAGGAAATTCCCAGCCAAACAGCATACAGAACTTTAGACACAATTTTTATGTGCTCAACTTTGATATATTAACTATAATATTCATGAAAAGTAATGCCTTATTCTTTAAACTTAATGTAGTTTGAAATTTAAAATCAATTTTATGTTGTTTGTATTACCTAATTTGTGAAACATATTTCAATTTGAATAAATCTGCATATCAAATATGTTTTTAAAAATTATCTACTTTTGAAGTAAAAACCAATATTCTCAGAAGGAAATTGTTAATATCAGCAGCTATGAATGAATTCAAAAGAAAGAAACTATAACAGTTAACAGGAAAATAATGAAAATAAAGAGAGTCAACTGACTTTTTGGATCAATCTGACTGAAATGGGAATTCTGATGAGCTAAGAATAAAAAAAAAAAGACAGTCTACAAATTTGAACTCTGAAAAAATACTAATACACAGTTGTAATTTCCTTAATTGGCTCCAAGATGTTGACACAAAATAAAAATACTAAAATCAGCCAATCTTCAAACAAACAAAAGACTATGCAATAATTGTTCTGTTGGAAAGTCTTCAGTTTATTTTGGTAAGACAAGTCAACAAATGAAAAAAATTTAAGATGGTTTCCTGTTGAGTATCATATACAATTAAGTAATCTGACTCTCCAGCTTCCAACTGATCATCTTCCATACATTTTAAGAACCAAAAATATCTGACAAATGTGCATACTAAAGGAGAACAATTTGTCTACTTTGTAACAGCTGCTAATAAGAACTGTGATCATGTTTGGATTGTAACTAGTAATGATATTCGTGCCAAATTATGTAATATTCTGTAAAATCAATAACAATTTCAAAGTTTGTAAATGTTTTGCGGGCTCTTAGTGCCTCAAACTGTGTATGAAGTCATTGCAAATAGAATGATTTGCCCAAATTCTGTACACCAGTTAGTAAGATACTCATTTTGGGACATGCCATATGAGAAATGTTGTATGAATAATTTGACCTGTGATAAAAGATATTAAAATGTTAATTACCTGAAAATATGATCTTATATTTTATTAACTGCTTCCGCTGTAGCTCTATGTGTCTTTTTTTATGAGGTGATTTAAGTAACAACAATAGACAGTGAGCTCAAAGTACAAAAAGCTAAGGGCAACACATATATGGTGGAAAAAAGTCACAAAGGTGTGTGGTCTGTTATTTTGACACCAAGTGGATGTAGATAGTTGCCCTTGCATTTTGTTATGCATAGCTGTGGTCTCGTACCCAAACGTTAAGTTTACACAACTTCTAGCTTCTAGTTCTTTATCTTCTGCTTCATAGATTTAGGTTGTAGAAGCTGTTTCCACATGAGGAGAGTTAATCATGCCATCTTGTTAATGGGAGGCCAGCTGTTCTTCCACCTTGTGCATTGTATTTTAGTGGTACCAATTCTTTTTCCATTTATGTTTTGTGTGTGATGGTACAAATTATCTTGAATTTCAGTCATCCTATCTATTAATTTAAATACATGTAGTTCCGACCTAATATTTTTGCCTCCTTTAATTTTATTGCGATGAAGTGCATGCTCCTGTGGCAATTTACCTACTCACCTATTTACCCCTATCTTATTATGACTATTATTTTATTGCATCGATAGAATGCAAATTCCCCAAATCATCTACTTATGCCCTTCACAAATTTTAATTTTAAATTCTTTTATCATTTTTGGTAAATTATTAATTACTTTCCTTGGTAATTTATTCCATTCCCTGACTCCTTTAGGTAAACAAGAAATTTTCCCACTCCCTTATGCCTGAAATAAACTGCCAGCTTCTGGTCATGATCATCTTTTCCCTTCCATGCACTACTCCTAATTCTGCAACCAATATCTTTCCTAACATCATCACCAAAATACCCCTTGTACACTCCGAGTACTTCCTTCACCCTCCTGTATTCCACCAATCAATCCAAATCTTTTATCACATTAGTTACTGACTGGGTACTGCAGTAACAAATCTAACTGCCCTTCTCTGCACATGCTCCAACTCCTGTATTTGGTACACAAAATGTGGGTCCCAAACTATATCACCATATTCAGGCAATGGTCTGACCAAAATTTTGTAACCCAATTTCTTTACTTCTCTTGTACACCCTTTCATCATCCTACAGCTGGTACAGAATGCAAAATTTCATTTATTCTGTTTCAATTTTCTCTTATCTGATTTATTAATTGCCCAATTCTCACAGCCATCAGTGAGTACTGGTATCACCATCATTTCATAAAAACTTGTGCATCTTTCTACGCTCTTCCTCTTAACGTATGGCTTATTGTACCACACATTCTAAGTTTATGTTGTCTTTTTGCCAGCATGAGATATTGGTACCCAATTACTTAAAGTCATTTACTTGCTCTATTATTTTACCATTAATCATTATTATGCATCTCATTGGATATTTTCCTATAAAATCCATTGTCCTAGTGTCTCCAAGATTTTTATGTTATACAAGTTTGCAATTTCATTCAACTTGTTGGCTGATATTTTAAGATCTGTCCCTGTTTAACTAAAAATAGCCTTACCATCTGCAAATGAAATTGTATTTGGTACAATGCAATTGTAAATTTTTTATATATTGTATCTTGCCATTGTCTAATGATATCATCAATATATATGTATATATAGAGAGAGAGACAGCTATCGACATGAGGAACACTTTGATTTACTCGTAGTATTTTGTTACATAATTCTGCAACGTTGACTATAAATTTTAAGACTTTGATGTGCAGTGGAGTTCTGCATAAACACCTTGTCTTAGCTCTGACCATGCGTAGCCCTGGATGTTACAGTTCTGACTTAAATATAATAACCCGGTCGCCACATATCTTATGTAAACCAAAAACTATCTAAAGGGTAGAAGTTAAATGATGTTAAGGAGTTCATTGTCATTTGAATAACTATATTCTTCAGATTTTTCAAAGTCACAAACTGTACAGGCATTCAGACAAATTTACCAAAGAAATTTTTGCAGATTCGATTAACCATTCGAGCCAGACCACACCCCATAGTTCACAGTTCAAACTTTTAGTTGGATAAATCTAATAAAAGCGAATCACATGCTCCCATTGTTCAAATGTTTGCTTAATGCAGAATTTAGACAATCCCGAGGCCTCATTTGGCAAAATACTATTTCAACACGACATTATAATAAAACTGAATGATCTATGCTGCATATTCACGAGCCTACAGGATTTCAAAGCTAACTGATTGCTACTACACTAGTTTGCATCTTGTCTCATGCACTGATACTTGAAGACTACATCTTGTCGCTCACACTGTTCCTAGCCGACTGAGCCTAAATGTTACCGAGTTTGCGGTTCCTGGCAGACTGAGGGCGACTAACAGAATTTACGCATTTATATCACATAGCGCTTCCCGCTTCTCAAAGATTCCTGGCAACTCTGCTCTCTCACAAACCGTGGGAATGGATTCTTTTCCTCATTCACATGGGTAGCTTCTGGCGGGCTCATCAGATATGAAATCACATGTCTGAAAACCTTGCATCATCTAATTTGACAAAAAAAATAATTCTACCTCTTTTAAATTTTACAAATAGCTAGATCTTGAAGTAAATGTTAACTTTAGTTATCATACAAGATATCCTAACTTTAATAATTAAGCCAAAAATAAATAATTTAAATATGAACTTTTGCAATCCCACTCCAGGCGAATGTTGGAGAACTGATGCAAGATAAAATATTATCTCAACAACTGCAAATATCTGCTATCTAGCTTGAATGAACATAAAAACTAACTTTGAAGATGAAATGTACTAATATTCTATCCAATCTAACTCGTGGTTCTGAGAATAAAATTTTGTCACACAGTTACAAAATTTAACGGATACCTGACAAAATGTCCCAGTTCCACAATACATGTTCTTTACAGCCTTTACTATTTGTTCTGGAAAACCTTTTTTAACAGTGTTTCCCACAACTCCTATCAGCACACTTTTTCAAATTATTTTTTGTAGTCGATTAATAATATGCTCATTGGTAAATTAAACACTCATCTCTTCTGAATTCTCTCTCCCATTCTAAATATGTAGTCCAAACACAATCACGGCTTATGATAGCCACATTGTTCTTCTCTTAATGTGTGCTCACTAATTGCATTTGGTGTGTAAATTATAATTTTTGCATGTAGGTAAACTGATTTATCTGTAACTTATACAGTTCTGTTTCCTCTCTTGAACATAAGATATACGATTCCTTTCCTCCATTCTTCAGGCAGAGAAAATGTCATCCAGCATATATTAATAATATCGAAGAATATAATCTTGATTTCCTCAGTGGCATGTTTCAATAGCTCCATATCCATGCCATCTACACCTGGTGCCTTTTTGTATTTGGATGGTATGAAAATGCTATCTACTACCTCTACTTCAATAGGGTTGTCTGACAGTTTGGATAAATCCAGGTTGGCATTTGAATGTCCAGTATTCCCCCACAGTGCTTAAACCACATGACTTCCGTTACACTGTTAAATTGTATCTCTTTGGTCTGAGTTTAAATATTTCAGAATTCATACTCCTGATGATGCACCCTTTGTTTTGAGAACTCTAATATAAATAAAATTGATATTTTAATTCCGATGATTCTTTTAACTTTTTCTCAGTTTATGTTACGAGGCATATATCTATGTTCACTGTATTTAACTAATTTTACATCTTCTCTTCATTATGAACTAGACCACTTATGTCCCAACTCTTCTTTAAAACCCAATCATTTAGTCTTATGTATTGCCGTGGCCAGCTTAAGATTATCCATCCAGTTATTTCTTCTGCCTTAATGGTTGTCTGTAAGGGGAATTTCTCCTGGCTGCACGACTTGTTAGGACAAGAACAGTGGCAGGTTCTAGTCCAGCTCTATATATTAACCCATACAGAGAAGAGCATCTTCTCAACATCATAGGACCATTGAGGGCTAATTCCCAGGCTACCAAAAAGGGTGCCTCTTCCACCACTCACCATACTGAAATTGCTCTCTGCAAGTTATTGATTATACAGCTGTGATTACCACTTTGTGATTACTTATTTCTGTGCTCATAGAAATGTCTGTAAATAATTCTGGCCTATTTGTGACAAAAAGATGTAAAATATTTTCATTACTAGCATGACACTGCTTTGGCTCAATAACCAACTGTTCAAGATAATGATATGAGAATGGGTTAAAAATGATTTCAAAAGCTATTTTATCCCTGCCACCAGTAATGTGAATGTAATTACTCCAGTCAGTATAAGATAAGCTGAAGTCACTTCACAGTATTATTGTATGATCCTGAAATTGGCAAGCTATATTTGAAATTTCTTAATGCCTCGGCAACAGTATTGTATGATTTCACATACTGTATTGAGGTATATTTCATTACTCAGAGTGTATTTACTGACTGCTATAAATACATCTCTTCCATTGTAATGCAATCTATTCTTACAGAAATCATTCACACTATTATTAAAAAAATTTATAGAAATTATATCCAGTTCTGTATTGATTTTCACATCCACTTCAGTACTATTAATAAAACTTTTTAGTTCAGGCTTATTTTTACAAACACTTCTACAGTTAATCATGAGAAATTTTAACTGCCGAGATTCTCTTAATCTGATTTTAATATGTGGTGTTGAATTTATTTGCTGTATTTCCAGTTCAAGATCTTCCTACCTCAGCGTATACAACCTCCAAATGCATTCCATATGGCCCCTGCCAGTTCACATGCGTAGTGTACATCTGACTATTCAAGGGAGCACTACACAACTCAACCTTATGGGGAAGATCAAGGAATCTGCAGGCAAGGTCACCACTGAAGTGATGAAGCCTCTGATTCA
Organism: Vandiemenella viatica; assembly: GCA_031002005.1. Classification (NCBI taxonomy): domain Eukaryota; kingdom Metazoa; phylum Arthropoda; class Insecta; order Orthoptera; family Morabidae; genus Vandiemenella; species Vandiemenella viatica. Next base: position 219,214,064 of record CM061921.1, read on the forward strand.
GTCCCTTCTACCAATTCCTGAAATTACCAAGCAAATTTCAGTCCCTGTTCTTTACACACCAGGCAGTGCAGTGTCTGCATTTTATGTTTCCTCTTGTCGATTCCCTTAAAATAGGAACTGAGAATATTTGGCAGCCATGTCTACAACCTCTCTGCAGACGTTTCTTTGCCAGTATGCACTGAAGAGGATTCATCAATCATTTCAAATTGTTGATATGAGTGATACTGGTAAAGGGTTGTTACAGTAACCACCGCTAATAAAAATAGAAAACTAGTGTGATACAAGGATATTTTAGTAGAGAAACTACTATCCTTGATTTTCTCTAACCATACAGTTGGCTGGTTAGTTACAAAGTGACCATCATGACCAGTTTCCTCTAGAACACAAACTGACTGACCATAGGCGGTATCTATAATCTCTTGAATTTCTTAAAACTTGGTAGTGCTTAGGAGAGTCCAACTCCTGGAATACAAATTGTTTACATCCTAATGTTATGGTATTCTTCTTGGGCAACATTGTTTTGAACTTAAAGTGAGGGTAATAAAGAAGCTTCAGAGAGCTCAAGAATAGTCCACCACAATGCAATTTACAACATGCACTATTTATTCTTCTATAAGTCCTTGGTTAAGCAGATTTCTTCAATACTTGAGTAATACTTCAAAATACACTGAGTACAAACAGTTAAATAATCTGTCTTTGATGTACACAATATATTTTACATAATCTAAGTTTTTAGAGAAACTGCCATATTTCTCTAAACTTCCATTAGACAAAGGATAAAGAGAGAGAATCACAAATATCAACATACATTTACCAGTCTGAACCAGGAAATAATGCACCAATAGGAAATATTTGCTCCTCTAAGTACACCGTTTCTCCGTACAAGTTCATTCATTGAGGGATTAACATGGCTGCAGTCATACTAATGGAAATAACATGCTTGTTATAAAAAAGTTTTTCTCATTGACTACTACAGAGGTGTGCTTCGCTCAACTTCACGTGCTAACAATTCTTGATTAAAATAGCATTGAAAGCACAACTGAGGGGGTATCAGTTAGGTTTCACACAATCATCCCTCAAACAACCACTCTGTTCCCTTGTCTAAAAGGTAATACAATCTGTTCACTTTGATTTGTCAGTTCAAGATATACAGGGGCGTAGCTAGGGGGGGGGGCGGTCCCCCCGGGTGTCACCCCTTTGAGGGTGACACCCGCATTTCGAAAATAGTAATCGAAATTAGTGTGATAGAAAAAAAATATTTTTTTTTGATAGACTTCTTTTATCCTTTGGTGCGAAACATGTCCACTTTTATTGCTTTGATTATTTGTATTTAAGTTGATGTAGCACTTTTTCAAAAGTGAAACAGGGGGCTCTTTCATTACAATAGAGTATAATTACTGGCAACACGGCGCTTAAACCAAGAAAGCATCGCTCTATAACTCCAACAAATGCAGGAAATCATTCTGCTTGCCATCCGTCATTTTTGTTTGGTTTGTTAGAAGCGGCTGTGCAATATAATGTAAGTTTTCTTGTATATACAAGGAAGTTTTAAATTAAAGGATATGTATCTAAAATTGCTAAAATCATAGTAATTAGACAGTTAAATTGTAAATCCTTGAATTTTTTTTAAAGAAAAAATGTTATATTGTCCGTTGAAAATGAAAAAAAAAGCAACCTAGCGTATTGTTATTATTATTATTACTCCACGATTCACTAAAAGTGGGTGGTGGATGGTGCGTTACACCAGTTCTAAAGTCGGAATATGTGTGGTCTAGGCTTTCTGGTCATCAATTAAACTCAGACATTTTAAGCATGGCATGAAATTAATTTTTTAAATTGTTTTGCTTATTTAGAATTCCATTAGCTTTCATGCTAACATTCACATGTGCCCTTGAAGTATTTTCTAGTAATTTTTTGAATTTATTATCCGACAGATTCGTGTTGGATACATTTAGTACATTTCGCGTTATCCGATTTACACTATGCGTACCTACCTATTATTGACAGTGCATCTATACTCGACGTGAAATCTCATCATGGTGGAATTTATGCAAACAAGATGATTCAGAAAACTGTGCATTAAAATAGCAATACTGTCAGGTTTCAAGTCAATCCGAACGGGTCCAAGTGTTCGTTGAGGGTATTGTCTGTCGTTGGTAATCAGTTTTTGTAGAGCATGTGTGTAAAACAGTCGGAACCGCATATCTTGCTAGCGAAATCGTGACATTAGTAAGCACTTAAATTCTAGCTTCATGTAAGTTTTCTATGCTTTCTACTGATATAGAATATTCAAATATGATTGCGATGAAATAAATAAGCGTATGATCCACTAAGAATTTTCCATAATGAATTCAGAGAAGAAGAAAATTTTTATTATGGGTAATAAATACAGGTACCTAAATTCTTGCGGGTTCCTTAAATCAACAAAAAAATTAGCTTTAATCATAAACTGAACGAGCATTAGAGCCGTTCACAACATTTTTTTTATACGCTACAGAGCGGTGCAGGAATCTAAAATTTAAACATCGAGATGGTCTTCGGTACATAAAGTGACATATTTAAGAGTCTGTAGCTACATATGTCTTAGGCGAGTAGTAAAATACTTCACTTGTTAAGTACTTCGTGTAAAGACGGCAGATATCGCAAAGGCATGTTCTTATATTTACCTGACCCATTGTTTTTTTTTTTTAATTACGTGGTTTTTATATTTTATTTATTCTTCTATTTTTATAAATGAATTTAATGTAGAATTGCTTCTCTGACTATACAGTATCTCTTAGGGTCTCACGACTGGTGGGACCCAGATCCTGGGTTTGCACCGATGTGACCCCATCTGGTTCTGGAATTGCTTCTGCTTGGACCAAAACTTTCCTCTCGATATCCCTTGGTCCTGCAAACATCAAGGTTGTGAAGGTATTTAAAAACAGCCTGCGTTAACTTTTCAATAACAAATGATTTTGTAGCTTTCGACTTTTTTTAAATTTATAGTGCAATCTTATGGTCGCCCCATAATTATACTGGAGGAAATTAAAATTTCTACACACATACAGGAATGGTAGAATTTTAGGAAACTTTGAAGATATATCCAGGGGCATACCTAGAAGAAATGATAATAAATGGAAATGATTCAGGGGTTTATTACCTTTAGATACAGTTGTCAGTGAGAAATGCACCACCTGGAGCACCAATATATTTGTTGATCCTTGCCGGCATTGAATCAATAATTGTTCGGGTATCATCTTGGGGAATGTCTCTCTTCGTCTACATATCTTTTGAAGTCAGTTATTGCACAGTTTGTGCTGGTTGACCATATGATCTGATGTGTGTACTCCTGGCAGCCCAGACATGCTCTATTGGGGACAAATCTGGGGACTGTGCTGTCAAAATTGTGACGTAAACCCGAGCAAGGCTTGTGTTGTAATGACCACAAAATGAGGACAGGAATTATCTTGTTGGAAGATACGATTTGAATGGTGAACATGTATGGTATCACAATAAGATGCAACACCACATCCACATAGTGGTGGGCTGTCATTGTGCCTTTGACAATAGCCAACTCAGTCATCCTGTTGAAACTGATTGCTGCCAAAACATGACACAGTGACTTCACTTTTGTGACGTTCTGAAATCATATCAGGTAAGCCGTTTCTCTGCTATGCCTGCGATCATGTAGTCCATTATCACTGTGTAACAAGTCTGCATCCTTCTGGAGATTTCATGATATGAAGCACCCTTTTAAAACACGCCAATTCTCCGATCTCTTTCACAGTTAGAGATTTGGGTGTAAGCAGTTGTCACTCTTCGCCTTGACATACTTGGCCAACAAGTACTTATGGGTGGATGACAAAATGTCATGTTGCACCACACTGTTCGCTACTAATACACCAAAAAACCACACACAGCAATTTACATAATAAATAGCCCCGTAGAGCCTAATTCTCATACTATTACATTTAAAACTTTCAATTTTTAATCATTTAATACTCTTCATGTGGGGATACTTGGGGCCAAATTTCATTCATTTATCACAACACTGTCTGGGGGTTGGGATTTTGATTTACACCAATTTGTGTATCATTTACTACGTGTAAAGGTCGAGCTGCACTTTGCCAGTACTGGTCTATACCGTCATCGCAACGACAATCGGCCGAGTAACGGCTTGCCCCCTCGCGTCGACACTTTTCCATAGCTCGCCCTGGTCTTTAGTCTCCTTTAATGTTTTCAAGCGATAGTTTCAGGGAATCAGTGGGGATGACAGGTAGGTTTTAACCCTACTTTATTCAAGAGTACTGTACTTTTTGATGCTCAGTTTTGGTGCGAAAGTACATTAAAATACTTTTTTTTATCTGATTCACGTTATCACCTAACTGATTGATCTTTTATTAACAAAAATAGTATCCCAATGCTGTATTAACAAATCATCACCACACTGTACCAGAATGAAAGATTCTGGCATGTTTCAACGCAATCACAATTAAATGTCAATCACTTCGCACTGGATGTGTTTGTTTTGTTTGAAGTTTTTTAGATTCACTCATTTTTTTACTAGCAAAGAACGATTTTACAACATGTTTTAATTTAAATATAGATCGTAAAGAGTTTGTATAATAAAAATAATAATTTCATGTTTGAAGTTATAGTCACAGAGTTTTCTATTGGGAAACTCTCTTTTCACGTATATCCCAGTCGCCTAACTTGAAGAGGAGACCTACAGATTAATGTGGAATTTTAACAATGGAGCATCCTAGAATCTTCGCATTAACATATAAAAGCTTTGCCAGAGGTACAAGTCAATTTAAAGGCCCGCAAAAATTATAGTTGCTACCGGGATTTGAAACAGGGCCTTCAGTACCAAATCGCACACAGTAACCATTTGAGTCACCAGACCGAATCTAGGTGTAATGAAAAATAAGTTTTTCAAACATGGTAAAATGAACATAGTCTTTTCCTATACCATCTATTTTTGCTATACAAAAACACAAATCTTCTTTTATGTGTTTGAATATATATTTTTCGGTATTTGTTAATTAGTCTGGTGACTGAGATGGTTACGACGTGTGATTCCGGTGTGGGAGGTCCCCGTAACAAATGCGGATCTAGCTTCAGTTTTTATGGGTCTTAAAATTGATCTTTAACTTTGGAAAAGCTTTGATTTTTTTTAATTGCGAAGATGCTAGGACTCTTCCTAAATTTTATGAACATCTGATGAACATGGAAAAGAAGTTGATGAAAAAAGGACACTTTTAAGGCACACAATAACATCTAAACAACATTTGGTCGTAAGGGAAGGGAATTTTCCGAACTCTCTCTATGTGCTTCACATCCAGCAGGTTGACACTGGACCGCACCGTCAAAACACAAACCAATCCAATGCGGCCGATTGTCGGCGACCTGCGGTGTCCTTTGGACAAACTTCAATCAAGTGAGCGCTAACGGTAAGAAACTTGCAGTGACGGTACGGAACAGTATCAGGCAAGTGAGGTCCGATCTTCAATTAAAATTAATCTAAAACCACTTTCGATCAGCGCTGAGCAACAAGTGCCTAAAATCTTGCCATATTGACTACTGAACATAAAGTAATTCAAATTGTTAATTTTGAATATTTGATTTTTGAGTTTGCAGCTATTAAGGCTAGAAAGAGGTGATTGTGAAAGCAATTGTTTTAGTTTAATTGTGTATCTTTTATATGTTGTTAATATTACAATTTTTTAACAAAGTATTATTTATGAATAACAATAAATATTTATTTAATTATGTTTTATTAATATCATATTTTACACTTACAAGATATTATATTTTACATAACATTGAATTTAAGTTTTCAAGGGGTGACACCATCGATATCCGCCCCGGGTGCCACTGTTTACCAGGCTTATAAGAGTTCACTTCTAATTAAATTACAATATCAGTAAGAACTGATATAATTTCCAACTAATGAGTGTGACTTCTATGAGTGTGACTTCCATCATAGAGAGGAAATTAAAAAGTAAAACTCTAAATAGTTTTTTTCCACAAGGGAGTGAAATTGTATAACAAACTGCCAATAGAAATTAAGGGAGAAAAAAAAAAAATAAACAGAACTTTTTAAGAAAAGACTAAATATGTATCTAATAGAAAATGCTTATTACTCCATAAAAGACTATTTACAGTTGTCAAATTATCTAAAACAGCTTGTAACAGCCCTAATACCTGTATTTTGAATAGTATTGGACTGTGTGAAATATTTGTAGTGAGCCAAAGTTTGCTTGAAAGTGATTTTATTTATTTATTTATTTATCAATCTTGTTCCATGGATCCCTGCTGAGGAAATACCTCTGGGATGTGAAAACATGTCATTGTTGATACATATACACATAATATGAGTCACATCATAGTAAATATATATATATATACATATTTTACAAATACAAGAAATAATAAACATACATTTTTGCAACTGAGTTTTGCAAACGTCATAATGAGTACAATTAATTATTTTCTTCAAATTCTTGAATGGAGTAGAAGGAGTTGCCAATAAGATAATCTCTAAGTTTTTGTTTGAATACATCTTTATTATCTGAAAGCTGTTTTATACGATTAGGTAGTTTATTAAACAGATGTATCCCAGAATAATTAACTCCTCTTTGTACTAATGACAGAGATGTTTGTGTTTTATGCAAGTTATTTCTGTTTCTTGTATTGAAACTGTGTACCTGTGAATTAGGTGTAAACAGGTTAAAATTTTCTATGACAAAGCTCATGAGAGAATTTATTTATTTATTTATTTATTTATCAATCTTGTTCCATGGATCCCTGCTGAGGAAAGTACCTCTGGGATGTGAAACATGTCATTGTTGATACATATACACATAATATGAGTCATATCATAGTAAATATATATATATATATATACATATTTTACAAATACAAGAAATAATAATAAACATACATTTTTGCAACTGAGTTTTGCTAACGTCATAATGAGTACAATTAATTATTTTCTTCAAATTCTTGAATGGAGTAGAAGGAGTTGCCAATAAGATAATCTCTAAGTTTTTGTTTGAATACATCTTTATTATCTGAAAGCTGTTTTATACGATTAGGTAGTTTATTAAACAGATGTATCCCAGAATAATTAACTCCTCTTTGTACTAATGACAGAGATGTTTGTGTTTTATGCAAGTTATTTCTGTTTCTTGTATTGAAACTGTGTACCTGTGAATTAGGTGTAAACAGGTTAAAATTTTCTATGACAAAGCTCATGAGAGAATATATATACTGAGAATACATTGTAAGAATATTGAGTTTCTTAAAGAGTTGTCTGCAAGAAGTTCTTGGTTTTACCCTACACAGAAACCTAATAGCTCTTTTCTGTGCTATGAAAACTTTTTTACTTTGTGAAGAGTTTCCCCAAAAAATTATGCCATATGACATTACTGAATGAAAATATGAGGAGTACACCTGTTTCATTAATTCTAGATCTGCTGTTAGAGAAAGTGTTCGTATTGCGAAGGTGGCACTACTTAACTTTGCCAGTAGTGTAGTGATATGATCATGCCAACAGAGTTTCTGATCTATTTTAATACCAAGAAATTTTATACTCTCTGTTTCTAAGATTTTGTTGTTTTTATAGTTTATACATATATCTGGCTGTGCATAGTTTTTTGTTTTAAACCTAATATAATGTGTTTTTTTCAAAATTTAATTTTAATGAATTTGGCTTAAACCAATTTGCTACTACTCTAAGTACTTCATTTACATTAAATTCTATAGTACTGTTTGGTGTTTGATATGTTTATTTTGTAATTTCTTGTAAATAAGTGTATATAGACTTTGTTTTAGGTAAGAAAATTATTTAAAGACCATTTAATATGTTTAAGAACCGAATGGTGCAAGAGAATTTATTAAAAGTTTGTAATTCCATGTATTACTGTAATTTACGATGTCTACAGGACAATTTTCCACCATTTGAAAGGATTTCTGTAAATAATTTTGTATTTAAGTATCTCTAATTACCATTTCTAATCATTTTGTAATGTTATTAATTAATTTTGTATCAATTCCGATTGTTTTTAATATGTTTGATTGATTGTTAATGATCGAGAAATATCGGGCGGAAGCCTTTGAAGAATTCTCGTAAATTCGATAGACTCTATATAAACAGATCGCCTGGACAGAGAGTTTTAGTTTTGCATTAAGTATTAATTCAGTGTTACAGAGACATTCATGCAAGTTTTTCATTCAGTTTTCGATTCAATACAAGTATTCAGTAAGTCAGTATTGCATCTTTGGATTGTAACAACTATGCTTGTGAATGTCGCAGACTTGTTTTGATTGAAAATAAACGAGCATTCACATAACCTTGTTTTTTTGGTGGACTTTTAATTAATGCAGTAATAAAACCACCCAAAGAACCTTAACATGGCGACCGTTGACATGACGAGAAGTTCTTAAACATCTGTGGGATGTTTATCTTCTAAAAAGAATCTGCAGAAAATTGCGAGGAAATTTCGACCGGCGACGACACGGATTTGACGGCCTAAGGCGGAGATTTTTCATCGGCAATTGGCTGTAATCTTCCGACGTCGAGTGGATTTCCTTCGGCCTCAAAATCGTCTTCCTACAGTGAATTGTGAAAAGTGTGGTTAAGTGTTTGAAGTCAGTGTGGTGTTTAATGGTTAAATAAGTGCTTCTAAGTGAAATTTAATGTGATACAAAATTGAGGAAGAATTGTAAGTACTGCATTGAATATTCAAGTGATTTATTTTGCATGCTATTGTGTGGCAGATTGGAAAGATTTTAATTTTTCTTAATTTTGTTTTTTATGTTGATTTTGCTAATTACTAAAAATGGCTGATAATCAGAACCTGCAAGCATTTTTAGAATCTTTTGTAGCCAAATTTGACGCTAAATTTTCTGAATTTAGAAATGAGTTAATAAGTGATAATGACAGCAAATTTTCTGAAATTAAGTCTCAGTTTTCCGAAATTGATGACAAATTTGATAATAAATTTTCCAAATTGGATAACAAATTTTCTGAATTTAAAAATGAGTTAAATCTTGACAACAAATTTTCAGAATTTAAAACTGAGTTAAATCTTGATGGTAAATTTTCTGAGATCAATTCTCAATTTTTTGAATTTAGAAGTGAGTTAAGGAATGATAATGACAGAAAATTTGCTGAAATCAATGACAAGTTTTCTCAACTGCAACAAAGCAATGATAAAACATTCTCTGATTTGACTAAATGTTTTGATGTTAAAATCGCAGAGCAATTTCAGGGTTTTAGCTCTCAATTCAAGGAGGATATTAACAATTTAGATTCTAAATTGGGGAAGGTAGTAACAGAATGTAAGGAAAAATTTGAAAAGGTTACAGAAATTTGTGAACAGAATAAGACTGAATGTGTAAATTTGATTTATAAGGAAGTTAGTGAAAATTGTGATAAGATAAAGGAGGAATATGTTGCTTTATTCCAAGCCAGTGATAGTAAAGTTGCTCAAAGGGTCAATGAGTTGAGACAAGAGGTGGGATTAAATATTAATACATTGGTAAATCATCAGGAACAACTTACCCAGGGATTGGAAACAACCCAATCTAACGTTAATCAGTTAGAGAAAAGGGTTACTGGGTTGCAGATTCAATTAAGTCAGGTTCCCTTAACAGGTAGTCCAAATTTCAGTGTCGATGTAAAAGAAGATTTTGAATTCTATGATGATAGTGGGAGGCTTCACCCTATTGAATTTATAGATAATTTTGAAAGGTCAGACTACTTTAATTTGTTACCCGATAGTAAGAAAATTGCACTTGTGGGTAAACATCTAAAATCTTATGCTAGGACATGGGGTGATAGACAAGCTAGGGAAGTGACTGACTACAAGCTGTTTAAAGAAAACTTTTTGAAACATTTTTGGTCGACGAGCAGGCAGATTCAAGAAAAGAGGGAGTTAATGACTGGTAGGCCCTATAAACCTGGTAGGGAAACTCAACATGACTTTTTTCATAAATGTTGGATCCGTTGTAAGTATTTAGACCATCCTTATGGAGAGGAGGAATTTATTGATTTGATAGGAGCTAGGCTACCTCAGCAAACAAGAAATTTAATTGCCACTTTGGATGTAGTAAATGTGGATAGAGTTTCTGAATTGTTGAGACGCTTGGATGCCCAGGAGTCATTCAATGAACAACATTATCACCATCAACACCATAGGAGGGGCAGCAGGAGTCCCCCTAGAAGGGGTAAAGGGTCAAGAGATGGTAGATCGAGGGGAAGGGATCGTGATAATTACGCAAGGAGGCATGATAATGGGGAAGTGAGAGAACAGAATCCTCAATCTGAAAGGGAAAGGCAGCATGGGGGGCAAACAAACTAAAGACCACCCCTGTGATGGGCCCCGCAGTGGTGGACAAGAATGTGGGTCCAGGTACCAACTGCTATAGCGTTAATACCATTTTTATGAATTATCCCCGAGAAGATTTATTGGAAGAGGTAGAGGTAGCAGCAAGTGAATTTCAGGATAAGGTTATGATAGATGTAATTAATGATGTTGATGATGTAAAGGTTGGTAATAAGATAAAGCAGGAAGGGGACCACCATAGTACCTTATCACTAGGATCAGTGTGCGAAAGTAATAATTTTCATGTAGAAGATTTTCGAAATGGTCACTGCTTAATTACAAAAAAGGGTGCAGAATTTATAGTGCATACTACAGTGTGGCTATCAGAAACTTGTAAGGTCCAGAATGGCATAGTTGGGACTATGTGTGCTAGCATAGGTGGTAATGAAGTTTGTAGAAGTGCTGAAATCGAGGAGTTTCTCAAATATCTTGAAGATGAAGGTGATACAGTGGTGTGGATAGGAGACCCAGATGAGGAGGAGAATTGTAAGTCAAAGTATTTGTCTTCTGAAGAGAGAGTGGTTGAAAAGCCTTATGTACCAATCACTAAGTTGGAAAAATGTCCTAATTTTGACCTAGCTGATACATTATTTAGCTCTGTATTTGGTGTAGATAATGATAATGAAGAAATGGGTGGGAGTAAGGATTTATTTGAACCAGTTTCTAATTTAGAAAATTGTACAGAATGTGACTTAGATGACACTATGTTTTGTACTCTCTTTGATGTGGAAGCTAATAGTGAAGTAGTAGTTGCTGAGAAAAATAATTATTTGGTGGATGAAGTCAGTAAGCCAGATGTTAAAACAGTTTTAGGTACTGATTCAGATAAGTTGGTAAGTTTAAGTAGTAATCAGATGATGAAGAGTGGGGTTGTGAGTAATGATGGACAAAACTGTAGTAGTGAGAATAATAAATTTGTATTACCAGTTGAGTCAACAGCATTGCTTTTAAGTGACAATCAATTTGCTAAAACAGAACCATTTTATGTCTCAGCTGTTGTGTGGTTGTGCCAAAGTCTGTTGTCTGAGATGATTGGAAGTTTGTTTTTCTGTATGTATATAATGAAGCTTTGTGAAAATAGAAATGTAATATTGAATGTGTATACAAAAGTTGAAAAAACTGGAAGGTTAGGAAAAAGTAACTTACATGGTTTTGGGTTTCCAGGGAAATCCTGGAAACCACTTATGAGAATTAATTGAAATGCATGGTTTGGGGAGGGGTCCCTACATGTAAATATCTAATTTTGTAAATAAGTTTTTGAATTGATGCATGTAAATAGTTTGTGTGAGTACTTAAGTTCAGATGCAGATGTAAGCATTTCAATGTATAATTTGTGACAGTTTTGTGTAGAGACTTTTGGTATTTTCATGATGTTGTGACTTTCTACATTTTTGGTGACAAATTATCAGCTGTAAAATGTAAACAGACTGGTGTAATTAACAAGCAGACATCAAGTGTGTAATTTGGAGTGAAAAAATTGTAACTTAAGGTGATGGCATTGAACGTTTGTTGTGTAAAAACAATAAATGATAAAATGATTGGACCTAAGAAAAGACAATTATGGTAAACAAAATCAGTGTCATGGACTATGTGCAGATGTTGTATGAAGAATTGTATTTGTTCATTGTAAAAGTCATTATGGTTGATTGATTGTAATCTGTTCGTGTCTGCATTATGTGTACATTCAACCTGCTTAGATTCGTGACGGATTCAATCAATTTTATCTGTGTAAAATTAAGTGAATCCTGGGGAGGGGTTGTAACAGCCCTAATACTTGTATTTTGAATAGTATTGGACTGTGTGAAATATTTGTAGTGAGCCAAAGTTTGCTTGAAAGTGATTTGATATGTTTATTTTGTAATTTCTTGTAAATAAGTGTATATAGACTTTGTTTTAGGTAAGAAAATTATTTAAAGACCATTTAATATGTTTAAGAACCGAATGGTGCAAGAGAATTTATTAAAAGTTTGTAATTCCATGTATTACTGTAATTTACGATGTCTACAGGACAATTTTCCACCATTTGAAAGGATTTCTGTAAATAATTTTGTATTTAAGTATCTCTAATTACCATTTCTAATCATTTTGTAATGTTATTAATTAATTTTGTATCAATTCCGATTGTTTTTAATATGTTTGATTGTTTGAGTGATTGTTAATGATCGAGAAATATCGGGCGGAATCCTTTGAAGAATTCTCGTAAATTCGATAGACTCTATATAAACAGATCGCCTGGACAGAGAGTTTTAGTTTTGCATTAAGTATTAATTCAGTGTTACAGAGACATTCATGCAAGTTTTCATTCAGTTTTCGATTCAATACAAGTATTCAGTAAGTCAGTATTGCATCTTTGGATTGTAACAACTATGCTTGTGAATGTCGCAGACTTGTTTTGATTGAAAATAAACGAGCATTCACATAACCTTGTTTTTTTGGTGGACTTTTAATTAATGCAGTAATAAAACCACCCAAAGAACCTTAACAAGCTGTGTCTATTTAACTAGTAGTTATAGATAAATTGTACAAAATCTTATGTATATTTCTATATGCCTTTCATTTATAGTTGAATATCCAAATTGTACACATAATGTATTAAAATGACGAAACCAATATACATGAAAATGTATCATATGGTGAATAAAATAAATGAAATGAAATCAACAACAGAAACACTTGGAAGTTGAATGTGATTTATTGCTAGGAAAGACATATAACTGTATTTAATAATGTGTCAACAAAGTTTGCTTAGTAATTCACCAATATTCTAGAAAGTAAGACTGCAGTAAAAAAAGAAAATTATTTCTGGGTATGCCCTTACTCATAATGATGGAGATTGTTGCATTAGGTTCAACCACATGAATACTTGGCTGTGTTCACCACAGGCCCACATGCTGACTGAGCCAATTTCCATCTTCAATAATAAAGGCTCAGCACAAAATACGGCTATTATTTTGTTTGTGTAGCATTTTTTTTTAATGTACTGTTCCTCCCTTCAACTCTGGTAAGTGAAGTATTTAATAAAGCTTTCCATTCCATACTAATCAATTTCATAACTCGAAAAAACCTCTAGTTTTTATATCTGTTATCAGGTAGAATGTAAAGTTAATAAAATAAAAGTAGCCTTCCCATTCAGGTCATTATTCAGTGCTCTGAATTGCTGGAATTTTATAAGCTAGTCATGCTCCTCCCAAAGAAAACGCACTTGTAAATACAAGATATGCTGTTGCAGTTCTGAGGAAATTTTTGACATTGTAAATTATTATTTACTTAAATGCCAGGTAGGAGGAAGAAAAGGAGAAGAAAACATGAAGACAATGGCTTTTACAGAACAGTTAATGGTCTAGCAGAATAGGGAAGAGGAAGTCTAATGGCAGTTAGAGATACGGGCAGATACTGTAGTTCAATATGACATGAAATTTAACACCAAGTGAAGTGAGTATAAGATCACAACCAGAAAGAAGGAGAGACTAGAATAATTATGACGACAAGAGAACAGCTAAAGAAAGTGAATAGTTTTGAAAACCTGTAAGTGAAATGAAATATATTGGCAGGAATGATGGAGTGATAAATGTTTTCATGCAGGAAACATTTTTAAGATTCTTCATAAGCCTGATATATAACAAGGATATGCCACAGGAAAGTAAGAAAATAATTTATCAGATGTTTGTTTTCCTGTTGTCATGTATGATGCCTAAATCTGGACAGTGTAAATGTGTGATATCAGTAAGTTGCAAATGAGTTAAATTTAATCTCTCAGAAGCAGAATCAAAGTTATAAGGATGGTAAAAATAAGGAATGAGAAGGTTTGAGACACAGTAAAAAAGGAACCCTTGTAGGAATGGGTAGGGGGAAGGCAAGAGAAATTACTTTATTCAATGCAAACACTTCATCTTGAAACAACAATTTTATTTTACAGATATTTATGAGCAATCCTTCAAATACACATTTGCAGCAGAAGAATACATTAACATGCATGTATAAGAAATATGTTCAATGAATTACATTTTAAACTGTTGCAACACATCAATAAGAAATGTGGTTATACTCAAATGAGAAGCCAAGTAAAATAGCTATTCTGAATACAGGTTAATGATTATTCTACAAAAAGCTATCAGAGTCAGATAAAATCAGAGAAAGGCTGCAGGGAAGATATTCCAGGTTAATTTATGTCTGTAAAGATATTCATTTTTTAAGCAAATATTGTATTGGCATTCATAAAATCAAAATGCTTTCTAGTTTAGAAAAACAATAAAAAAAATCAGCTACTAGCTTAAGAACTGCAATGAATTTCAGGAGTATTTTATTATTTTGATTTTAAGGTAAATAGTAATTTGGATAGAAGACAAAAATATAATTACACTACTTCACTCTACTGTGTACTTCTTACCGTACTTTTCAATTCAGCAGAATCCACTACCTAAAAATTTAGTATTATTAGTTTTGTGTTATAATTTCTACACTTTTTTTATGCTTGGAAGAGAACTAATCTTAACTCATTAACTTGTATTCCAATTTGTTACAGTATAATTTAGAAAATTCAATAAAACCAATAGAAGATATATGGTTATAAGCAGTGGTATCATAATTTGTTTATAATTAGATTGATTCTTCAACAGGATATTATGGAATTTCTAAGTGGATAAAGATTTTTAAAAATCCTCTTATATACAGTGTTTTTCACATTAAATTTACATGAGCTTCATTTCAGATGGAGAGCATGAGAAAATGAAAAATTAATTTTCTAGACTGGTCGTTGAAAAACTTGTTTATATTTACGAGGTGTCAATTCGGAAAGATTAGTAACATAATGGTGCAGAAATTTCAAAGTATCTTAGTAAGGGAAGGATTGAATAAGTAGGAAAGCAGAGCATGAGGGGATGCCTCATATCAATTGTATTTCTAATAAAGCCTGATAATAATCTTGTGGGGACTCAAGTAATTTTTTTTTTTTTTTTCTACTGTGGCTTTATGCCTCATTGATGGCTAAGGTCATTAGAGGTGGGATGGGACTGGGGACAAGGAACGGGAAGGAATTTGGTCATGGCCTTTTTGAAGGAAGCATCCCGGCATTCGCCTGGAGTAATTTGGTGAAACCATGGAAAACCCAAATCTGGATGCCCGGACGGGGATTCGAACCTGCGTCCTCCCAAATGCGAGGCCTGAATGTTAACCATTCACCCACCACGCTCGGCCTCAAGTGGTCATGATGAAGTTGTTCTGATGGATATATGAGGGTCAAAACTGAAAACTGTAATAGGTACAGATATATATATATATACAGAGAGAGAGAGAGAGAGAGAAAATAAATAATAATAAAAAAACATGTATTTCAGAGCTGAAAAGATATTTCAAGGGAAAGTTTAGTATATGGAAGGCATAATTACAGTGGAGGAAAAGTGGGAACAGTTCAAGGAAATAAAAAAAAATTGGAATAGCAATGTTATACCAAAACAAGAAATAGAGAATAGCATGGAACCTACATATTACAAAAGGGAAGTTAGGAGATTAGAGAGGCTGGTAAGAAGAGATCACAACAGAGTTATGGGACAAGAAGGCAACAGGGAACACTTGAGAAAACAAAACATGTAATTAGGAAAGTGGAGGGAAAGACAATTATAGATACAAGAACGAAGACTTTCCCGGCGTATGACTGCAATGTAGTCTTCACGGGTGTACCGCCGGATAGTGTTGTGGAAACACAATATTTCGACGGCTGGCTCTGCCGTCTTCTTCAGGTGATGAGACATGTGTAATGGTCAGGCTGACCCACAGGTACTGAGATGGTTCGGGTGCCGCTCTTCCTTATATACAAGTCCGCGTGGCTTCGGCGATGGCTTACTATGAGCCAGGCCCGTGCGAGTGTGGAAAGACCTACATCGGTCAAACGATCCGCACCATAGAAAACCGGTGTGATGAACATAAACGCCATCTCCGCTTGGGACAGTATAGCAAATCAGCGATCGCCGAGCACGTGTACGACCATGGCCACAAAGTAGAGTTCAATAACGTTAGGATATTGGCTAGAACATCACATTTTTGGGAATCTGTCATCAAAGAAGCCATCGAAATTCGACTGGCCGACACATTTAACAGAGACAGTGGTCTAGGTCTCAGTGAGGCATGGAAACCTGCCTTGGCAAATATCCGCAGAGAACGTTGTACTTCCGTCCAGCTGCCGCCGTAGAGGGCTTCATATTAGCTCGGGCTGGAACAAGAAACTTAGCCACGCCCACGGGCAGCCAACCGCCAGTTGGTTGCGGGCCTGGCTCATAGTAAGCCATCGCCGAAGCCACGCGGACTTGTATATAAGGAAGAGCGGCACCCGAACCATCTCAGTACCTGTGGGTCAGCCGACCATTACACATGTCTCATCACCTGAAGAAGACGGCAGAGCCAGCCGTCGAAATATTGTGTTTCCACAACACTATCCGGCGGTACACCCGTGAAGACTACATTGCAATTATAGATACGTTTAGAGAAGAAGTTACAGGTGTTTTATATATATATATATATAAATGCATAGATTTTAAGTAACTGATTTGATACAACTACTAGGGAGTATGATTCTTGAATGGAAAAGTGTAAATCAGAAAGCAAGATTGTGGGCAGACTAGAAAATATGAAATTCTTCGAGAGGATATTATGAAAGAAATAAAAAAGCTAAAACACCATTAATAGGCTGATGTAGACAATGTTACTATAGATGTCTTAAACATAGATGGACATGGTATTATACCTTATCTTGAAATGTTATTTAAATTGAGCGTGGATACTTTGAGCTTACCAGTGTACTGGAAAATTATGTAGTAGTACTGGTCCATAAGGAGGGGTGACAAACAGGGTCAAAAATTATAAGCTGATAAGTTTGACATCAGTGGTAGGTAAATTAATTGATATGCACAACTACATCAGAAATGTATGTGTTTTCAAATCACACAAATGGCTTTAGTCCAGGATATTCATTTGAATCTCAACTAGTGGCTACAAGCTAGATATTTCTCATTAAATGGACTAGTGGGACAAATTGATGATATAGCACGAGATCTTTCTAAGGAATTTGAACGAGTGAGCCATAAAATGAAGGTAAACAGGGTAAAAAGCTTGGAGTGGATGAAAAAGTGGTTTGATGGGTAGAAGAACTCTTTAAAATGTAGACTGTAAAGAATCAGGGAAGGAAATGCAGTATCGAAAGAAGTGGAAGTGAAAATTGGTGTGTTGCATTGGGACCATTGCTGTTGACTGTATAAGTGGTTTAAGTTAGAAGTTAGGTTGTTTACAGATTACATAATGTTATATAGTTGTATAAAAATGGAAGAAGATCCTGAACAGCTCATGGTGTCCTGGATAGGTTATCTACCTGGGTAGGTCAACATGGGATGAATACAAAATGTAAAAAAGGTCAGCTTATTAAGTATGCAGCAAGAAACACTGAATGTTGATTGCAGTTATTGTTTGTCAAAAACATTAAATGTTAATATCTTGTCATAACGTTTACTAATAAACTCAACTCAGCAGGACACATTGGATATGTAGGGGGGAAAAGTTTTGAATCCTTTATGTATTCAACATGTGGTGATGAGAGATGTGGGGAAGTGAGGAAATTAGGTTTCAAAACTTTGGTCAGACCATTCCTTGAATATTACATTTTATATACAGTAGTCGGGGGGAGGGGAGGAGGGGGTGCAGAGAATGGCTGCTAGCTTTATCTCTGGAAATTACTGCAGAACACAATCGGTATCTGATATGATTCATTGGGATTCATTGAATAACACAAGGAGGGTGAAGAGAGTGCTTTGGGTGTACGAGGTATATATATATGATGAGGTATGAAAAAAAATGATGGAAGAATTAAGAGTGGTGTATGGAAGGAAGCGATGACCATGGCCAAAAGCTGGTACTCGATTTCAGGCATAGAGGAAAGAGAATCTTTAAGGTTTAATTTTATTGCAATGGTGCACATGCTTCAATCACAATTTCCCTACACATCATTTCTCCCATTTCCGTTTCTCACCTACTTTTGCCCATTTCTAATATCAACCTTTAATTCTTTCAGTGTCTTTGGAAAAGTATTCAACATCTCTATTGGTCATTTATTTCAATCCCTGATCCCCTTACCTATGAAAGAAAATATTTTATTTTATAGGTGAGGGAGTCAGGAACTAGAATAAATTACCAAAGAAACTGATGAGTAATTTATCAAATCACAGAAAGAATTTAAAATTAAAATTTATAGAGGGTAATAGTTGATGGGTCCAATAGTGTGGAAAAATGGGTATGTATAGAAATTGCCAACAGAGTGTGGGCTCCATCGCAATTGAATTAAATTAAATTTGAACCAGTGACCAAAATGCAAGTGGTGTCAAGTTGCATGTTAACTGTGTCAAACATAAACTGTTTGAGACTTTGTTGAAATATTCATTTTGTCAAGAGTTAGCCATGGGAATAGTAGAACCAACTGAATTGTAGTGAAATCTGACATATTTAGTTGGCAGATTCAGCCTTTATCACATAATCTTTTGGAATTTGCTACATCGCAATTAACTGCATAGTGTACAGCTTACTGTGTCTTTCCTGCGTATTCTACTTCACTGCATTGACAAACCTAGTTTACTCCAGAAAACCTTTTTTAAATATTTAATGTATGCTTCCTCTTAATTTTTCTGTCACACAAGATATATAGTGTAATAGTTTTTGGGGGGAGCACTACAGGACCAAAATTTGTGATAGAAAAACGTCTGTATCATTTTCAAATTTCTGCTTCTTTGAATTATTAATCTTATTTTCTTCCTAGCAACATCCAGTTAATTTAAATGGACTCAATTATGACCATTCTATTTCCACCTAAAATGGTTCCTTCAGAGAACCTCATAATGGTAATTTATTCTCTCACTATGGGAAGCATCCTAAACTCTTATGTTTGCTTTTGTACCCTCCAAGAAATGTACCCATAGTAATGCACAACAATCATCTACAAACAACAGTTTGTAAAAATATAATTGAGTCGCAGCATAACTATTTCCAAAATGCAAGTAAATAATAAGTGGTATTGTTCAATGTCTTTAGCACTTTGAGAAATGGACTCAAGATTAATTAATAACTACTGTTCCACACTTTATATATGGATACAAATTATTTGACCATGATATGATTTTAGTTCATGAGGTTAGGAACAACTAAGTGGATAGCTCTTTAAACAGGTACTGAGAATCATTGACTTACTGTGGCCACCATTTCAGAATTCTGGAAAATAAACGGTATATCCATCTAGGTAATGTAATTAAAAGGGGTTCATGACTTTTAAATAACCGAAAACCACTACATATAAAGTTACAATGCAGTTTATTCAGAATTTTAAAACCTTCAGGCTGGTACCAGACATGTATCACCCTTTTAGAACAATAATGGAACTTCGATCTGAATCATGAATGCGGAAACAGTATATCACTTGATCATGAATGTCACAACACACATTCCTGTAAGCAGTCGTTTAACACTGAGGACTTTCCAGTCCTGAATAATCACTTATGCATAAGTTATCTGCAGATACAAATATGGCTCAGTGGCCACATGGCAGCTACTACTCTCCCAGTTATTACACACATCCGACCCAAGCGAGTCCCAATCAAAAACTGTCAAAGACACACATCGTTGCTTCTCCTCCTGGTCCATTTCAGCCAACCATAAATGTCCTTTGCTCTCACATGTCATTTCTAGCCTCTCATGAATTTCCAATTCAAATAGCAAAGATTACTTCTTACCTCAGTCTCTCCACTCCCCATCTTATTTCCTATACCATAGAGATTTGTATCGCCTGTCTTCTAGTTCGACAACATCTCTGCCCAGTAACTACATGGACCAAAACTGTTTGTTCTTCCTTGCTTACTTAGCTGGAGATTTAACACTCGTGTTATAAGTATATTGCAGAGGTCTGTTCCAAACCAATATAAATACCCCTCAACCAACTCCTCTATCCCTCAGGAACTCTCTATATAATCCAGTAATCCTTCCTTTAGCTATTACTCTATTCCTCCAATTATTTGTGGTTTATGATTCTCTTTTAATTTACCAAATTCTATTAATTTAATCATTACATTTCTGCACTTCTTCTTCTAATTGCCTGATATCTTGTAAGCTACCTCAGAATCTGTTAAATTCTGTTTCTTAGCTATGAGACATGGGGAACGGGCATCTTAGAGAAGCTGATACTGCAGCTTATAGCCACACACAGGGTGATCTAGAATCTAAAAACTGACTAAACATGTAATAGCAGCCTTAGATAGAACTTCAATGATACAAAGTAAACCTTAAACTCACCTAAATCATTGTAATCCCCAATAATTCAGCTTGTAAACACTTAATTTTGAATACGTGATAACATCATCATTTCACAACACTTTTTGATGCAATAAAAAATAGTTATAATTATAAGCAAACAGGAGAAACTAAATTTTGCAGTAGAGAACACACGATCAATACTTTTAGGCAGTTTTAAAATACGAGTACACAAGTTTTAAATCCAGTTATACAAACCAGCAGTTTTAAACACCTATAACAATACATTTAAAGCATTTTTGATACCAACCTATATTTTAATAAAAACTTAAATTCTTCCCGTACCTCATACTGAAATTTCAAACAGTTCTGTACAGTTAATCAAGTCTGAAAGGATTATCAAAAATTTATAGCATCTAATTTGAAACACCTGCTGGCTTATATAAATTATTACAGCCAAACCAATTAAAGTCAGGGAATAAAATTACTTTTAAACGATGTATTGGAAACCAGGGAATATTATGCTGAAAACCATTTTTCGAGATAGGCCTTACTTTCAGAGCAATTCACAATAGACTTTTTTAAATTTTAACTTTTAAGATGGCGCTAAGACAAGCATATTGATAAGCATGGATACACTAACACACACAAGTCTAGAGCAGTGACGCCAGATTTTCTACGCAGCAACAGGTGAGAATTTATTACAGCTAAACGAGTGAGTTTACGAGAAACATCAAGGGGAGAAAGTTGTTGATTATACCTGTCTCTAAATGATATTAAATCTATGATGCATATTTTCACTGCACTACATTTTAGATGTCATGTGACATGACCTTTCATATAGGGAAATTTCGGCCGTCTTTTGCTAGTTGCCTGTGGATTGTCGTGTGGGTAGGACCCGTGCTCAAAGGAGCGAGAAGCTCAGTTGGGCTCTTGTTAGGAGTTCAAACTACAGGCCTTCGGGGCCACCATCATGGGCTTTTAAGATGGCGCTTCCGGTCTAGACTTTAAATATGTGATGTGAAATTTTCTCAGGGGATTGGGGTCTGTCTGGCTTCTACGTTTCAAACTTGCAATCTTTTGAATTGAATTTCCAATACCAGCAACTGTAATTGTGAATTTTCTCGTGGTTTTTAATAACAGAATATAGTGATGGTCTAACATCAAAAGTGATTTAATTTCAATATTTCAGAACTGAACCCTTTTCTCTCCAGAAGGTAAAAACTTTGGGGAGTGGTGACCAAAATATTTTACATTTGACTTTATTTCCAAGGTACACTCACGGTATAAAAATTTTGAATAGTTGGAATTTTCAACGGATTTTAAGTTGTGATGCCAGTTGCTAGTTAATGAGATCAAGGCTTACTACTACCTCTGATATAGCCCAGGATCCTTCCAAACTGACTTTAGCATTTTATTGCCACTACTTGTGATACAGGTAATATATCTGATTAGAGGGATTTTGTAATATATAGATGATCTGTTTTATCAGAGAAATGGCATTGTGGTGGATAGCTGTCTCAGAGGTAGCCTTGCACTTCTGCTGTTACCAGCCTTAATCCAGAAGCAATACACTGAACAGAGCTGATATATGTTCTGCCTCTGATGGGCTGCCAACTGCTGTGGAATATTCTGCGATAGACAGCATGGTATGGACCACAAATGAGACAGTTTGTGATTGTATGTGACAGTAAGCAGGAATAGTACAGCAGTCAGAATCAATGTATTAGAGGGATTGTGTGTAGTATTGGAGAGAGTTATGTGCAAGCAGCCATTTAGAATGTTGTATACATAGATACTTTGACACGAGTTAAGAATTTCAAAATTTGAGCTGTAGAACACCAGCTTGCTGCTCATGTCAACTAGAACAGGTGGAAAATGCATTGTTCTGTTTATGCCAGACCAGTTTTAGCTAAGAAATTACAAGCTCAATGTCAATAAAAGAAATAAATGAGCTGAACCAAGTCATAAATTTACTTAAAACCTATATCATGAATCTGTCAACTAAGGTAAACAGCGACTTAATAAAAGCTCAGTGTCAAATGAGGCTGTAGTCTGATATGGCTTCCAAAGAAGGATACTTGAAAAGAAGCTGTTGTAAGGGGCAAAGCTGATACCGGGGTGGTAGTATCGGCTTAGTACCTTAACTAGCAGTTCACTTGAATTAAAAGTTCTGTGTAATTTTGATGAAATAATTTGAACTTGACCATGTGCCTGCCTGGATACTCAACTAAAATGCTTAATGGTCACCACCAAATTTGTTCAAACCACAAACTTAGAAAAGGTTAAAACAGTTTACTATGAAATCACAAAAAAGTTCACTTGGACAAAATTTTAGAGTTTATTTAAAAAGTCACATTTTCAAAATTAGCATTATACAGTTGAGTAGGTAATCAAACAAGCGTTTCCAGAAAATTGTAGGTTGTGGAGAGAAAAAATACCGGACTAAACCCCTTTTAGTAAATTTATCAGTTCATGTTAACCATTGCTGCTACACCATCGTACTGAAATCTCATCATGGCCGACATTGAGTGCAAGTTTCCACCAGCCACCTTCCCGCTCCAAAACAAACTATCACAGATTACCTCACATAATGCTCCCGGGATAAAGACACCATGAGGTTGCGGAAAGACCTTTTATAGAAACCTCCCAAACCAATGACGTAAGCAACTGTACAACATCTTTTTGCCTCCGCGTAATAAAAAGTGTGTATATTTCACTAAACGATCTAACTCATAAAAAGTGTTCAAACTTTGAGAGTGTGTAGACTTATCTGCTAGAAGTCCAAAGGATGTTTAGTGGGAAATTTCAAGTGATTAGTTTTAATGTTTGTTTAATTTTGTGTAGTGATACCAAGTCCTTTAGCAAGTGGGTATTTACCCAAACGTTTGAATTCATTCATTTTTTTTGAAATTCTGCTGAACTACAAGTTACCCGAATAAAATTAGTGTCAAAATGTTCTCCAAAAAATTCCCGAGTTTAATGGTGTAAATTATACAACAATCAGTTGTGAGATAGCGAAATTAGAGCTCAAACAAGATTTGTTAAATTGACGGTTTAAAGTCATATGGTTTTTTATTAATATCTTTTTAAGTATTTTTTATATCTGAAAAGTAAAATTATCAGGATTTTCTTTGAATTTAGTTATGTGTTTTAAAAGTTATTTTATCTCTGGAAGTATTTGAATTTAGTCGTAAATAAATGTTATGTAGACCACGTGTGTCAAGTGACGAAATAATTATATAAAATCTGTTCTACTGCATGGAATATTCTGAAATTTAAATATGTGATAGTAGATTTTTGGTTCTTTTAGAAAATCTACTTTTTATATCGAGACATTACTAGGAACCTGTGATAAAAAATGTTAAAAGTGAAGTGCACTTATCAAAGTGTTTAAAAATTTATTTAAGTTATTTACACAGTCAGAAACTACAGAATTTTAGTGAATTTAACTTTCTTTTGACTTATTATTATTTAAAAATTACTTTACTCCACTTAAAAGTGTTCAGAAATAGTGAAATGGTCATATATCAAAAATCTATTGTTTGGTAGTAGAACAAAAAAAATTGATTATCCCACTTCAGGTTAGTATCAAGTTTCTTTACTCTTATAAAAAGTTGGTTTAGTGCTTTTATTAAATGTTATGTGTCTTTACTGCTTTTAAAATGGTTTAGAAATAGTGAAATGCTCATATAGCAGAAATCTATTGTCTACAAGTTGAATTATTATGGATTATCATATTTCAGGTTAACATAAAGTTTCTTTACTGTTATAAAAGGTTTATTTTGTAAGTTAGGTTGTGGTATCAGCTTCTATATGAAAAGTTCCTCCCATAACCTGAGTATGCAATGAAAACTGTATGTTTACTGTAAATTTACTTCCTCCCTTATTCTTGAAGCTAAGAAACTAAATTTACCAAAATTCTAAGGTGCTTACACTGTCAAATGGTCAAATGTTTTATGTACTCTTTACCTCCTATTTGTGACCTCTTTTATTGTTTCTGTTTCCCCTATTTTGATTGTAATTTAAGGTTTCTCTTACTATGCATCAGTAATCAGTACCCCTTTGCTCACCTAATTTCATTACCTTACCAGCTGCCTACAACAAAGTATGGTGATTTAGGGTTAGAGAAACATTATTCAAAGTAGAAGGTCAAAGGTAATATTCAAGATGTAGATTAAAAATGAGAGAGACATTTCTACATATAATAAAAGTTAGATATAATAAAAATGATAATTTATCACAATATAAAGATGCAGATAACAACATATTATGCTACAGGTATGGAAAGGAAAATCTATTATAAGTGATATAAAATTCTCACGGGTTTCCAGGCAGATAATTTTTTTATAAACATTTCTGTATACAATGTTTTGGTAACTACCTCCATTGCCTTCATCAGTTGCCAAAACGTTGTATAAAGAAATGTTTAATAAAGAAATTATCTGGCTGAAAGCCTGTGAGAAATTCATTTCATCCATTTGCTGGGAAAAACTAAACTCTCACATAAGTGATATAGTTAAAAAGAAATTTCCACACAGTGGCGATGTGTGTTTGTGAGTATGTGGTGCACTTGAGAGGAGAGGTTCAGCTATTCCTCCCATTTTTCCCATCCTTTGTGATTGATAATTCTGCTCACTATGTCAATTGAAAATTTTTATAATATTTTTCACATGCAGTACGCCTCCTGGGTGAGTTTCATACATGCAGTGAAAGTAAAATAAATATTAAGGTAAAAGTAATGTTTTTGGTATTTGTTGTGTCATATTAGCTATATAAAAAATTAAATAAAAAAGATTACTGAGGAATACAATCCAAAAGAAATAACATCACTCAAATCATGAGAAAAAGGATTCCAATATAAATTCATAAAATTTAAAGAACTGTGATGATTGTGACATGGGGGCTAGGACAATATAAGGAATATATCTTTAATTCAGTTGTGATAATACTTTATGATATTCTTATAAAACAGCAGTTTGTATTCTATTAATAACAATATTAAGAACATGAATATCCTGTTCTCATATTTGATAAAAGCTATTACATTTGCTTTGAGTATGAACTAGAGTCACAGAACATAGACATGTATATGAGAAAAATAAGTGAAAAAATAGTTCATTTTATCATTATTCATCTTTCCATTCAACAGAAACATTCCCCAATGCATGTTGCTATAGTTGAACAAGTATAATCTCACTGCAAGGTTGTAGTAGGTGCCTGTGCATGGAACATAATTAAAATTATTAGATGAAATAATGATTTAGCGAAAAAATGCTGTCTAACAGAGCACCAAAAAATACAAAAGTTATTGTCATTTTAACACCAAACATTTTAATTACTATAATTAATTAAAGCAACATTCATTCCATATGGACAATATTTATTTGATGTTAAAACATAAATGATATAGAAAACTCAGGCACTGCTTCTGTACATGAAATAATACAATCAACCATATTGCAATCAGGCAAAACATTAATTAATAACACAGAAAACTAAGACACTTCAAATAACTCTAGGGACTAATAAGGAAATAATAAGTGTGATATTTCATATCAGCTGAGGAGATATGAATCTAGGAAGATCAATAGAATGTAATAGCTTAATTTTATCATAAGTGAAAATTAGTGAATTAACTGCATTTCTGTGCTCTATGCCAACACAACAATATAATATAGTTTTATGTACTTGCTTTCAAGTAAGGTACATAAATATTTTAATATCAGTACTAAAGAGTTATTTGATCATTACAAGTTTCAACGTTTATATGTAACAGTATAATACAGAACTTGAATATACTTTTATTACAATGTTATTTCATGATACAGCACAAGACATTACCATTCACTTTTAAATCGAAAGCAGAAATACAGTAATTCTCATTGGTCTGTGACGTGTGAAAAAAATTCAGTAATGAAAATGTGTGACAAGAAAAGAAACAAAGTGCAAAGAAATTTCAGACACAATAGTTTTTTCTAGTTAAAAAAATATTACTTTCAGTTGTTTTAAATAATATAAATATAACATTTTCTCTTTGATTAAACGCAGACACAAATAAAATTTAATGACTAACACTTTGGTCTTGAAATATAAAATATACAGTGAAACCACAAATAAAATCACCTACAAATTAAAATGTGTGAATTAAGAATTTAATAACATAAAATACTATTGGAATATGAAATGTAACAGCAGTGTGACTTACTTTAAGTTATAAGTATGCATAAAATTAAAATGTTATAAATGCATAAAATGTTATGATTTTTCATTTAATTGTAAATACTAAACTTCTGTTTCAGGATTTGCATTTTTACAATGAAAAAAATTTCAGACATAGAGTAAATATAGTAATATACTTGGGTAAAATTTTTTCACTGCCGTTAGTGCTTGCTGAAGTTCCTCTTTGTAGTTTGCTTTTCTTCTAATTAATTCACTTCCATACTTTTTTTTAAACGTTTTGACAATTCTGGAGGAGGTGTCCATAACATTGAATTTTTAAAATGTCAATACTGCTTGGATATTGACATATGACAAGAAAATAGAATCTAAACATTATTATTTTAATAATAGTGAATGGTGAAATGTCTATAATCATGCAATGTGGACTTACAATTTTTAACATTTGGCAATACTGAAAATGTGCAGTTAACTGCTGAATGTGATCTAATAGGAACATGAGGAACAAGAATAAATAAACGGAAGGACTTGAAAAGATAAAATAAATTAAATTCCATTCCAACACAAAACTGGTTAACAGGAAATTAAATGAAAGAAAGCATTAAATAAGAAACAAGAAAGTAATAATAAAATAACATATTTTTTTTCAAGTGCTATGTGATGATCCTGTATCATATGGTCTTATGTTGACAATGTATGTATTTGTCAAAACCATTTACTTCAGGTTTTACGCACAAACTAGGATTTATTTCATCACTGGCTAAGTTATATTGACTGAATTCATTACGAATTTTAAATTATCAACTAAATAGTAAGGATTATCATTAATGAGACAAAATATTGTCGCCAATTAATTCTGATTTCTGTATCACTAGCTTCATAAATTTAGAGCTTGGCAGTTAGTATAAAGACAACAAGTTATAGTTAAAATTTGTGGTTTAAGTTAGTTAATAGCTTAAATTCCTTAATAACTAAATAAATAATTATTTTAGATTCCAATTGTATTAGTCAGTGTTACTAACAAATATTGTAGACTTTTATTCTGTCTTAAATACAACAGTTTATTGTTTCATAAGCAGGGCCGGCGTTAGGGAGGGGTAAGCGGGGCAAAAGTACCCGGGGCCCGAGTCCCCAAAGGGGATGCATCCGCCTGGGTGCCTGTCTAAATAGAAAACAGAGGCAAGTTTTAAAATCTGCGTCAGTGATTTGCACTAAAATTTTATGGATTTGTCCAAAAAACCAAAGTTTAATCTAAATATTTTTTGGTGGTGGTGGTGGGGGGGGGGGGCTAAGAATGTTTACCCGGGGCCCGAGAATCCTAGCGATGGCCCTGTTCATAAGTATTGAAGCATTAAAATAACAATCTGATAGTAATAAAATAAAAATTAATTTTATCTATTCATTAAATACAGTAAGGTGATAGAGGAGTAAACCTTTGATCTACTCTTAAATAGAAAAATATGTTTATTATAAATTGTATTAAACTTCCTTATCAATTAATCTAAGATTAAATATTTTTTTTAATACTTAGGGTTTATTTAGCAGGTATTGGAAGAATATAGGAAAAATCATATCTGGAAAGTGTGGCCCCCACATGTTTGTGGTGAATGGTGTGGGTTGCAGCAAGTTTAAGAAGTGATTTCATTGGGAATGTAGTGGACAGGAAACACAGGCACTAAAATAAGAAAGTTACACAGCAGGAAGTGAAGATAAGGGAGATGGTGCGAAATGATTGGGGCCGTGTAGGTTAGGCCTATAGAGGCAGAAAGGAGAGAAGGTGGGTTTAGTTGGGAGGGTGAGACATTGCGAGTAGGTTTGTTGCGGATGTCATCTTTGCGTTTGCAGAAGTTCAGAGCTTCACATCCGTGGATGCGGATGTTTAGCGGATGCGGATGTTTAGCGGAATTGGGTGTGGAAAAATAAATTTATAAATATTTAGATTTTTATATTTTATCAAAAATAAATTAAAAATCAATCTTATTTCATAATTAAATTCTATTTCCATATAATACTGCCATATTGATTTATTTTTGCCTGATCTTTCAACAACAAAAATGTGGGATGATTTCACAAGTGAATTAAATTATTTAAATAATTATGTACGCATCTAAAAACCAGTATTTATCATAGGAACTTTGCGGAGTTCATGGCTGGCTAATTCAAGCGTCAAGCACAAGGCCACGCCATCGCTCATCTCCACGCTCGCTTTTTTTTTTGTGTTATAACTATATGCCTCGTCGACGTCATTAGAAGCGTGAAAAGATCGGGGTTTAGAACGGGAAGGAATTCGGCCATGGTCTTTTAATGGCAGCATTCGCCTGGAGTGATTTGGGGAAGCCATGGAAAACCCAAATCTGGATGCCCGGACGGGGATTCGAACCGCCGTCCTACCGAATGTGAGGCCTACTCACCACGCACAGTTCTGTGCTCGCGACCCACCTTCCCTCCACTCCAGTGGCGCATTCACAGTACAACTTGTAGGACCTACGACTTCCGATTTTCGATAAAAGAACCCTTGATGGTCTGTGAAAGCAGTTCCAGGTTCCTTTCGAGTCACTCAATATTTTTTCAACAAAAAATAATAAGATTTTTGTACATTTTAATTTAAATATAGACTGTAAATATTCTGTAAATTAATAATAATTTTGAGTGATCTAAAAATTTCAGTCACAGAGTTTCTTATCAGCGGTGCAGTGTACCTCTATTGTTGTCACCTATTTTTCAAAGGAGACCTACAGATTAACGTGAAATTCAAACCACGGAGCGTCCCAGCATCTTAGCATTAACAAAATCAAAGCTTTGTCAGAGGTGACTGTCAATTTTAAGACCCATGAAACTTGAGCTGAGACAAGGATTTGAACAAAGGACTTTCAGTACCCCAATCGTACGCCGTATCCATCTGAGCCAAGAGACAAATCTGGATGTAATGACAAATAAATATTCAACCATAATAAAATCAACATACTTTTTTTCTGTAGCATTTATTTTTGCTATCCCAAAACACAAATGTACTTTTACATGATTAAATACATATTTTTCAGTACTTCTAAATTCAGATGCTTGTGGCATGTGATTCGGGTATGGAAGGTCCCCAGTTCAAAATCCGGGTGTCGGATGCAATTTTTACAGGCCTTAAAATCGACCTTCACGTCTGGCAATTTCATTTGTTAATGAGAACATGCAAGGGCTATATCTACATTTTATGAACATCTGATGAACCTAAAGTAAGGCTGAAATAATGGACGCTTTTCTAAAGCAATCAGTAACGCTAAAACAATATTTAGTCGTAAAGCACCAGAAATTTCTGAACTCTTTGTATATGATTCTCCATATCAACCAGCCCCACACCGGTCCGCACCATCAATAATTAGATCCAACTGACTGCCGACAAATGGTGCAGTGTCATTTGAACTCACTTCAATCGAGTGATCGACAACAATAAGAAAAGTGTCGGTCGGTGACAGTGTGGGTTCGGTGCTGTCTATTGTAGCCCGACATTTAGTTTACTAGCAAGTTTAAACTAGTAAATTCATGGCTTAGGTAATAACACTGTTTAGTTCATTGTTACTTTTATTGCAAGATCGTCAGAAAACAATCACTTTTTTGTTAGCTTAGTTACGATGGGCAGAATCTCGAATAAAGAGAAAAGAATAATACAACATTGCAATGTAAACAAAACATCCGCATTAAAAATTGCGGATGCTGATGTGAAAGCGGATGTAGGAATTCATGCAAAAGTTTCGCACTTGTGGATGCGGATATCCATTACATCCCTAGTTGAGAGGTAGAGATTGAGGGGAGAGGATGAGAGTTGATAATAGGTCATAGGGAAAATACAGTTAACAGGACAACTAAGCCAAATACTTAAGAAATTGTGGGGAGAAATAGGTTTGATCTGTTACTAGTCTGGAAGGGAAGAGCCTCATGTAGATACAGGATTAAGTAAGGTGCAGAAGGAATAGAGGCATGCAGTGGCGGATCCAGGGGGGGGGGGGGAGGAGTTAGTGGGCTGAAAGCACCAAGGTCACCCCCGACAACATGGATTTTGCGAACCTTTTTTATAAGGGCGGCAATCTGGAATAATGAGATATCTGTCAGTGACCCCCTCCTCACCCGAGACAAGTCCCCCCCCCCCCAAACCAAATCCTAGCCCCTCCCAAACAAAAATCCTGGATCCACCAGTGGAGCCACGCAAGGAAAAAATACAAAGATAAAGGTTCTGCTGCTAGGTATTGGCCATGGAAGGTATAGACTTTCTTCAGCAGGATCAGTTGGATCTGGCTACCAGGTCACAATACTGTGGGCAGTTTAGAAGAAGGCATAGCACTGAAAAAGGTTTCAATCAATGCTGCTTTAGAGGTACCTGCCAATGAAGCCATAAAATGTTGTTGCTGGACAGTGCATTATCTAGACTAGCCTTAATTAGGAAAATTAGGTGAAAGAGGAGTGCTGTAAATCAAATATATCAAGAGAGGCACATTCATGGAGAATTCCACCACTTATATGTACAGCTAAGAAGATCACCACCAAAACTCTTCAAATATACGAGAATGACTACAGATACATTTGACTATCTGATAAATGGATTACAGAGAGATGTTTTGTATGCAGCCAAAAACTTTAAGAAGCCAATAAGCCTTGAAGGAAGGCTGATTACTGCATTAAGGTAAACTACATCTTTTATACTGTATGCGATACACATCGTCACTAGCAGTTTATTTACTAATAATAACCCAGTTTCTTGTGTCTTATAATGTAAGAAGGTAATTCTGGTCCAGGCTGCTTTTCAACCTAACCTCAATATCTGCTAATAATGCCTCTACAAAATCAAACAATACTCTCACACCTTAAATGCATTGGAACCTCATTTCAAATAGTAGAAACAGTTTCTGCAACAGAATTTTTGTTTTTGCATAGCATAAGTTATCACATTTTCATCATACATCTTCAGTGTGAAATGAAATTGGACTAAAGCAAGCGCAATAACACATTCACTGTATTGCGGTGTTACTCATTACCTGATAAAATATTTAAAGCAAGTGACATGTTACTGTTGAAGAGAAGCTTATATTTCCTATTTTATCAGTACTCAGTAATGTTTTTATATTCCGTCAACATGAAATAATTTTGTCATATTTCAGAACATTGATCATTTATACAGTTATCTTTTGCTGGCAGAATGTGAAATTAGTGCAAAACATATTTAATGAAATGTGGTTCAGGGTTTGTTGCATTTAGGAGAGAGGAACAATCTTCCCATTTACCAAGGTACTGCTAATTTCATTTCATTAATAGTTAAGTGGTGGAATGTTGTTAATGTAAATACAGTGAATAAAGGTTTAAGGTTTAACAACCCACTGCAAAATCCCCCTCACTGTAAAATGAGATGAAGAAAATTTACTTTTTTGTGGAAATTTCTCAAGTGGCCTAATGTGTGTAAGGAAGCTGGAAAGAAAACTAACTGTTTTACTAGAGAGACACATTGGGCTGTTAGTCAGACAATACATGGGTTATTGGAATTGGAAGATTATTATTGTATTAATGAGTTGGGTGTCCAGTATTTCTTACCAGGAAAAATACAGACTGATGTTTTAGAAGCCAGGTTTGGAAATTACAGGACTTTTCCTGGTTCACAGTACTTGGTTTCTCTACATCAAATATTTGAAGTTGAATCAAAAATAAGGATGCAAAATCTTCTTCCGTTAACCATGGAGTCTAGCATGTAAGGGAAAATAAACATTTCTTTCCAAGGTGACACTGAGCCAAGTACAAATATTATTGAGGATCCTGATGGCTTTATTGTTAAATCTGCTGCTGTTGCCTCTGAAATTGTTTGTAACATTCCAAAATTTGGAATAACATTTAGGGAAGCTGATTTTAAGCAAACAGTTTTTGAAAATACTGAAATGTGAATACTGCAGCAAACGTGTTTTAGTCAATAAAAAATTACTTTCTGTTAACAGTGGGTTTACACTAATCAACAATCTGGATAGAGGTGGGCTAATTCTTCCTAGTGCAGATTTAGTAAGTGCCAAAATTTTTAATTAGATCATGGTATCTAAATTAATTAATGGAGACACAGAAAGGGATTTTTTGAAGTGTTTAAATCAGTGATGTGTAATAGCTTTGACAACAACTGAGATAAAAAAACCTGGCTTTTTCATCCATGATTTCAATTGTGAAAGAGGTCATTCCAAAGAGAACTTTTTGAGGCTTTTTCTGTCAGCATCCACAAATATAAAAAAGAAAAATGATGGTTATTCTTCAGTCAAAAAGAAAAGAAAAATTCAAACTGTGAAAATTTAATAAAATCATTGCATTAAAAATTTCACTTGTGTTTCTTACTACATTTTTTTGTTTTAAAGGATTTATTGCATCTAATAGTTTTATTTTGCGGTATGATTATTTAACGTAATTAATGTATTTCTAATGTCGATTTATTTCTGCATTTGAAAACGCCCCAGATTAATTGCTGTCTCTTATTTGAATTTTATATAAAGGCTTGTAATCAACTATAATTTACTAAACTTTTCTTAATAATTCTGCCTCCTAACTATATTTTCATATAAATAATTTGCCTGTTGTAACTGTTGAAATTCTGTATAACGTTTTATGTATGTATAATTACGTAATCTTTCTCGGCGTTGAGAATACAAATAATGTTCTCAGGTGACTAGCCGAGTTATAGGAGTGTTATAGTAATCACACGATATTTTTCCTTCTATCGAACGATGTGTTGATACGAGGCAGGACCCCGGCTACGATTGGTTACAAATCTGACCAATCACGTGGCAGCATGGCTCAATATGAGGCCCGCAACGGATCCGTGTTGACCCATCAGTTTAATAAACAATTTATGGTGAATGCTTTGTTTTCGGATATCATCTTCGAAGGAACGATGACTTTAAGCCCGTCCGCTACATGCCATGTGAAAAAAGGACATCAAATCTAGCCGTAACACCACCTTGGCATCGATTCAAGCCGCAACGAGATTTGACCCCTGCTACGACTGGTTCTACAATCGACCAATCAGAGGTTAGCAGCGGTAATCTGGTCTAGCTCAGCAACTTCGCACGTTCCTGTCCTCACTTCACCGGAAGATGGCACCGATGATTCAGAGCGCCGAAATATCGTGTGATTACTATAACACTCCTATAACTCGGCTAGTCACCCGAGAACATTATTTGTGTTTTATGTATGTTATAAAAACAGCCAACAATCAGTAGGCTGATACAGTTTTCTCCTGGAAAACAAGTAATTCTGAAATTATATGGAGTTACCTCTATTGTAAATAGATAGCTATTCATTTATTAGACTAGCTTGGCTGGTTAATTGTCGATTTTCATATAGATAACAAATCAAACTAACGTTGAAACATTCTACCACTTATCTGGAAGTTTTCAAAGTTACACAGCCATTCTTCCTTTTATGTAGGAAAGATCAAATGTATTGCACACTAAATTATCCCAGGAGATTTTGAAGAAAATTTCCAAGGGGAGGTATAGCACAAATGATCAAGCGATAGCTTATACCTGCCATGTGTTACATCACAAACTGAGAGGACAGGCCTTCTACTCTGGGTGGTGATGTCTTGGTACACAAGAACTATTTCTGTTACTGCACAGGAACAGTTTTGTTCTCCATCACAATTATTTAGTTTTCTTTTTCTTTAGAATGTTTATAACTGATACAATTATCTCTTTGTGGCAGGTTTTCAACTACATATTGAAAAAAAAAAAATACAGGCAACAATTAAATTCGTCACTACTTAAAAACTACTCACATACTCTCTGACTGTTAAACTTTCAAGAGAATAACTTGAATAAAAAAGTATTAGATTATATGGGAACAGGAATGCTCTGAAAGCTCTTCTTTTTTGTGGCCTCTGACATTTCCAATGCATAATGATTCTAATTTCAAGGAGACTAACTCCTTCCTAACTGTTTTGGCTTACTTTGTTGAATACTGTGCCCATGCAGTGCTAAAAAGACTTAAATGTGAATTATGTATTAAATGTGTATTAGTTATGAGAAGCTATGCTTGTTTAGAGTGACAAAACACTAATAGGCACTAATATTTCCTCATAGATTCAGTAAATATGAGAAATTTTAATTACATAAATTAATAAATTAATTTATTGTGATAAAAATAAACATTTTAAATTTTTTCAGTTGAGAGAGGTGGCAACAGCCTAAACCACTCATAAGATTTAAGAGGGCTGGTTTTACTCTAATTGATTCTGGATCTGAAAGAGGCTGTTCAAAGGATAGTGTTCTGTGTTTCTTTTTGTAAGTATCAGTACTCTGTTCAATGACTGAAATAAAGTATTATAGTTATCCTTTAGTAACACAAGAAAAATCAGACTGTGAAAAATTCAGTAAACCAATCTTCTAAAAGATGTATATGATCAATTTTAATTTATTTTATTTCAATGACTAAAATTATTTGCTGTTTCAGTTATTTTACTCTGCATTGTGCTTATGTGATATAGCATAATGCATTTTTGACTAATTGTGAAATTCTTGTTAATTAATGCTGCACTTCCAATGAAGACTAAGCCAAACTCATTTTTTTACTCTTACTGTGCGTGAGCGTGTGTAAAAGTTGAAAAATTCCACTTGTTAAATAGTATTATTATTTTAAAAAACGAATGTTAGCTATTGTATTTGGAAAATATTTGTGCTCTCTTCAAATCAAACAGATATTATCTAGATGTCTGCTGATGTTTCATACATGTGCTTGTTTAAGTGTAGGCTGATGAAAAAAAAAAAATACTGATTTTTTGACAGCATGTGGAAGGAGATAACAAACTCACAATCAATTTTTCTAATGGAAAGGAAATATCACTGAAAATGTGTTTATCAGAAATATTAAAAGATTCGTTCATTAGGCTACAATGGCTATTAATTGTTGACCAATTTATTTTTAAATGAATAAGACCTTGAAACATTGCAAAGTTTAGCAGAAGTTGTAATCATATTTTTCAAACACTTTTGATTCTATTTAGAAAAATGTGAAATAGTGCCTACCTATGATATTTTGAGGTAAAAAGAAGTCTTTGTAGCACAACAGAAAAACAATTACTGTAATATTTCGTCATACTGTTCTGCCGCATCTGACGGGAGCTTATGCTTAACATGCATGATGTCACAAACTGAGTGGCCAGGCCTTCTTCCTCTAGGAGTCTAGGTGGTGTTGCTTTAACTAACAGATTCTAGATCTTCAGTCTCCATGATGTAATCGTGTGATGAACATCAATTTAATGTGTTTCATCCACAAAAAACAAACCAACACGAACTGAAATGGGGCACTATTTTCCTCTTTGTAAAAAAGTAGGTTATGAAAATATCAAACTCAATCACCAGTCAAAGTGAGCGCCGGTTTGCAGACTTAAAATACCAACACTCCTCAACTCTAGTATTCTACCCACACCCACTCCATGCCTAATATAACAAATATATATGCATCACACACGGACTCGCAGTCACATTAGCTTCCTTTTGGCCTTCCACGTAGTGTGACGTTGCTTTTGCCTCTAGGGAGTGTGCATAAACTACGTGGTGGGCTACGTGGGGAGAAGGGGCGGGGGGGTGTCCAAGCCAGGCCATGTAGATTTTCGTTCATATTATTTGTCACAGTTAAAATGAGATACAGAACACACAACACTTTGTGAACATTTATTTCCACCATTTAATAATCCCCGTATGTAATTTATGATAGTCTGATTAGAGAAAACAGTACAAAATGTCTTCTGGAATCAATAAGGAAAAAGACTAGGTGCTATGTAGAGGGGAGGGGGGTAGAGACAAATGCCACGTTGGTCTATGTGGAGGGGAGGGGGGTTCACAGGAGACCAAAATGGAGCCACGTTGTTTATGGACGTTCCCCTACATCCCCTGCCCCAACAGCCGTGTGTGCCATGTAGCTTTTTCCCTAACGATTCCAGACGATAATTAAATGACAGAAATAGATATTCACAAGTTGCTTTGTGTTCTGTACCAAAGCTACATGTCTTGGTTCGGAAAACTATCCCTCACATAGCCCAGCATAGCTTTCTACTCAGCCCCTTCTCCCCCCCTCCCCCTACACCGTGACATGTCAAGGCATGGGGCATAAATCAAACAAACCCTAATGACATTAACCACCATTGTAACGGGCTAAAGTTAAGTTCGATTCAACGGAAGTTAAGAACACTGTTAATGATTTTTAGGTTGACTTAGAACGTACATTTTTTATATTTTTTTAATTTTGTTAATTAACTATTAACAGTTTTCTGCCCAACTGTGGCTATAGGCAGCATGATATGGACCACAAATGAGACAGTTTGGGATTGTATTTGACAATAAGTAGTAATAAGATGCGGTCAGAACCAATGTGTTACAGGCATCATGTGTTTGAAGTAGAGCAGTCATGCTCAGTGTTGGAAAGAGTTATGCACCAGCAGCCATTTAGAGCATTGTAAGGTGATAAGCTCAGCACTGGGGTAAGTGCTAAACCGATCTGCCTTATCTGTAACCATGATTCTGCCCTGGATAATTTTAGTCTGTGTTTTGCAACATTAACTCAGCTGCCACCTAGCTTGATTTAGGCCCCAAACTCTGATACATGCTTATAGTTATTCACTATATTCTTCAATTTTTAGCAAAGTTACAAAGCTAGATTGGCATCAGACAAAGTCTCCAAAGAATTTTATTTGGAGATTCAATTAACACGTTTGAGACAGGCAAACCTCACAACCGCTAACTGAATTTATTGTTACATGAGATGTTCTAGTTTCACCACACGCTAGCCTCAAAGTTCCACATGCAAGCCCAAAGTCTACATTCGCACCGCTGTGTGCCCACTTAGCACCACAAAGAAGCATAGTACTGCTCTAACTGAATCTTGAAGACTGTCCAGGGAGTGGCTGCTATATATATATAGAAACACCCGTGGGAATATGAAGTCTTCCTGTTTCTCACGGAAGTAGTCTGATAAACTGATCAAATGTCTGATCTCACGCTTGAAGATTGCATCATGCATATGACCTTGGCGACTTAAAATATTCCTATCGCTCTGAAACTTTGACAGTAGCTAGATTGATAAAAAAAAAAAGTGTTAATTTTGATCTTTATAAAAAAATTTCGTAGCTTCAATAGTTTGGCCATAAAAAAAAAATGTTTACTGAGATTCCCAAACTTGTTAATAACTTCTACAATTTTTCAGCTACGAAGCTGAAATAACTTTCTGTTTACTATTTTCAAAATGGTGAAATAAAACTCTATTTTTGTTGACGAGTTTTAACTAATTAATATTTCCTAAGCACTTAAAGTTATCAATCTGAAAGTGTCTTTACACAATACTACGTATTTCAAAATGATTTGTAAACAAATTTGAAGTCGCTACCTGTTTTCTTCGATTTGCTACGGATTTTTGTAAACTCTTCCAGATGTATGCTTGAGGATGATGCAACTGAAAATACTGCCTTGTTCAGTTACTTTCTCAAAACTGTAAAAACCTTATTTCTAGCTTGAATTAACTTAGTAACTGGCTTTTAAAATGATATGCAATGCCATTTAATATAACTCGTGGTTCTGAGAACAAATTTTGTAACGCAGTTACAAAATATTTAGGTTACCTTACAACACTTTGACATGAGTTTGTAACGTAGTTGGCTTTATTGGCAACTGAGAAAATGAGAAGGAAGAGTGTTTGGTATCGGTTTTAGTAGGTTACCCAAAGTAATACTTCCCCCAAAAGATAACACTAATCAGGTGTAGAGGAGAATGTAAGACTCACATTGGTAGTAGTACGAATTTTCGGAAGGAAGTTATGAGCAATCTTTAAGTCCGAACAGAGACGCTGTGTGGCAGTGATGACGCAACAGCCGGCAGGTTAATAGAAGTATGAAAGAATGGTAATAAATGAATTAAGATACCAGGCTGAAAGTATCAAATCTTTGTTTAGAAGTACAAAACATGGTTTCCAACGGAATTTAGAGTAAATATGACTAATTTTAAGGTACTTTTTCAATAAAGGAAAAAATAGTAAGTCGAGAATAAAATAAGTAGTCAAAATAAAATTATGTCCGATTAAAGGTCTTCCTGTGAAAAGATAATGACAGCAGTTTGAGATCGTTGAGTTGAGTAGAAATATGTTAAAAGTAATTCCAAAGCGAAAGCGGTTAAAGCATCGTACCTAACCAGGTTGTCAAGAATGGGTAGAAATGAAAGTTGACAAAAGGGGAAAGAAAAAACTAGTAAAACATCTGGGAGGCACCCTATTTTTATGAAAGTACAATTTTTTTAAGTAAGTTTGGTGGAAAGTTTTATCAAAATAATGCACTCTCAATATAAGATATTTAATTTCAAAGTATTTAATTGGGATTACATGATGGCTGACGAGAAGGGTTGAAAACTTTGATAGGCGATATCTTTTTAATGAAAGGGTTTTAGAAGGTAGTGAGATATACCAAATTAAAAATTGTCAAAAGCTGTAGAATTCCGGAAGATTAGAACACTCGCGCTAAAACAAATAGTTTGGAAACTAGATCTAGAAAATAGGTTTATTTAATTTCGGAAATTAATAACAACAAAAGGAGAGCAGATAGGGAAAATTTTATAAGGATAGAAAATGCTTAGGATGAGGAACTCTACGTACTCACAAAGTTTCAGGAAAATCGGAAAAACTTGGGTGGAAAGCCTTTGTGAGCGGAGCTGGGAGAGACGCTAGATGAGTGGGAATTCCCATCAGGCTTGGGTGAGCCTATATAAGATACCTGAGGCGGGACGTCGACCGCATTAGTTTTGAACTGGTTAGAGGGTGAAGGTGTGAAGTGTGGGCGAGCGTTATGGCAGTGTCGCATGGTGTGGGTGTCGCGTTAGAACAATCATGAATAAACGGACTTGGAATATTTGTAGACGGCAACTATAATTTTTGAAATAGATCATTAATTTAACAAACTTCTTTTCCATAATTTAAATTTGACAATTTGTATGATTTTGTTTGAGGTTTCAAGTGGAGTGAACTTTTTATTGTGTCTGAATTGAGTGTATGCAATTATCGTGGCATTAATCTGCAATTTTCGGAAACGAAGTCTTTCTGGTAACAATTTCTGTTGTCAGAGTGAATATGTCTTTAAACGTTGAACAATAAAATACTGGACTTTAAAATCTGTGTTGAGAACAATCTTTAGATATTAACCTTCATTGAAAAATCCCATTATTAAAACCATTTGGGTTGGCGGCCGTTCTAATTAAATTAAATATTGCAGAGAAGAAAGTATAGGAAAGAATTGATTTTGTGAACATTGGGGGACCCTCCATCACCCCAATAAGGAAGATTTTTTTTCCTACAAGTTAAGTAGATAGTAATTTTAAAATTCGATATGTAGAACATTAGCTTGCTGCTCTGCTTGAATAGAACATGTGAAAATAGCATTTTCCTCTTTATGGCGCATGTGTTTTAAATAACAAATTACAAGCTTGGGGTCTATAAAAGAAAGTAAATGAGCTGAACCTAGTCATTTATTTACTTATAACCAATATCACAAATCTATCAATGAAGGCA
Source organism: Vandiemenella viatica (assembly GCA_031002005.1). Lineage (NCBI taxonomy): Eukaryota > Metazoa > Arthropoda > Insecta > Orthoptera > Morabidae > Vandiemenella > Vandiemenella viatica. Next base: position 219,254,440 of record CM061921.1, read on the forward strand.
AACAGTGACTTAAGCAGAGCTCAGTATCAAATGAAGCTGTAGTATGAAATGGCTCCCAAACAAGGGTACTTAAAAAGAACCTGTCAAACAGTCAAGTGTTTTATGTACTCTTTAACCTCCTATTTGTGACCACTTTCATTGTTTCTGTTTCACCCATTTTGTTTGTAATTTATAGTTTCTCCTGCTATGCATCAGTAATCAGTACCCCTTTGCTCACCTAATTTTATTACCTTGCCAGCAGCCTTCAACCAAAGCATTGTGATTTAGGGTAGAGAAACATTATTCAAAGCAGAAGATCAAAGGTAATATTCAGGATGTAAAAGAGGGAAACACATTTCCATGTAGTATAAATATGATAATTTATCAATATATAAATAGCAACCTATGATTCTGAATGTGGAAAAGGAAAATCTATTATAAGTGGCATAGTTAAACAGAAACCTCTACACAGTGGGGGGTGTGTGTTTGTGAGTATGTGGTGTACTTGAGAGGAGATGTTGAGCTATTCCTCCCATTTTCCCCATCCTTTGTGATAAATGACCATTCTGTTCACTATGTCTGTTGAAAATTTTTTAATAATTTTCACATCCAGTATATCTCCTGGGTAAGTTTTATACATGCAGAGAAAGTAAATTAAATAGTAAGATATAAGTAACATTTCTGGTATTTGTTGTGTTATATTAACTACATAAAAAATGAAATTTGAACAGTTACTGGGAATACAATCCATACTCAGCCAAATTATGCTAGAAAGGTTTCCGATATAAATTCATAAAACTGAAAGAACCATGATGATCATGACGTGGGGGCAGCAACAATATAAGAAATATATTTTTAATCCAGTCATGATAATATTTTATAATATTTTTATAAAATGGAATTTTGTATTCTATTAAAAACAATATTAACAACATAAATATCCAGTTCTCATATTTGATAGAAGCTATTACATTGCTTGCAGTATGAACTAGAGTCACAGGAGATGGATATGTATTTGAGAAAAATAAGTTAAAAATTTTTCATTTTATCATTATTCATCTTTCCATTCAACAGAAACACATTCCAATGCATGTTGCTATAGTTGAACGAGTGTAACCTCACTACACCCTTTGAAGTAAGTGCCTATGCATGGAACATAATTAAAATATCTTTTGTGTATTACATGAAATAATGACAAAAAATTGCTGTCTATCAGATCACCAAAAAATACAAAATGTTAGTCATTTTAATATCAAACATTTTAACTTCTATAATACATTACAGCAATACTTTTCATTCAATCCATATGGACAATACTTATGCTAAAACATAAAAGATGATGAAAACTCAGATACTGCTTCTGTTTTGTCTATAATAACATGAAAGAATAAAATCAAAAATATTGTAATTAGGTAAAAGATTTATTAATAATGCAGAATACTAACTAAGACACTGGAGATAACTCTAGGGACTAATAAAGAAGTAATTAAACTGAAATTTCATATCAGCTGAGAGTATGTAAAACTAGGAAGATCTATAGATTCAATAGGTTAATCATATCTTATGTGATAAGGTGCCCTCTTTTTCATATGAAATAGTGAATTAACTGCATTTCTGTGCTAGATATCAACACACCAGTGTAATATAGTCTTATATACTTTTTTTCAAGTAAGGTACATAAATATTTTAATATCAGCACTTAAGTATTATTTCATTATTACAAGTTTCGATGTTGATATGTAACAGTTTAAATTTATTTAAATTACAACGTTCTTTCATGGTACAGCACAAGGCATTATCATTCATTTTTAAATCTAAAGTAGAAATACCATAATTCTCATTAGTCTGTAAGGTATGAAAAAAAATCAATAATACAAATGTGTGACAATAAAAGAAAAAGGAATGCACAGAATTTTCAGACACAATAGTTTTTTTTTTTTTTTTTAGCTGAAAAATAGTTTCAGTTGTTTTAAAACAAGTAAATATAACATATTCTCATCGATTAAGCACAGACATAAATAAAATTTAATGACTGACACTTTTGTCTTGAAATATAAACTGTACAGTGAAACCGCAAATCAAATCACCTACAAATTATCAAGAGTGAATTAAGAATTTCATAATAAAAAATACCATTGGAATATGAAATGTAACAGCAATGTGACTTTATTGTAAGTTATAAGTACCCGTATGCATAAAATTAAAAAATGATAAATACAACAAAAAAAACATGTAAAATGTTATGTTTTTTTCATTTAATTACATAATTCCAATGTGATTACTAAACTTCCATTTCACAATTGGCATTTTTATAATGACAAAATTTTATACGTAGATTAATTATGGTAATATACTTGGGTAAAATTTTTTCACAACTGTTAGTGCTTGCTGAAGTTCCACTTATTAGATTGTTTTTCTTCTAATTAATTTAGTTATTTTTAATATTCCATTCCAATGATAGCAACCATAACATTGATGTTTTATAATGTCAATACTGTTTGGATATCGTCATATGGCAAAAATAAATCTTAACGATCATTATTTTAATAATGGTGTATGGTGAAATACCTGTAATCACAGTGTGGATTTTTAATTTTTATAATTTGACAATACTAAAAATGTGCAGTTAACTGCTGAATTTGATGTATTAGGAACATGAGGAACAAGCATAACTTAACAGAAGGAAGATTTCAGATGATCATAATGTAAATGTACAACAAAGAAATTGGCAAGACAATGTAACCTAAATTCCATTCCAACACAAAACTGGTTAACAGGGAATTAATTTAAAGAAAGCATTAAATAAGAAAGTAATGATAAAATAACATTTTTTTCCAAAAACCATATATATGATCCTGTAGCATATGGACCTATCTTAACAATGTATGTATTTGTAAAATCTTTTAATGTCAGGGTTTACGCACAAAGGCTGTGCTTGGTATCAAAAGTTTCAATTTCAGTTCAAAAATACACTTTCACATGAACTGTTTGCATATTCTATCTCTATACTTTACTGTTCCAGATTTCTTTATACAATACAATACAATACATTCATTTTCCATTGATCCCAATATAAGAGACTGGCTCTGTGGGATGTGGAAAGTTGTCAATTTACAGATAAACAGTTGCATAACAAAATAATAAGTACACCACTAGATGTACAGTCATAGTATACATGGTACATTAAACACTTCCATTACAAAATAATACATACACCAGAAGATGTACAGTCATAGGATATATGGTACATTAAAAAAAAAGAAAAAAATTTAACAAAATAATACATACACCACAAGATGTACAGTCGTAACATATATGGTACTATAAACAATTACATAACAAACTAAATACATACACCAGGAGATGTACAGTCATAGCATACATGGTAAATTAATTATTTGAACTATATTTACACAAGATACTGGCAGTTATTTTTAAGAGACCTTAGAAATAAATTCTTCGACAGAGTAGAAGGAGTTGTCAATTAAAAATTCTTTCAATTTTTTTCTGAATTTATTCTTATCATCTACTAGACATTTAATATGTGTTGGGAGCATATTGAAGATATGTATCCCTGAATATTGGACCCCTTTTTGAACAAATGACAAATGACAAATGACAATGACTCAGCCTAAATCTTATAAAGCATAATTAAAAATAAAAATAATTGCTGCTATTGCTAGAAACCAATAGTTGTCAGTAGTTCAAAATTTAGCTAATTTCATACACAATATACTGAAAACATGTTCACACTGACAGTGCTAACTTAATCCTTTAAGGTATCATACTTATGATATGTTACAATTTCTATAGAAAAATGACTGATAATGGTGTTAATAAAATACTATATCTATACTGAAGAGCCAAAGAAACTGGTATAGGCATGTGTATACAAACACAGAGACATGTAAACAGTCAGAGTATGGGGCTGCGGTTGGCAATGCCTATATAAGAAAACAGGTGTCTGGCACAGGCGTTAGATCGGTTTCTGCTGCTATTATGGCTGGTTATCACGATTTAAGTGAGTTTGATCGTGGTGTTATAGTCGGCGCACAAGAGAGCGATGGTAGCGATGAGGAGGGGATTTTCCCGTATGACCATTTCACAAGTGCACAGTGAATATCGGGAATCCGGTAAAACATCAAATCTCCGACATAGCTATGGCAGGAAAAAGATCCTGCAAGAACGGGACCAACAATGACTGAAGAGAATCGTTCAACATGACAGAAGTGCAAACCTCTCGCAAATTGCTGCAGATTTCAATGCTGGGCAATCAACAAGTGTCAGCGTGCAAACCATTCAATGAAAGATCATCGATAAGGGATTTTGGAGCCAAAGGCCCACTTGTGTACCCTTGCTGAATGCACGACACAAAGCTTTATGACTCGCCTGGACCCATCAAGACCAACATTGGACTGTTGATGATTGGAAAGATGTTGCCTGGTCTGACGAGTCTCATTTCCAATTGTATCGAGCAGGTGGACCAATACGGGTACAGAGAATACCTCATGAAATCTTGGCCCTGCATGTCAGCAGGGAACTGTTCAAGCTGCTGGAGGCTCTGTAATGGGGCATGTGCAGTTGGATTGACATACCCCCGATAGGTCTAGATACGACTCTGACAGGTGACACGTATGTACGCATGCTGGATGATCACCTGCATCCATTCATGTCCATTGTGCATTATGACGGACTTGGGCCCCACATGTCCAGAATTGCTACTGAGTGGCTCCAGGAACACTCTTCTGAGTTTAAACACCTCTTCTGTTCACCAACCTCCCCAGACATGAACATTATTGAGCATATCTGGGATGCCTTGCTACATGCCGTTCAGAAGATATCTCCACCTCCTCGTACTCTTACGAATTTATGGACAGCCCTGCAGTATGCATGTTGTCAATTCCCTTCAGCACTACTGCAGACATTAGTCAAGTCCATGCCACGTCGTGTTGTTTCACTTCTGCGTGCTCGCGCGGACCCTACACGATATTAGGGAGCTGTACAAGTTTCTTTGGTTCTTCAGTATATTAATTCTAATAACACTTTAAATAGATATTTACATTTAAATAAATTTATACAAAAAATAACTTAAATGACTTATAGTTGTACTTCACAATCTTGTAGAGAAACTGTGATGATATACTATGTTTAAACAAGCATTACAGGCATAGTAAAGATGAATACTGGCACTTTCTGAGAAACAGCTGACATACAAAACACTAACGAACCCAAAAACAACTGGTAAATAAACAAATTCATTTTTCAGTCATTCAGAAAAAATATTTTGTGATGGCCATGATATATGAATGTCTCACGCAAATAAGTTTTAAGGTAGATGATGATTTGGTTTTCAGTTTAAAACAGGAAGACCCATTATTAATGTAAAATCAATTAGATATTTGCACCAGGAGAAATGGATGACATGAATAAATATTTGTGTGACAGGGTGTTGGTACAGTCCTCCCCCTGCATTTCCAATTTCATCGAGCAAGAGCTGCAGTAAACATTGCATCATTCATTACTTGCATGTATGGCAGTCAACTTGAGTCTCACATGTCTTACATTTTACATAGCAACACCACACAAACTGGCATTGACATATCTCAGCATGTTTGATGACCCACAACAAAGAAGAAATACAGACAGAACAATGACATATCACTGCAGAAAATATTTTTTATTAATCAGAGTTTACAGCATGATGCCAAGAAATCATAAACAGAATAAAATTTAATTTAAATTTGTGTTACTGTAGGAACATGCAATTCTCATACCACGAAATTCATGTTTCTACAGAATGAGCCTATCCACAAAGTTAGAGGTTAGTGGATAAGAAAATTTGAAATTAAATATGAAGATAACATGAAGGAACTAAGGAATCTAAAAAAGCTTAAAGGGGCTGGTGTTGATAATATTATTACAGATGTCTTAAAGATAGTAGGATGGAATATTGTACCTTACCTCAAAACATTATTTAAATTGAGTCTGGATACTTGTTGTTTACCAGATGACTGGAAAAGTGTGATAGTAGTTCCGGCCCATAATGGAGGGGTGACAAACAGGGTTGAAAACTAAAGGCCAATCACCTTGACATCAGTGATATGAAAATTAATGGAGAGATTAATATGCAACCATATCAGCCATGTATGTGAGGAATGTAATTGGTTTTCAAGGCGGGAACATGATTTTAGACAAGGATATTCATGCAAATCTCAATTAGTAGGCTATATGCAAGATATTTCTGATGAAATGGACAAGTGAGGTTGATATTGTAGCACTAGATATTTCAAAGGACTTTGACAGAGTGAGCCATAAAATGGTGCTAAATAAGGTAAAAACTATTGGAGTGGTAAAAAGGTGAATGGCTGGGTAGAAAAATTCCTAAAAGGCAGAGAGCAACAAGTTAGTGTAGGAAATGCAGTATCGAAAGAAGCAGATGTGGACATGGGAGTCCCACAGGGTAGTGTATTGGGAACATTGTTGTTCATTCTTCTAATGAATGATTGTGTTAATGGTTTACTGTCAGAAGTTAGATTGTTAGCAGATGACATAATGCTATATAAAAGGATCAAAACTATAGGAGACTGTAAACAGCTGCAAGGTGATCTAGATAGAATAACTAGCTGGGTGAGTCAACATGGGATGAAGTTAAATGCAATAAAGAGCCAGCTTATTAGGTACACAGATAAAAAGCTAAATGTTGATTATGATTATCAGGTGGGGAAGGAGCTACTTATTGAAGACTCGAAATGTAAATACATTGGCATAACATTTGATAGCAAACTTAACTTGTCAGGACACATTTGACAGGTAACAGGGAAAGGGTTCAAAATCATCCACCTTTTGGAAAGAATGATGAGGAGATGCACAAGGGAAGTAAGGGAATTGTTGTATAAAACTTTGGTCAGACCATTGACTCCATGCATCCTTCAGAGCTGTCCAAAGAGTACAAGGAGGCAGAGATCTCTTCTGAATGGCACATTGCAAAACATACCAGATATGCTCAATAATGTTTATGTCTGGGGAGTTTGGTGGCCAGCAGACGTGTTTAAACTCAGAAGAGTGTTCCTAGAACCACTCTATAGCAATTATGGACGTGTGGAGTGCTGCATTGTCCTGCTGTAATTGCCCAAATCTGTCGGAATGCACAATGGACATGAATGGGTGCTGGTGATCAGCCAGGATGCGTACGTACATGTCACCTGTCGAGTCGTATCTAGATGTATCAAGGGTCCCGTGCCACTCCAACTGCACTTGCCCCACACCATTACAGAGCCTCCAAGACTTTGAACAGTTCCCTGCTGATATGCAGGGTCCATGATTCCATGTGGTTGTCTCCATATCAAACATGTTTATCCGTGCGATACAACTGGAAACGAGACTCGTCAGACCAGGCAACATGTTTCCAGTCATCAATAGTCCAATGTCAGTGTTGACAGGCCCAGGCGAGGAGTAAAGATTTATGTTGTGCACTCAGCAAGGGCACACAAGTGGGCCTTCGGCTCTGAAAGCCCATTTTGATGATGTTTCATTAAATGGTTCACACGCTGACACTATTTGATTGCCCAGCATTGAAATCCACAGCAATTTGTGGAAGGGTTGCTCTTCTGTCAAGTTGAACGATTCTCTTCATTCGTAGTTGGTCCCGTTCTTGCAGCTGCAGCAATGTCGGAGACTTGATGTTTTACCGGATTCCTGATATTCGCGGTGCTCTCATGAAATGTTCATACAGGAAAATCCCCACCTCACCGCTACCTCCGAGTTGCTGTTTCCCACCTCTCGTGTGCCAACTATATAACACCACATTCAAACTCACTTAAATCGTGATAACCTGCCATTGTACCAGCAGTAACCGATCTAATGCCTGTGCCAGACACCTGTTTTTTATATATGTGTTGCCGACTGCAGTGCCATACTCTGAGTGTTTACATATCTCTGTATTTTCATATGCTTGCCTATACCAGTTTCTTTTGCTCTTCATTGTAATATGATAAAGGAGCTGGAGTGGGGTTCATTGGAGGATAGAAGGTGGTTGAAGAGAGTCATGGGTGTGTACAAGGCCTATACTGGCAATGAAGTGTGGAAAGATATTGGTGGGAAAATTAAGAGAGGTGCTTGGAAGGCTAAAGTTAACTATGACCACAAGCTGGCACTTGATTTCAAGCATAAGGATGTGGGAAAATTTTCTTTTGTAGGAAATGGTGTGAGAGACTGGAACAAATTGCCAAGAGAAGTGATGAATAATTTACTGGAGAAACTGAAGAAATTTAAAGTATAAATTAGTAGTGGGTAAAAGTAGGTTGGAAGAGGAAAGGAGAAAGAGGGGTGTGCAGGGAGATTGCCTCCAGAGTGGGCACTCCATAACAATTTTATCAATTATGTTATACCAATTATATTTTAACATCACCATCACACAGCACCCTCATGATAACAACGGTGTATCAATAGCCTCAGTTTGCACATAAATAATACAGTAAAATGATCTGACCAAAACTTACTTACATGATACTTCTTTCTCTGTATTTATTTAAAAATACTAAAATTAACATATAAATTCTCGAAACAAATTACTTGATAAAATTCAACCAATTCACTTGTTTTGATATGTTAAGTTCATTCTGGTAAGTGCATTGACACACAACAGAATTGACAATAAAACATCAAAACGATATGCTCTAAGGTAATATGAAAAAGAAAAAGGAAAACCCATATTTTACCAAAGTTGGAGATAGGAGTGCTGCAACAATAAAAAAGAAAGGCCAAGCTAAGTGCACAGTATTTATTCTTGAACAAGATTAGCTTATAGAATGAACTAAATCTTATCATGTGAACTATAAACAAAAATAATATTATTTATCACTACTGGAGACAAGATGGATGGAGGCAGAGTGAAAAGCAAAAAATAATAACGTTGAAAATTGATTCTGGCATTGGTCCACTGGATGACCTAGGATACTGGTATAAACTATTTGCCTATGATTAGTTCATATATGATGGACATTTAATCTCTGGTTGCATGTGTGAATTCCTGAAGACTAAACTAGGATTTATTTCATCACTGGCCAATTTAAACTGACTCAATTAAGTTAGAATTTTAAATTATCAACTAAATAGCTAAGATTAATATTAGTGAGACAAAACATTGTTGCTGATTAATTCTCATTTCTTTATCAGTAGCTTCATTAATTAAGAAATAGTTAAAAGCTTGGTAGTTGGTATAAAAACAGCAAGTTATAGTTAAACTTTGTAGTTTAAGTTACTAAACAGCTTAAATTACTTTGTAACTAAATAAATAATTTTTTTAGATTCTGGTTGTATTAGACAGAGTTACTAACAAATATTGTAGCCTTTTATACTGTCTTAAATACAAATGTTTGTTGTTTTATAATTATTGAAACTATAAAATAAAAATCTGATAGTAATAAAATAAATAATCATGAAATACTGATTACCGTTGTTCACATAAGGAAGGATTACATCGGAATCAATCCTCAAAATTTGATTACAGATTTTACTTTGAAATCATGAGAATAAGTTATATTTATGACTAGTCTTGTCATAAATATAATGATTATTTAATTATTTCTAAAATACTCATTCTGATTTTATTATTTCTAAAATAGTAACTTGGTAGTAAAAAAAGTATTTTTATCTACTAATTAATTACAGTAAGGCAATTGAGGAGTATAACTTTGATCTACTATTAAATTGAAAAAAAGGTGTTTTGTATACATTGTATTAGACTACACTGTCAATAAAATTTAAGATTATTTTTTTTTTTTTTAATACTTAAGGTTCATTTAGGAGGTACTAGAATTATTTAGGAAATGCCATACCTTTAAAGCGTGACGCCTGTCACAGGGTTGTGGTGAATGTGAATGGTGTGGGTTGCGGTAAGTTTAAGAAGTGGTTTCATTTGAAATGAAATTGAGAGGAAACACAGGCCCTAGAAGAGGCTCTCCCTTGACTTTTTCCACTATGTATTAGGGACAGGAAAGTTACAAAGCAGGGAGACAGGCAAAATGATCAGGGAGTTAAGCGAAATGGTTAGGGCCCTTCAGGTTCAGCTTATAGAGGTGGTGTGTTTAGTGGGAGGGTGAGAGGAACGGTTGGGAGTTGATAGGAGGTCATAGGAGAAATGCGGTTAACAGGACAATAAGCCAAATACTTAAGAAATTGTGAGGAGAAATAGGTTTGACCTGCAACAAGAGTTAAGATGTTGGATTAATTAAGGTGCATCAGGCATTTAGGAATGGAGGCATGCAAGGGAAAAAAAGGTTCTGCTGCTAGGTAGTAGCCATGAAAGGTGTAGACCCTCTTCTGCATGATCAGTTGCAAAAATCGCTATACATGTAATCCAATAGGAGCATAATCACTACTTAGTCCGGTCAGGTCAAGGCAAGATAAGTCAACCTGAAGTCGCACTGCCACAGATCAACAATTGTCAGGGAATGTCCATAAACTACGTGGTTCGATCTAGATGAGTAAGGTGTTGGGTTGAATGTTAAGCTGGGCTGTGTGTGTGGGAGTGGGGGGGGGAGGGGGTAGAGGGAGGGATTTCTGACAAAGGCACGCAGCTTTCCATTCATATTATTTAAAATAAGATACAAAACACACAACAGCATGTGAATATTTCTATCCATCATTTAATGTCTCCATATGTAATTTAGATTTCCTGTATACTAACAGTGGTTAGCAGGCGTATGACTTTAAGTCATAGTGTTGTGTTGCACGCATCTGGCTCATTTGAACTAACAGACACACCATGGCATATTACCACTAGAAAATCACTAGCCATGCTGCACCTAGACTTAAAATCGCTTACAGATACCACCCAGGATATTTCAAGGCAGTTCGTATTGTTTTTATGGTTTAAAATAAAGCTGTTTTTCTTAGGATTCCCCACGTATGACCACACTGCTCATTGATAAAATAATTCTAATTTTGTTTTGCTAAGTGAATTTAATTGCAACTTTGTGTGCTCACTGAAGAGTTATTTTAGATTTAAAGCGTGAAGTTGTGGTCTGCTATAAACTTTACGAGGCTTAACGAAAATGATTTTCCATTGAGTTTTCACTATCCAATGCATTATGGAAATGTTTCAAGCAGACCAAAGAATCATTTCCTGGTAATTTAGAAAGAAAGGTGACAAAAATACATAAAAAAAATACAGCAAAATAAAAAAATAATTCAGCTCTAGGTGATCTATTTTATCAATTAATGAACAATAATGAATGAGATAAGGTGAATGTTTTTTAGTAATACCTGAAGAAGTAAATGATCCTTGACTGTACCTGAGAAAGGTGTTTCCCCCCCCCCAATTATTGATGATTTGCAGGCGTAGCTAACATCAAATTTCATTCAGAATATTTATGGAGCAGCTATAAACTACTGGCTCTGTCTAGGAGGGTTGGCTGGAAAGCTATGCTAGGCTACATGGGGGGGGGGGGGGAGGTGATTGTTCGAGCCAGGCCACATAGCTTTCCATTTATATGATTTGTCATAGTTAAAATGAGGTACAGAACACACAACAGCATGTGACTATATATTGCAGTCATTCAATATTCTCCTTACCTAATTTACGATAGTCTGACAAGAGATAACAGTTCAAAAAGTCTTCTGGAATCAATTGGGGGGGGGGAGGCAAAAACTACACTGGGATCCCTGGGCATTCACAGGAGGCCAAAATAGAGCAACATAGTTTATGGACGCTCCCATATCATTATAGAAAAGTATATTGCGCAATTATCAATTGTGTTAATAATATACGACGATAGTCTGTGCAGAGGAAACAGTAGGGGGAAATGTCTTCTGAAATGAAGGGGGTTGGGGAAGCTATGTGCCACATAGTAGCGAAGTCAGGCTACATGAAGGGAGAGGGAAGATTCAAGGGAGGCCAAAATGAAGATGTAACATTCTGCGCGGAATATATGACTCATAGACAAGAAATGACGTGACACCTAGTTTTGTCATTCACCTCTGCCAAATATCAATACCCAAGAATAGAATAAAAATATAAACGTCAATCGCATAAGCTTAACATAAATTTTTTCCGGAGTATTGGTGAATATTGTTGTTCTTATTATTGTTGTTGTTTTATTATATTATCATTATTATAATTTTTATTACCATATTATTACTAACTATTAGCAATGAGCAATAGTGGCTACAGATATAAATTCTAAATTAATAGATCATTTTTTTTTTTTTTTTGTTATCTTTCACTCCCCCAGCTGAAGGTAGCTCTTTTCGGCCTTAGGATAAGGTTTTTTTTTTATTGTTTTAATTTATTTGACTCATTTCATTACATTACATTTATTGAGTTTGGGGTTTATTAAATTACATTTATTGTGTTTGGGTTGTTGGTTGCTGGTTCTGTGGACTTAACGTCCTTATTTTTCATTGATTTAGTCCCCACTGGGGGGTTATTGCTGATATTAACTGCGTAAGTAATTTTATAAGTTGTGTCATCTGGTGGATCTTGGCTCCCTCGGTTTGGTAGTGTATCCTTGGTATTGAACACTGCCGCATTCCTGTTCTTGGTGGGATCGGGATTTGACTTGGTGGCTCCATGCAGGCGGAACCCAGTCTTGTCTCGGTGATGCATAGTTCCGTGTTTCCACCTTCCTGGAGCCTTCTTTTCAGTTGGCGTTTTTTCCAGTCACGGCTGAGTCTGCCGCTGTTTGCATCTTGTCTACTCTCCTTATCTTTTTCCGTAGAGATTGTCTTGGCATTGTTGTTTCTACGTTTAGCGGTAATCGCTGTTTGCAGATTGCGGCGGACAGGGCAGCCTGCGTACGCTGCTGAATGCGGTCCTCGGCAGTTTGCACATGTTGCTTCAGCGTCTCTGGATCTGCTGCAGTTTTTGATATTATGTCGTTCTCCACAGCGGACACAGCGTTCTTCAGCGTGACAGTCCTTAGCATAGTCCCAGAATTTTTGGCATCTGTAACACTGTTGCATGCTTGTCTTATTTCCCGAGTTTCTTTTCTTGATATGTTTATCGGCCGACTTGTCGTTCGTATTTGCTGTCTTGTCGTTTAATTGGCTGGCGGTGTTGTCAGTTGTTCTTGTAGGCTTGAGCGTTGGGTTTCAGGCGTTTTCTCTTGGTACAGGATTCCTTTCTCCTGTAGTATCCTGATGAAAACCGCCATGTCACACTTTTTGAGGTAAAGTAATCCCCACTTGTCGCCTTCCTCTGTGGCTGTCTGACTCCTCTGGTGTTGCGGGTTGAGCGTCATCATCTTCGAGACTTCGGGCCTGGTGTCTGCTCTCTGTGATGTAGACATCGGTGTGCTTTCTTGAATGTCGGAAATGGTCTGCCACTCTTCTTGATTATCACGTTCATCTTGGCTGCTCAAGTCTTCGAGGCTGTTATTCTTTAGGTCCACCAACTTAAAGGAGAAAGTGAATGATTCCTCCGCTGTTTCCTGGCTTGATGAGCATCCACTTGTTTTCGTCCGTGACGAGTCTTCCCTGCAGTGTCGCGTCTGCGTTGGATCCTCGTTTCTTGGAGATGCCCTGTTGGTTGAGCTAGGCGATGTGGGCGTCATCAGAGGATACACCACGTTGTACAGGTACTGTTCTTCGTTGAAGTATGTCTCAAAGACCGATGGAAATGGGATTTTTCTGTGTCGGTCCTCGGTACCATTTTTGTGTACTGGCACGACGTGTTGTGCTAGCTCGTCGTTACCGCATAAGGCTCCATAGAAATTCGTGAATTCAGTTGGCAGTCTCCACCTGTAACACTTGCCGTAGACGTCGACATGTATCTCCATCTGTAGCGGTGCATTTTCGCCTCTGAGGTACGCTATCCACCCATCCTTCGGTATATCTTCATGGTGTAGCGGTGCATTTTCGCCTCTGAGGTACGCTGTCCACCCGTCCTTCGGTATGCCTTCGCTACGAAGCAGCGAAGGCATATACGACCGACACCATGAAGATATACCGAAGGATGGGTGGAAAGCGTACCTCAGAAGCGAAAATGCACCGCTACAGTTGGAGATAACCATTCATTGGTTATATACGTCCTTTTGCTTATCACTAGTTCCGAGATTTAAACGTGCGCAAAATACATCTATTGATAACTGAGAGCAAATTTATCATATTCGTAATAAGAAAGAAATTTGATAACTCGTCTGTAGCAAAAAAATTAAATGTTTGCTAATATTACCGACATAACTATTTATTCAGTACGGCTAAGTGATTATTTCGTTGGCGATATGAGCGAAATCTGGCTTTTGTTATTGGAAGTACAACCGCAACTAACCCTTGAGAGTGTTTCTGTTGGCCGCCAGGAGCGCTGCTAACAAGCACACTAAAGGCCGGTATACATCAAAATGCTGCAAAGCACGAACTGGTCCGAGGCGATGCGAAGAGACTGTCGTTTAGAAAAACAGAGAGTAAAATGGGAATTCTTCGAGGCTATCCCAGGAGAGAAAAAAATCGAGTTCTTAGCAGCGTGGGAACAGGCAAGGGTAAGTTAGTCCGTAATATCCAGTATTTGAAACAATGTAGTTTTATTTCAATGAATCCCAGAGTAATATTTACAATAATTATTAAGTCATAATTTAAGTGTTAAGTTTTATATGTTTACAAAGTAATTTTAAATAATTAAACGAATTTATTTTTGATAGGAAAGACATTTATGTTTCTAAGCGATTCGCTTGGAAAAGTCTAAGATTCTTTGATGATGCAGCTGATTTTAGAGAAACATCAGCTATAAGTGCAATTGAAGCACTAGCAATAACAAATTGTCACCGCGCTTCATATCCACGCTCTAACTTGTCAGAACAATTGAATGAACGTATACCTGTCTCGTTCGATGCCTCGGCGATCTGTGTACGTGCAACCAAAGTGCAAAGTGTACATACGATACGTTCCGCCTCGCCTCAGTCCCGTACGTGCGTTGCCATGTACTGATTTATTTATTTATTTATTTATTTTTATTTTTTGCTCCGGTTGCAATTTTCCTACACAATTACCCCTTTGTTATTATTATTATCTTATATACTTTGAGTGTTAAATTCCTCCGTCCATCTACTTTTGTCATTTACAAAGTTTCATTTTAAATTCCTTCAGCGTTTTTGGTAACTTATTCATTGCTTTCCTCAGCGATTTATTCCAATCCCAGACAGCCTTACCCACAAAAGAAAATTTTCTCACTCCCTTACACGCGAAATCGAGCTTGGTCATTTATTCTATCCATGTACTAATGCTAATTCTTTGACCAATATCCCTCCGGGTCCCATCACCAGTTGTCGCAGTAAATATTAACTCAGAAAGACACAACTGTCCATGGAATGGCGAAGATTTATCTGAAGAGTTTCGTTTCGCTAATATTATAATACATCTATTAAAATGTTGGATAACTGCTTAAGAATAATACTAGAACATAAGTAATGAGAGAACCCATTCATTAATATTGGCAAGGGACTTTTAAACAAACGGTCTATGCCAAAGTAAGAAATATAAATTCGTCCTCTACTCTGAACTAGTTATTATTATGCATAAATATAAAAAATTCTAAAAACTCATTAAACTAGAATAGTAAGCATACTTGAACAAAATACCACATATGACCGTTCCATAACTTTTTATTGTTAAAGCTTAAGCAGTGTGACGTTTGACAAATTATTTTCTCTAAAGTTAAATCGAGATGTGGATAACATGTAAATTAAATTAAATTTAAACATAGATAAAATAGAAAGTAAAATAAAGCAAGGCAGTGACAGTTCGTATTGTTTTAATAGTTTGAAATAAAGGTGACATAATTAGGATCACCCACACCGCTCATTAATAAAACAATTCGAATTTGGTTCTGTCATGTGAATTTCAGTGCAACTTTAATGGTAGTGCTCTGTGAAGAGTTATTTTAAACCGAGCGGGGCGGTGTAATGGTTAGCGTTCTCGCCTCGCATTCGGGAGGACGGCGGTTCGAATCCCCGTCCGGGCATCCAGATTTGGGTTTTCCATGGTTTCCCCAAATCACTCCAGGCAAATGCCGGGATGCTTCCTTCAAAAGGCCATGGCCGAATTCCTTCCCATTCCTTGCCCCCATCCTTGCCCCCCATCCTTTCCCGTCTGTAAAGACCTCGATGTTAAAAAGAGACGTAAAGCAGTTACCAAAAAAAAAAAAAAAAGTTATTTTAAGTTCAAAGTCTGGTGTCAAGTGGTACTGTACAATAAACTTCACGAAGCTTATCGAAAATATTTATGCAATGAGTTTTCTTTTTCCAACAGAGTTATAGAAATCTTTTAAGCAGATCAAAGAATCATTTCGCTGCTAATCTAGAATGAAAGTTGATAGAACTGCAGCAAAAGAGAAAAAAAGTCCAGCTGTTCTTAGTTTTTTTTACGCGGCCGATATAGTTTTTTTCTATTTTATTAATTAATGAACAATGATGAATGAGTTAAGGAGAATGTTTTTAGTAACACCTCAAGAAGAATAGGATCCCTGACTGAACCTAAGTAAGAGGTTTTCCCTAATAATTGATCATTTACAGGAGTGGCTGCTGTTAACATTTCATTCTGATTATTCATAATTATAGAAAAGTACATAACACAAATTTCTATTGTTCATTAGTTAAGACGGTGGTCTGACAAAGGGAAACAGTAAAGAACGACTTCTGGAATTAATAGTGAAAAAAGCTACGTGCCACACGGTAAGGGGGAGGGCGAAAGTTACTCCAGGCTATGTGGTGGAGGAAGGCTACAGTGGAGGCACGTAGTTTATGGACGCTCCCTAACGCCGTGTTGTGATATGTGGAGCTGACGTCTCAACCGTCCTTCTGCGGTTCCTCATCCTGGACAGAACTGCGTTTATATATACTGTATATCGGGTGCCATTATATACCCTTAAGCTACATGTCGCCTATGCGCGGCTCCCGCGCGAGCCATGTTCGAACGCGCCAACCCGGTTATTTGCCGCGCGAGCCATTTCTGCTGACGAGTGCGGCGGCCGTGCGCGGCAACGCAACCCAGCCAGAATTGCACGGAAAACTATGCAGGAACGGTCTTTTCGTGAATCCACCACGTTTCCGGTGCACGTGCAACTGCCACTTTTACTGTGATGCATCACATTGGATGTACTATAATAGGGAAGTGAGGAGGTTAAAGAGGTTGGTAAGAAAAGAACATAACAGAGTTAAGAGACAGCAGGGTAGTAGGGAATATTTAAAACAACTAAACAAGGACTTAATAACAGCAAAGAAAATGGCTAAAGATGGGTTTATGAAGAGTATTGTCAGTGCAGGAGGACCATTGACTGATTCATCTAGAAATTTCTATGGCTATATCAGGAAACTGAGGGGAAGGGAGGATGTAGAGATGCTTATAGATAAGGATGGAGAAGTAGTTACTGAGGATTTGAAAAAGGCAGAGATTTTAAGTAACTGGTTTAGTGAGAGCATTGGGAACAACAAATCAGAAACGGGAAGGTCTAATTCGGATAACGAGCTTAACAATATGATTAGAAATAAAGATACTAAAAAATTTGAAATTCATCCTGAAGAAATCATGAAGGAAATAAGAAAGCTGAAAAAAAATAAAGGGGCTGGTGAAGATAATATTACTACAGATATCTTAAAGATAGCCGGATTTGACATTGTACCTTATCTTGAAATATTATTTAAATTGAGTCTAGACACTTGCTGCTTACCACAGGACTGGAAAAGTGCAGTAGTAGTACCGGTACATAAGGGAGGGGTGAGAAATAGAGTTGAGAATTACAGGCCAATCAGTTTGACATCAGTGGTAGGTAAATTAATCGAAAGATTGATATGCAACCACATCAGAAATATATTTGAGGAACGTAAGTGGTTTTCAAGCAGGCAACATGGTTTCAGGCAAGGATATTCATGCGAATCTCAGTTGGTGGGATATATGCAAGATATTTCAGATGAAATGGACAAGGGAGGCCAAATTGATAGTGTAGCACCAGAACTGTCTAAGGCGTTTGACAGAGTAAGCTATAAAATGGTAGTAAATAAGGTAAAAACCATTGGAGTGGATAAGAAAGTCATTTGCTGGGTAGAAGAATTTTTAAAAGGTAGAAAACAGAAAGTTAGGGTAGGAAATGTAGTATCAAAAGAAGTGGAAGTAAAAATGGGTGTACCACAGGGTAGCGTATTGGGACCATTGCTATTCATTATTCTAATGAATAATTGTGTTGATTGTTTACTATCTGAAATTAGATTGTTTGCAGATGACATAATGCTGTACAAAAGAATCAAAACGATAGAGGATTGTAAACAGTTGCAGGGTGATCTGGACAGGATATCTAATTGGGTTGGTAAACATGGAATGAAGATAAATGCAAAGAAAAGTCAGCTTATTAGATACACAATTAAAGAACAAAAGGTTAATTTTGAATATAAGGTGGGGAAAGAATTTCTTGCTGAAGACTTGAAATGTAAATATTTTGGAATTACTTTTGATAACAAACTTAACTGGGCAGGACACATAGGACAGGTGGTAGGAAAAGGTTTCAAAGTTCTGCACTTGTTGGAGAGAGTGATGAGGGGATGTACGAGAGAAGTCAAGGAATTGGGTTACAAAACTTTGGTCAGACCATTGCTCGAATATGGTAGTGTAGTATGGGACCCTCATTTTACGTATCAAATACAGGAGTTGGAGAGGGTGCAAAAAAGGGCTGCTAGATTTGTTTCTGGAAATTATCGCAGAATGCAATCAGTGACGGATATAATAAAGGAGCTAGAATGGGATTCATTGCAAGACAGGAGGAGGATGAGGAGGGTCATGGGAGTGTACAGGGCATATACTGGCGATGAGGCATGGAAAGATATTGCAATAGGTATGAAAAGTAGTGCATGGAAGGGAAAAGATGACCATGACCACAAGCTGGCACTCGATTTCAGGCACAAGGGTGTGGGAAGATTCTCTTTTTAGGTAAGGGTGTCAGGGATTGGAATGAGTTACCAAGAGAAATGATGAATAATTTACCGAAAACTTTGAAAGAATTTAAAGATAAAATTTGTAGAGGGCAAATGTAGGTAGGTGCAGGATAGGGGGAAGATGGGTGTGTAGGGAAATTGCCACCGGAGCCTGTGCTCCATTGCAATTAAATTAATACTAAAAAACTAAACCAAAAGTGCATTGAAATATAACGAAATTGTATTGTAATAGTATGCGGTATGGTGTGATACTTATGGAAGACATGAGATATGAAGCCATCCAGGATACAATAAACAAATTTTACATGAATGATAGCGATAGAGTTCTTAAAATCATTAATTCAGCCAATTGTGATCAAAGTGAACATTCAATTTCGGAATGCGATTTCAGTTACTGAAAGACGCTGTAACTACAAGATTTCTAGCAATTGAAGACTCATGTGTTAGCCTGCAATACCTTTTTCGTGTGTCAAAACAATCATTTTTGAGAATAGGTCTAAATATTTTTGATGCATGATGCAGTGCTCTGAAAGAATGGGTAAAAGAACTAATAACCATTTTATATTAAATTTTTTACTGTTTTCTTTGCCACCTTACAATTGTATTAAAAGACGAAACTTTTCATTATCCATGGTAGCAAACTGTCACTGTACAGCGTGAGCCAACTCGAACAGAGACCCCCCCACCGTCACAACTGCGTGAGAGCCAAGTAGTGAAGGGCCAGGGCCTTTGCCGCTTGCGTAAATACCCACAGAGAATGGCTCGCAGCGCGGCTTAGGGGCTGTCCATTGATTACGTGTGGTGAAATGAGAGGGAGGGGGGCGTTCTGGCGAAATCTCACCAAGCGGGGAGGTGTTGACAGAAATATCACGTCGATAGCTTTTGAAATTCTTGCAGTACAGTAGAGCTAAAAAAAGAAAGGTCCGCAAACGACATGGATACTGACATTAGAGCGGGGGGGGGGGGGGGGGGGGGGGGGGGGGGGGGGGGGGGGGTGTTGGGGGGTAGGGGGATTTAACCGCCCTGGAAGAAGGAGAGCTAAAAAAAAAAAAAGAAAGAAAAGAAAGATCTCCAAAAACTACGAGGTCGATCAGCCGGGGGCGGCAAAATTCCGGAAAAAACGTCACGTAATTAATGGACGCCCCCTTATTCGACTGCGCCAATGTTCGAGTTAACACATGAGCCAACAACATATCCATTATGAGCAGCTGGCGTGCAACCCAATGTTCGAGGGTTTGCTGCGCATAGTGGATACGCAGTTTTGGCCTGCTGGACGTCTAAAAAGTTCGGTCCTCTGGACGTCCGAACCATGATGGGATTGTTGGCTAGGTGGGGCGCGGCTCGGCATGGTGGAGGGGGTCGGCGGCGTGGTAGCCGGAAGGGGACGACACGTGACCTGTTCCATCCGCACTAGAGACATCCATGCGTCGTGAAGTTTAAGCCCATTATCATCATTTATATTATCTGGACGTTTGCCGATCTCCATCCCCTCTTTTACCCTCCTTGACCACCACTGATCTTCGCGCAATATCAGACTTGTGTTTTCGAAGTTAATGGCACCACTGGTCGCGGCAGCAAAACAGAGAAGTCGGCAATTGCAAGGCATGCAGCCGCGACCATTCATGCCATTAACTTCGAAAACGCGAGACTGATATTGCGCGAATATCAAAGGTGGCCAAGGAGGGTGGATGAGGCGTTGGAAATAGCCAAACGTCCAGATAACATAAATTGTGATAACAGGGTTAACGCATGGCTGTCTCTAGTGCAGACGGAACTAGTCACGTGCCTCCCACCTCCACCATGTCAGGTCGCTCCCCATCTAACCAACAATCACATGATGGGTTGGACATTCCAATTGGTCAGAAGGACCGAACTTTGTAGACGGAGAAAATTGTGAGCATTTTATGTAACCTTACGTTTTTTAGAAGCCATTTCCTTGTTAAAATAATAAACTATTATTTACTGAATGTTTCAATGCAACTGTTGTTGAATTTTGGTTATTTTTAGAAGCGTTTCGTCTTCCGTCGAGGTATCTCTCAGAGGTTGTCCATGTCTGGTGCGCCACCACGCTCCCAAGACTCTTATCTATCCTTACAGGCTGTGACACTTGCTGCTAGGACTGTTGCTTGGTACAATCTGAATTAATTCGGATTTAGTGACTTCTCTTATCCCTAACTCTTTGTGGCTGAGTAAGTTATGAAATATATAAAAGCAAAAGAATAATGTTTCTCTGTTGTACCAAATAACGATATATGCTTTAAAAAAAATCTAACTACCTTAGTTCCAAAATCTGACAAAATTTTTCAGTTTATGTTGTTGCCTGAGTGTTGGTTGCTTACAGCGTCAACGTGAGTTCGTATCGACAGACCTCTCCTTGTCAGTTTGACCTTTTGTCAGTAGAGGACCCAAGGAGGGTGGCTAAGAGGCTTAAGGTCTCCCCCCCCCTCCCAATAGCATCTATGTCCACCCCTCAAATTAAACCGGATATTATCCTACTTTCTTAGTACTGTACAGATTTCATCCATTTTAAGTTTACGTGACGAGTTTTTAATCCACGCTCCACTGACACCATAGCCCTCACTACCCCCGCGCTACCACGTGGTACGAGTGGGCGCACCGCGTTGGTGCCTTTGATGTACGCTTTGTCGAACCGAACATAATAGAATGTGCGGTTCAAGAATTTTTTAATTATTATCTCGGCAAGATTTTGTTTGTTTCTATCAAACTTTTTTAAATATGGCATCAAAACGAAATCAAGGAAATCTTCCGGCTTTTTTTTTTTTTTTTTTTTTTTTTTTTTTACTGAAAACAAAGAAAGACGCAAATGTAGCGAAAATCAACCAATATTTCCTGTAAAAAATGTCATCAAGTTATCATTTTCAACTCAAAGTTCCTTCTGATTATTTTGTACGTACTTAAATGAAATTCATATTCATTCAGTTAATTTTGTTGATCATTATTCGGTCGATGTGGCATGGGTAGCTGTTGACTGTGGCACTAGATTCTCTCTGCCTGCCCTACAAAGAACAGCGTGAAGTAATATTTAATGTAAATAATGTAATATCAATCATCGGATTTGTTCGGTTTGAATTCTTTTTAAACTAGCTTTCTCCGCGCGCCTACCGCTACCGCCGTGATTTAATAGATTTATACCGCATTATTCACCTAAAATCGGTCCATAATCACTTAAGGAGTTAAAGTATGTATCAACAAGATCAACTTTTACTGTGGGACCAACTTGGAAATTGCGAAGAAAACTGTTCTGTTTTTGGTTGAGTGGGTTAGATATATAACTTTTGTAGGGAATAGCTGATTTTTTTCAAGATTTCAAAGTTGATCCCATAATCTGAAAAGATGTTCATATTGATTGATGAATATTATTTTAACCCCTTAAAGGATTATTGGACATTTTATAAATAGAGCAGTTCCGAAGAGTTAGTTTAGTTGTTTGCAAGTTGTTGATTTGGTTATGTAGGATTCTCTGCTTTGTGTACAAGTTTTAGTTTATGTTTGCTGTTGTTACAGATCCAGAACCAGTACCAATGGTTAGTACATCCACTGCTTGTGCTGAAAATCGTTTACAACACAATACAATACAATACATTCATCTTACATTGATCCCAATATAAGAGATTGGCTCTGTGGGATATGGAAAGTTGTCAATTTACAGATATACAGTTGCATAACAAAATAATAAGTACACCAGTAGATGTACAGTCATAGCATACATGGTACCATAAACAATTGAGTAACAAAATAAATACATACACCAGGAGATGTACAGTCATAGCATACATGGTAAATTAATTATGTAAACTACATTTACACAAGCTACTGGCAGTTTTTTTAGATACCTTAGAAATAAATTCTTCGACAGAGTAGAAGGAGTTGTCAATTAAAAATTCTTTCAATTTTTTCCTGAATTTATTCTTATCATCTGCTAGACATTTAATATGTGTTGGGAGCTTATTGAAGATATGTATCCCTGAATATCGGACCCCTTTTTGAACAAATGACAATGACTTGTAATCCTTGTGAAGATCATTTTTACTTCTAGTGCCATAATTGTGTATATGTGCTATAATTGTGTTTGATATTCTTATGTAATAGTAAAAGTACTCAGTGACGACAAAAAGTTTAAACATCTGACAGTGTTCTTAGAAGCACCTCATAATCATGAATATCCATAGCAGACAGAGGGTGGGCAAAAAAGAAATTTTCAATCTGATTGGCTAAAGGAATACTCCTGGCTAGTCTATAGCCAATAACAGAACGGTGCATACTGTTTGGCTTGCATACTATTTTATGGTCCAGATAGTTGAGGCAAGCATTCTGTGAATCTAGGATCTTAGTGCCTTATCCACTTTGCAAATCAGGAAAAAAAGCACCAGAAATTTTCAGAAAAAATTCTGCTAGTGATTACCACAAAATGGCAGTGTTAAAAAGTAAACATTTCTAAAGTTCATTTGAAAACCCTGAAATTGCTGTAAATATTTTAATCAAAACTGAGAAACTGAAAATGATTAAATCAAATAGAGAGCAACTGATTCCTATAGTAAAGATGATCATATTATGTGGTCGAGAAAATACACCGTTAAGAGATTGCTGAGATTATGGTACACTGAGTGATGAAATCGGCCATGGAGAATTTTGAGCACTTTTAAAATTTTGCATTGATTCAAGTTTATCTCTACAAAATATTTAGAGACAGTGTCAAAAAGTGCTACATATCTTAGCAAAACATCTCAGAATTAGCTGATTGCTCGTGAGCATTGTGCAGCACATAAATTAAACCTAGCTATGGTGAAGTCCTGCAGCTTGCCTAGTGTTTGCAATACGATGGGAGTTTCAAGCAGTGGTACCAGTCAACAAAAAGTTTGGAACTCATCAAGCGAGCTATCCTTGAAAAACATCCAGAGGCGAAAAAAGTTTCGAAGCCTTAGTGATACACACTGTCTTCAAAGGCATGATGCACTCCTTCAGTTGAAAGAGCTCTTCGACTCCACTGTACAGCTTCCTGAAGAAATAGACAGAAATTCTCTGTCATCAAAAAGTGCAAAGTCTTCTGGCTTCGATTCAACGATTCGACTTTTCCCTACCTTTGACAGTAACTGCCACTGTATTTTAAATTACTGTATCACTTTCATGGCAACTCAGGCTATTGCATTAGAACTTAACCTTTGCTATGAGATGGTAGACAGTGTAATAAGAACACTAGAAAGATAAAGAGAAACTAACTATGAAGAAATTTTCAAAGAGGTGTGTTGTATTGTAGAACCTTTGGAAATCTCAGTGCAGGCACCCAGAATAGCCAAACGCTCAATTCACTGCTCAAATACAGAAGCATTTGAAGCTAAGGAATACTACAGGTGAAATAAATAAATAAATAAATAAAAAAACCCTTTAATCCATACACATGTTTTGCTTAATGCAGCATTTCTTTCTTTTTTTGTTATGTAGTATAGAGCTAGAGAATAACATCATGTCATGTTTGTTTTAGATTGAATGTATTCCTTCCTTTCATTGATTTGTTTCGGCACAGTCGAGGAGTCACTTTTTGAGAGCAAAGCACTCTTCAATTCTTGATATGTTCACACTTATTCCAGATGCCATCATAAAAACAGAAAATCTAACCTCAGTAGTGGCAGCTGAACGTGTTTACAGCATCCCCTCTCATTATCGGGAGAAATAACTCTTTGGAGGGAATTTTGGAGAGATAGGAATTATCATGCAACTTAAGAACAATTTAACTCCTTGAATAATTAACAAAAATTTACAGAATGTAAAGCATCTAATTGCAGAGTGTATTCATACTGCAGGACTTGGAGGGGAAGAAGGTGTGATTAGTCAGAGCTGGAAAATTAAAAAAAGAGACAACAACAATAGGTAAGAAAGTGTTGATAAAAGATAAGTTGAGTGATGAAATTGATTAATGAATGGGCTATTAATTAATAAATGGGGAAAAATTAGAATAGATCCCAAATTATTTGCAAATAACAAAAAATAGGGAAAGTAGACCTATCACTCACCAAGATGACGGTGGGAGAGCATCAAAGAACTTACAAGAAAAGAGATGAATATAAATTTGCAATAGTTCAGCATAAAACCTTATTTGTGCAAAGAGAGATGAGCAGTGGCTAGGGAGGAGTGCATACATCAGGAGTACCACATGACTCACGTGATAAGTCACAGTGAATAAATTACAACAGGTCTCTTCACTAGAGATTAAGTTTCAGAGAAACTACTTCTTTGATGATTCTTGGGTGTCTGGACGATGGCGAGTCATGATTCATGTAGCCGACATTTCGACTATCCTTCTGTGTTCTTCTTTCAGTTCTAACACATCGGCTACACAAATCATGACGCAGCATCACCCGGACAGCCAAAAATCAACGGACTCTGGCCACGGAAGCCTATGACTACAAACAACTTCTTTGCCTAACCTGCTGTAAGTGTACAGTCAACATCAGCCTCAGTGTTGAAATAGTGGAGATTTTCCAAGCATATGATTGCAACAAAATCGCTATGAGCATACTGTCAGAGTATGTTGTGAAATCATGATAATTCAATGACTAGCTCTGCTGCCTTCTTCGGGTTTTAATCCATCTGTACTGGTCTAAGGATTGACATCTATTGAGTCAGCCTCAATGCTGCTGGCAAAGTAATGTTTCTACAGAATAGTGAAAATAATTTAATGAAGCTATTATTTTTCTAAGTCAGAAAAGGAAAATAGAAAGTACTTCAGTAACATTGAGAAATGAATTATGAAACAACAAAAAATTGTTATCTTCCAATGCAAAAATATCTGACAATTATGAGAAGTAAACAGCTTTTAGGTAGTGAAAATAGGGAAGGATAAGGAACATATTCTCAGCTCTTATCAAAGATGAAGGTAGGTGGGAAGCAATAATTGGATACTAAACCTTATTTATGTGAATTTATGGGACACATGCTAGAGGATCAGATGTGTACACACTGAAGCTCAACATGTGGATAAACTATGAAGTGGCCATAGAGGAGGAAAGTAATCAGTAGATAATTAATAACTATAGAAAGGCATTATCATTGAAGGGGAGGCACCACAAGGGCCGGCATTAGGGGGGGGGGGGGGTAAGTGGGTCAAAGTACCCGGGCCCGCCGGCTGATGGGGGCCCTGATCACCGACTTTAGGGGCCCTCAGGTCATGAATCACCTATTGTCCCCCACCCAGTTTGTAGAGGTAAAAAAAAAAAAAAGGCTGCCCAATTTACCCCGGGCCCGATATTCCTAGCGCCGGCCCTGGGCACCACCCCTGTAACCACCGGCTCTTTCCACTATGCCCATCTCAGAGTTCATGCACACAATGTCCTTGATTTATGCACATCTAATTCCATTACCGTGTGTCTCATTAGAAAAAAATATATGTATATTTTGTCTTCCCATTCTCTCTCTTTTTTTAAATTTTTTTTGGAAAGTACCTACTATAAGGTGAATTTGGTGGTTGAAATGACTTTTACATCAGAGATATTTCTTTAACTAATAGTTAATGAATAGATTAGTCTGAGTATATATGTATGTAAAAAGTTTAGGTGCCCACTGAAATAAGATTTTAATTGTTTCAATACCATTCTTCAGATCTAAATCTTCAGGGAAAATTTGAGGGTTTAACGACTAGTCATTCAATATATTGTCACAGATTCAAAATTACATTTTTTTCCATTTTTGATTATAATAGAAAAAGGAGCATTAATTTACCATACCATAAGGTGCAACAGTGGAGTAATAAATATAATGCATATTTACATAGGAAGTAAAGGGTACTTTAAAGTGTAAATAGGTTAATGGTAGAGAGGAAGGCCAGCTCTTATCACAGCAGAGGGCACAGCAGCATAGAAACAAAAACAAACAGACACAAATATATATATTTTTTTATTTTTTTATCAAAAGCCATTCTCCAGTAAGAGGGATGGTTAAAGGCCTACCAGTATGTTATTGCAATAATTCAATACATTACAACAATATAAGTGGGGAAAGAATTTTATCAGTTATGTACTGAAAAGTTGAAGCCTAAGGTGGTTTGTATAAGTTAAATAATTGACTTGATTGTGATAAAGCATATGTTCTACTTCTAATTTTCCTACTTTTCTTTTTCACTAAAATCTCATTTAAATTCTTTCAGTATTAGAGTTTAAATGTTCAACATACCTGTCAATAATTTATTCCATTCACTGACACCCTTACCTGAAAATAGAATTTCCCCATTCCCTTAGGCTTCGAATCTGTAGCCAGTTTATGGTTATGGCCATCTTACTCCTTCTATGTACTACTCCTAATTCCTTTTCCATCAATACCCAACCATGCCTTATCACCAAAATAAGTGTTGTATATTTCTGGAACCCATCTCCTCTCTTTCAGTGACTACTAACTTGGCTCCATCCTTGTATAAGTTACTGTCAATAGTAATAGCAATATCCATAAATAAACTAATTGCCCTCTCTTTTATTTAGCACCTATAATTTGGATCAGATCAAATTAACCAAATTCTCTCACTTCCCTGGTACATCAACCTCTTTATCTGCTCCAGTAAATGCAGACTTTGAAACCTCTCCCTAATGGTTTGAAATAGGACAGTAAAATATTAATATTCTGACTCGTTGGTTTATAACACATATGCTGAGTTGTTATGAGGTTGTTTAAATCATATCATGCAAGTTTCAGAGTTAGATAAAACGGTACAGAGGTTAGTTTCACTAAATTTGCCATTCTGTAATAGTTTCACAGAGTTTCAGAAGTGATTAGTAATTTTTGTACAATTCTGAAACTGGAATTAGTATTGCACAATATATTCCATCAGATTTGCGGGTGGTACAAAGCTAAAATCAATAGCAAATAATGAAATTCTTATTTTAGGTAAAGTTTTTAATACATTAGATTAAACTGGAATTAGAGTTTATTCTGAGGAAAATGTAGTTAGATTACACAGGAAAGACATTTGGAAATTTAGGAACTGATCAAAGTTTAAATCATTACTAGAAATGTGTAAGAAATAAATTAATTTTTCTGAGATAACATTCATTCTTTTTATAGTAAAATAAATTTATGGGGAGGAAAATACATGGCCTTGAATGTATCAGTGTGTTCTTGCAACAGAGGAAAGATGTTTCCTTAGTAAGGAGAGCTAGGAGTTGTTAGGATATATATATATATATATATATAAAGCTGCAAGAAGTAAGAAATTAATCAATAGATATGGGAGGAGAAGATGGGTTAAGCTTCAAGGAAGGAGATTGAGTGGTTTAATTTATTTATTTATTTATTTATCAATCTTGTTCCATGGATCCCTGCTGAGGAAATACCTCTGGGATGTGAAACATGTCATTGTTGATATATATACACATAATATGAGTCACATCATAGTAAATATATATATATACATATTTTACAAATACAAGAAATAATAAACATACATTTTTGCAACTGAGTTTTGCAAACGTCATAATGAGTACAATTAATTATTTTCTTCAAATTCTTGAATGGAGTAGAAGGAGTTGCCAATAAGATAATCTCTAAGTTTTTGTTTGAATACATCTTTATTATCTGAAAGCTGTTTTATACGATTAGGTAGTTTATTAAACAGATTGTATCCCAGAATAATTAACTCCTCTTTGTACTAATGACAGAGATGTTTGTGTTTTATGCAAGTTATTTCTGTTCTTGTATTGAAACTGTGTACCTGTGAATTAGGTGTAAACAGGTTAAAATTTTCTATGACAAAGCTCATGAGAGAATATATATACTGAGAATACATTGTAAGAATATTGAGTTTCTTAAAGAGTTGTCTGCAAGAAGTTCTTGGTTTACCCTACACAGAAAACCTAATAGCTCTTTTCTGTGCTATGAAAACTTTTTTACTTTGTGAAGAGTTTCCCCAAAAAATTATGCCATATGACATTACTGAATGAAAATATGAGTAGTACACCTGTTTCATTAATTCTATATCTGCTGTTAGAGAAAGTGTTCGTATTGCAAAGGTGGCACTACTTAACTTTGCCAGTAGTGTAGTGATATGATCATGCCAACAGAGTTTCTGATCTATTTTAATACCAAGAAATTTTATACTCTCTGTTTCTAAGATTGTGTTGTTTTTATAGTTTATACATATATCTGGCTGTGCATAGTTTTTTGTTTTAAACCTAATATAATGTGTTTTTTCAAAATTTAATTTTAATGAATTTGCCTTAAACCAATTTGCTACTACTCTAAGTACTTCATTTACATTAAATTCTATAGTACTGTTTGGTGTTTTACGCACAGTCAGGTTAGTGTCATCTGCAAATAAAACACTCTTAACTTTGTCGGATAAATTTCCAGGAAGGTCATTGATGTATAACAGAAAGAGGAGGGGACCTAAGACAGAGCCTTGTGGAATTCCATGTTTTATTTTCTCCCAGTCTGATGAAGCATCTTTACTTATTTTAGAATCAAAAATTGAAACTTTTTGCATTCGGCTTTCAATGTATGATTTAAACCATTTACCTGCGGTCCCAAAAATACCATAGTATTCCATTTTTTTCAAAAGTAATTCATGATTTACACAGTCAAATGCTTTTGCAAGATCACAAAATATTCCTACAGGATTCATTTTATTATTCAGTTCCTCAAATGTGTTATTTAAAATGAATATATAGCCATTTCTATGGATGATCCTTTTTTGAACCCAAATTGTGAATTAGTTAGGATATTATAGTGTGTAACTTGTTTTATTACTCTTCTATACATGACTTTTTCAAAAACCTTTGAGAATGTTGAAAGTAATGAAATGGGACGATAGTTGTCTACACATGTTACTTCTCCTTTTTAAATAATGGTTTTACAACAGCATATTTTAGTCTATCGGGAAAAACACCTTGTATTAAGGATTCATTACAAATGTGAGCAAGTACATGACTGATACAGTCTGAACATCTTTTCAGTAATTTACTTGAAATATTGTCATAGCTGGAAGAATTTTTAGGTTTTAATTGTTTAATGAGTTTATTTATTTCTGAGACTGTTACTGGTGGCAATTTCATCTCCACAAAGCTATTTGGGAAAGCAGTCTCAAGAAGCCTTAGAGCACTATGTGGGGATTGCTTTTCTATGCCTAATTTATCTACTACTGACGTAAAATGTTTGTTAAATATTACTTTATAGTAAGAACGAAAAAGCAGAACTTTAGAAATATTGATTTTTTTGATGGATTATTCATAGCTAATGAGAGTAGAAGGAGACTTATGACTGGTCAGTTTAAGCAGGTTTGATTGGAGGCCTTGGAGAGGATTTACCATCCCTTACAAAATGAGTCATAGGGAATGGCAATTCAGTTCACTTGGAGTATTATAGAGCACAGATGCTGCTGGTCTTGAGAGAAATTGACTGCTGAAGTCCAGTTTTTGGTATTATATGACCGGTTTGAGGCTGTCAGGTAACCTAAAGTTTTGTTATTTCATAACCAAATATGTCTATAGAGCATTGAGCTCACCACAATAACATTGCAGATCAAGTTTAAAGTCCTTTGCTTAGGTATTTCAAGTGATATTTCAGAATAAACAGCTTATAAGGCAGAACGTAGTATTAACAATTTCAGATAATGGGATTTTAATTATCTCAGAAAAGAAACATTCCATTTATTTTCAGAGATATTTCAGACACTAACTAGCAAAATGAGATTTGTACCCCGAAGGTACGAATTTTTCCCAAAGATTTGGGAATTTGGAAATCGAGTTTGTCTGAAAGTAGAATAACACAGTAAATACATTTAATATTCCAGAAACCACAGTATTGAAGATAGGGAAACAGTTTAAAAGGAGCATGATTTTTGCACACATATCATATAAAATTTTGAGAGATATTGCTCTAATTTAAGGATGATTTTTGGGAAGATTTTGAAAATTGGGTACACTATGAGTTTAAACTTTCATCAAGAGCAGTATGTTTAACTGAAAGGCGAATTTTTTCTGAGCATGACACATCAATTGATTTTTGAATATATGCATTAGTTTGGCTGATATCAGCAAAAGAAATAGTTAAAATTCATCAAATGATGGCGGTTTCCAGTTGGAGTTTGGTAAGAATTCAAACTATCATGAAGAGGGGGTTAATTTGTAAAATGATGAAAAACTATCAAAGAACTGTTATTACAGTTAGATAGTGACGATACCTCATTGAAAATGTTATGTAGAATCGTTCAAAGCATGTTTCAGAGCTGTAAGTTAAGTAGTTCAAAAGATATAAATTTTTGAAATTACACTTCATGTAAAAATTTTCGTTCATACAGTTTAAAAATAGTACAAAGTGAATTTTGGTATCAAATGAAAGAGGAACAAGAATAAATCAATTTAAAGGTTGTTCCAACTTCGTAGCTCTAAAATTTTGGGAGTTATAAACATTTTTGGAATTTCAAAGAAAATAATTTTTTACGGTAAAACAATGATAGTTACAGGAATTTTGACTATGATACTTTTTAACGTTATTAGTTAAGCTATCTACTGTAAACATTTCACATCAATAGGAATTAATTTTATCCCTAAAAGATTTTGATGATGACGTGTGAACAAGGAAAATTTGGGTTTCTCACGTTCCGGACCCCGATCACCACTAACGTTATCCTATCCGTGCTTCACACCAAGAAAAATACAGCTCCCAGCCCTGACTCCATCACATACAGACACATCAAGCACCCCATTCCTTTCATCAACTCCTAGCCCACCTATATACAAATATCCTGTACTCCGGCATCTGCCCTCACAAATGGAAATCCTCAAAAATCCTCATGTTGTCCAAACCAAATAAGCCAAAATCAGACCCCAACTCATACCAACCCATCAGCCTCACCTCCGTCTTCAGCAAAATATTCAAAACCATATTATCAAAAAGAATTCAGCAACACCTATCCCAACATTCACTCCTATCCCCAGCCCAGTGCAGTTTCCATCCAAAACTATCCACCCAAGCTCAACTCCTCAAACTAGTACACCTCCTCACCACCCACATCAACACCCACCGATCCACAATTCTCATCCTGTTAGACACAGAAAAAACTTTTGACCGTGTATGGCACGCCGGACTCATTTTTAAACTGCAAACCTTCGCCTTACCCATCACATACATCCGTACAATAGACTCGTTCCTCACACACCGTACCTCATTTGTAGCCATAAACAATTTCTTCTCCCCTACCACAGGTGTCCGCAAACGATCCGTCCTCTTGCTACTCCTATACGTCCTCTACATTTCTGACATACCCATACCTGCACCACCTACATACATCCTCAAATACGCCGATGACACCGCCTACCTAGCCATGTATAAATCTCTACAACTATCACAAAAAGCCATACAGACTGAACTGGACAAATTTGTACAACGGTGCAACCACTGGAGATTAATCATCAACCCTAACAAAACCGAAGCTATCATTTTCGGAAAAACAAACAGAAAATACCGCCTTACCGATTTCAAAATTACCATCTACAATCATCCCATCCAGCAACAACCACTGTTAAATACCTAGGCATCATCCTTGACTGACATCTAACCTGGACACCCCAACTCAAAACCATCACCTCCAAAGCAAATACCCGACTCAATCTACTAAAACTACTCACCAGCACATCTTGGGGATTCCGCAGCAATGTTATCATAAAGACCTACAAAGCCTTCCTCTGCTCCATCCCCACCTATGGTCACCTCTAATGGTTATCCGCCCCCGACCACTTCTACAATAGACTGCAAATCATGAAATGCTACGCACTCCGAATCGCCAACTGTATCCAATTGCCATTACCCACCCATCTACTGTATACCCAAATAAAATTCCCCCACATCCTGATCCACTTAGAATACCTCTGCATAAAATATGCAATCAATAGTCTCCTTAACAACAATCCTATTACTCTAAACCTAATCATCGAACCCCATCACCTCCCCACCTCATACAAATATGTAACACCCACACTCCACCTGCTTAACATCCTTATCCAAACCCAACACATAGACCACCCACCACCAATACCCGACCAAGAGAAGCAACCCAAGATATACCCCACTCTTTAACAGATTTAACTGAAAACCATCTGTAAAACCCACTTGAAATATTGTTAAAACTAAAAACAACAGCACTCTGATTATGTAAAAAAAACTGAAATATGCCATTGTGATATAATATTGTAACATTTATTTTTATAATTACATCTATTGTAAAATATGTATTTTAGGCTGAATAGCACGATTTGTGTGCTGCCAGCCTACCTTCCCTCACCAGGGGTAGGAATGAAATGACGATAAATAAATAAATAAATATATATATATATATATTAGACATTGGGATAGGAGAAAAACCACCGCTTACCAAAGATGAGGGCTCCAGCGGCGTCAAAACACGAAAAAACACACAAACACAAACATAATACAAATTTTCGAGCTTAGCTCTTCATCAGGTTGTAGGACCTCATCCTACAACCTGATGAAGAGCTAAGCTCGAAAATTTGTATTATGTTTGTGTTTGTGTGTTTTTTCGTGTTTTGACGCCGCTGGAGCCCTCATCTTTGGTAAGCGGTGGTTTTTCTCCTATCCCAATGTCTAATATATCCGCTCTCAGCGCCTTTGTTTCCAAACAATATATATATACACACACCAGGAGAAGGCATGCCTCTCCTGGGGTAAGTAACTCACGATACCCTAACCAACTAACAACAACTCCTACATCATCCTCATCCGTAGTATAGATTCTGTCATGGAAAAGGCAGTATCTTAGCCAACAGCCCTTATATCCCACCTTAACTGTCACTGACATTTTTTTTTCCAGGGGCACTTTTTCCCTCTGCCCTGTCTCTTCTTTCAAAAGTTTCAGTCTATCCTATCCAACGGACCCCTGCAAACAGGCCAATGCCTGAACACACGGAATACATCACAATACCGTTCCTGTGATCACCTATTGAATTTCTAACTTAATGCATGTGCAGAGGTGAGCAGTAGATAACAGTAAGGCCGCTGTGCTTGGAGGAGCAGGATTTGGGGGATCTCCCATCAATAAAAAAAAGTTCCTCATGGCCATTCAGTAAAAATCGTCTGAGCAAGCACCACGTCGCTCTGGCCCATGTATGGGCGCGAAGGTTTAGGCAGGAGTTGACAGGAGATACCTTGACATAGTCCTTCCGGCAGCCATCTTTAAATTCTCAGTGTGCGCATCTAATACTTGCAACCTTCATGTGACTGTAAGCAGTTAGGGGTCTGAGCGTTGGCCTGGCTCGAATCATTTATCAGTACTTGCAATCACTTCATTTGGTGAAGAATTCCGATGCCTAAAGAATTGTTCTGTGAACTTGTAATTTTTTCTGAAGAATATAGTGATGATTTAGCTTTCAATTCCACATACATTTCCTGATTGAGGTTATACAATCTCGTAGCGACTGATTAACAGCAAGAACAATCCTATTATCCAAGGGCTACACATCGCGTTAAGAGAGTCAGGTTAAGTGTTTGGTACAAACCCCAACTAAGCACTTGTTCCTGACAAGACACTATTAAAATGTTTCATATTAAGTAATGTTTTACTGACAAAAAAGTTATTTAATGTTAGGGAAAATATTTAATTTAATGTCAATTGCAATGGAGCACACTCTTTATGGTGGCAATATCCCTGCACTCCAACCTTCCTATGTCTTGAGATATTTTTCTCTCTCCTTTTACTCTTTCTTTCTTCTCCACCTACCTGAAACTGCCCATTACAAATTGCAACTTTAAATTCTTTCAGTGTTTTTGCTAAACAGTCCATTATTTCCCTTCGTAATTTATTGCAGCCCTGACTAACTTACCTGAAATTTCCCACTCCCTTTTGCCTAAATTCAAATGCCAGTTTATAATTATGGTTATCTCTTCCTCTCCATGTAGAGCTCCTAAACCTTTTACTAACATCGAGCCATGAAGTATCACGTTTATAAGCCTTGAATTAACCAAAAACTCTTAAAACCCATCTTCTCAACAATTATAGTTGAAATATTATTTATTTTGTTGTTTGGAACAATAATCAATTTTTATGAACTCTTGATTATGTATGACTGAATGCTTTGCAAATAACAACTGTTCATACAGTTTCCAGAATAAGCATGAAAATTTCAAAGCATAAAGCTTGGATAAAATTACAAACAACTTTACAGTTTGTGTTGATAGCAGAAAGATCATTAAATCAATGATTTAAATGAATTTTAATCCTTTATTTCAGTAGAGCTCTGAACCAGTTTTAATCATAGAGCATTACGTCATTAAGAGAGCTGGCTATTGAATTTAAAGGGTACAAATATGAAAAATATCAAAGCATAATTATTTTTCTTTTTGGACAGCAAAACTGCCCCAAGTTCACTATTTGATTTTATTGTTAAAGCGTGTGACAAGATATTCACACTTCATGCCTTCAACAAACAATTTCTCCTCCACCTTGAATCATATAAAATCTTCATTTTTCTTTTTCTGTTGCTAATAAGTTGACTATTTTTGGCATTCATTTTAATTCTATGTTGTCCTACACAGCTAAATATCTTGTCCAGATTGATCTGTAGCTATTCAGAAACTTTTCCTGTCTTAATGCCACTATATAATATTAAGAGTAGTGTGCCGGTAGATCAGTAGTTAAGGCACTTGCTTTTGAAAGTTTGCTGCTCTGATCCCAGTGTCAAACCCCGGTGGGTGCAGGAATTTTTAAGAAGTTGTTCTGTGGTTCAAATTCCATGTTAAACTGTAGGTCCTAAAGGAAAGGAACTGGCCATTCTACTTCTGACGCAATGGCTTAGTGTGCCACTTTCAGGAGGATCCAACCAATCTTCAAGTTGTGGATTAAATTAGATTTTTATATATTTAATATTAAGAAATCAGCAAGAACCTAATTTGGGAACTGTAACCTATCAAGAAAATAATTCAAAAGAACAAAGAACTTTAATGGTCCCTATATGCCACTTTGTAGCACTCCTGCTTTCACTTCTACTTCTTTTTTTATTGCATTTACTACCATAAATCTTTTACTCCTGTCTCCTAAGAATTCCTCCACCCAGCAAGTCACATTTTCATCCACCCTAATGGTTTTTACTTCATTTAGCACCACCTAATGGATCTCTCTGATAAACGCTTTGTAGTGATCAGGTGCTATACAATCAAATTTGCATTCTTTGCCTATTTGGTTAAAAATATCCTATAGCTAGTCTACCAACTGAGAATAACATGAATGACC
Source organism: Vandiemenella viatica (assembly GCA_031002005.1). Taxonomy (NCBI): domain Eukaryota; kingdom Metazoa; phylum Arthropoda; class Insecta; order Orthoptera; family Morabidae; genus Vandiemenella; species Vandiemenella viatica. The sequence goes on from CM061921.1 coordinate 219,290,572, forward strand.
TCTTATAAAATCATGTTACTGATTTAAAGACTACTACTCGTATCTTCTTTTCTCACAGGTATTTTAGATATAGTAGGATAACCAACAGCTGAGGTCAAACCAATTGCCCTGTATTCTTTAACCCCATTTGTCTCCCATCCTTAATGAACTAATGCTCCTATTGCACTTCCCCAGTCCTCTGGTATGTGGCATTTCTTCAGGCCTAATTCAAATAATATTTTGAATATTCCCTTATAGTTTTACTACCCTTGCCAGCCCATTTACATTTTTTTAGTAAACTCACACTCTTACAACATTCAACCTGCTTATATCCAATTAGGTAGAGAAGCTATTACTGAGTTTTCTTCCCCTATCATTGGACGACAGTCCATGTAACTGACCCATTAGAAAGACTTACCTAATATTTATTTTTTAATATCCTCAAAAAAATTCTATTCATATCTATAATTCTTTGAATACTATCTCATTCTCTCAATTTTTAAACATAGCCATAGAAATTTCTAATCATACAGTGTTTCCCCTTCAGTCATAGTATTTTTTCATTAATGTAACTTTACTATTTTCACTGCTATTAATTCCTTGTTAAGTTGTTTCAAGCTTTTCCTACTGTCTTAATGTCTCTTAAACATGTTGTGTTCTCTCATAACCGACCTCTTTATCATTCTCAGTCAGCTATTATAACATGTAAGTTCAGTGGTTTTCTTTATTTATTCTTTTGGAATAAACATTTCTACTCCCATTTTTACTATCTCTTTAAAAAATTTCCACTTACTCTCCAGTAAACTGGTAGCCTCCTGCTACACATTGAACTTTTTTTCAGAAATCTTTTTTGAATTGTAAAACCAGTGCCTTTTATATTTGACATTTTAATTTTTTGAGAATGTTTTAATCCTTCTTATGTTCATCACAACTGCTTCATGATCACTTATTTCATCTGCTGTCTGAGAACCGAAAGAGTTATCATCAGTTTTTATTAGAAAGTTTGTAGTATCTAAAAACATGGAAGTGAAAATGGAAGTGATAGAAGGTGGTGTATTGGGACAATTGCTATTCACCATTATAGTGAATGTTTGTTTTGAAAGTTTACAGTCAGAAGTTAGGTTATTTGTAGATGGAGTAATGGTATATAATATCATAAAATGAGACAACTGGAAAATGATATCAGGGAACCTAGCTGTGTAGGACAGCATGGAATGAAGATAAACTTCAAGAAGAATCAGCTTATTAGTTCACACCCATGAAAGTAAAGTTAAAAAAAATTTAAAGGTTGGGGAAGGAATTGCTTTCTGAAGGCCCAAGAATAATATCCTGGCACAATATTTGACAGTAAACTCAACGGTGGTACAATTGGAATGGGGTGAAAAGGAGGGCAACTAGACTTGTTTGTAGAAATTACCTTATTATGCAATCAGTAACTGACATGATAAATGAGCAGATCTGGGAGTGATTGGAAGATATTTGCTGGGAGTTTACACAGTATATATTGGTGATGAGACATTGATGGATATTGGTAGAAGAATTTGAAAAGTATATAGAAGGGGAAAATTAATTATAACCAAAGGCTGGTACCTGATTTCAGGAATAAGGGAATGAGAATATTTTTTTTATTTATTTTTTATTATTATTATTTTTTTAATGTAGTCAGATATTGAACTAAAGTGTCATCACAATCAAATTAAAGTATTGATATCCAAAATAATTTGCTTTCTTGTGTTATGTTCATCAACTTGTGAAGTGTACTTCCCTAACTAAGGTATTTACAAACATCTGTTATTAATCTTATTTTCCTCCTCTCAAAATTAAGTTAATTTAAATGGACTCAATTATGACCATTCTATTTCTACCTAAAATAGTTCCTCTCCAAGAACCTGATAATGGTAATTCATTCTCCCACTATGGTAAGCAACCTAAACTCTTATGTTTGCCTCTGTATCCTCCAAGAAATGTACGCGTAGTATTGCACAACTGTCAACTATGAACAACAGTCTGTAAGAATATAATTGAAGTCATGGCATAACTAATGTAACCATACGTTCCACTTTGGATGGGTTAGTTGTGCTTGCAAGTTGTCTGTCCCGCTGTACCCGATGATAATAAAAATTCCCACTTTCGCAAACAAAACGAAAATTTATTATATCTGTCTCTTTGGGTCTGAAATAGATGGTGCAGTATTTGCTGCGCGGTGGTAGAGTCGATGCATGGACCATTGCTGATCACGCAAGGATTTGTTATCAGCAGCCACGATATGGAAATGATCGACAGTTCGATGAGTTTTTGTTTATTTCAAAGTAAGTTACAGATCAAAAAATCATTAGCTGGAATGCTGAGAATGTTGCTGGGGCAGAATTATTTCAACACTTTCGTGCTAACACTATCAATTTTACGAACTATTGAATATGTTAGATGTCTGTCTGGAAGTAACACACCTGTCGAAAAAATTTCTCTGGTATATGAAATATGGACCAGTTGCAAAATGCAGTTTAGTGTCGTAGTATTAAAAACAATTTTGATTACCAAAACTAACATCAACAAATCATTTAATGAGCTCCATTCATACTTGAAAACTAGACCCGATGTTTTGAAACTAATTTGTTTCGCCGATAAATAGAAATAACTGGCTAGTTGGATGTTACATGTCAGACACTAAGGCTGGATAACTTATTATAAATGTTTAGTAAAAACTAGTAAAATACGATTTTTTTACAATATTCAAAAAGTGTCCCCCTCTGACGAAAAAATTCCTCAGGCGTGAAAGATATCTGACGAAAAAGATATATGGTTTGCGTCAGCAGTAGTTGTCTTAGGTCATGAACCATTATTTAGGCTTTATACAACCACAACAAAATGCAATGAGAAAAAAACATCGCTTATTACAGCAGCAGTGCAGAGTCGAGAGACACGCTAACAGCAGGGAATACTGACCCACAGTTAATACACACAGAAGATATTGTGACATACTTAAAACCAAGGCAAAAATATGCTACAGTTTGACGACTTGCGGTAAGGAAAGAATTAAGCTGTTAAGTGCTACAGACATGGAAAGTGATGTGTTAATGACAAAATAAATGTTATGTGTGGATGTCTAAAGTGTTTATTATAATTTGTGAAGGGAAGCAGATAACAGACATTGTAGCTGTTGGCATTAGAAAAATACGAGTAAGAAAAGTGTACCACGCGATGTTAATGGAGGAGACGACTCTAATGTCGATTATTGAGAAATATAACAATTGTAGAAGTGGATTAAATAAGTGTTTCAGATGGAAAACCGAAGCAGCAGATGGGAGAAATGACATCATCTCAGCAGCAGGCTGAAGAGTTACGCGATTGGAGGTCTCAAGATTCAGTCGCTAGAAGGAAATTAGCTACATCGGGTAAAACATTGTGTATTGGAGTGCTTTTAGTTTGTCAACAGATAGACAGAGGTCCACAGGGAGTGATGAGTCGGGCTGTGGCACCGCGAGGAGCCACTGGCCTCATTGGTCAGCAGCGTCCTTGGATTATCAGCAGAACGTCAGCCGAGCAGAGGTGTCGAGACAGCAGAGCGCCCACACCCATGAACAGCAGTCACGAGGGACATCGGAAACGTCTATACCAGGAAGACGCAATCTTTGAAACAACACACATTCAATCTAAACATTGTATCCACAGTACACACAGCATCAACGCCTGTAAATCGGGAAAAGAAAAGGATTGCAAAGGAAACTTTTGTCTGGAGAAATTATGTAAACATAAACTTATAACTTAGATTGTATTTGGTTTGTAAGAGAAGCCAAAACGTTTTGGGGGAAGGAAGGTGTAGTGAACCAAGGTTTTTAGAGACTTATTGGGATGTATGAGATTTAACAAAGTACTATAGCAAGCTAGGTCAATTACGACGGCAGTTGTAAACAGTTGCAGCACGAAGAATGTGTAAGCTCAGAACGCAGCGACCTGCATAGTAGGTCAGAAGAGTCAGCAATTTCATGCGAATCGCGACGTAATTCAGCCAGAGATAACCTCATCAATGGGCAAAACGGTTGGCTAGTAGATATCCCAACTGGATCCAATGGAGTGTGGGGAGCGATTATCAAAACTGGACAGCGAGAGCAAAGAGAAGTCAATCCGAGCGAGCTGCAAGGACGAGACGGCGCTGCCGCGACGAGCTAGACGAGCGGCGGTGCAGGCAGCAGCCTCAGAGGACGAGAAATGGCATCATCACAATAAATACGGATGGGAAGGATCCTGCTCAGACGCCGTTAGCTACTTGGGGATGGTATAGCCAAATGGGATGCCAAGGGAGATGTTAGTCTTGGCCATTAGTCGCAAAGCTATAACTGACCTAGTTCCAATGGAAGGCCTAATGGGTTGGTAAAATGGTTAATATGTACTTATTTGAATAAATGTAAATGATGTACATAACCAACTGGAGTATTATTAACTTGATCTTCTGGTCACGTGACATAGAAGTCCTACCCACATGTGAATCTTCCTTTGGGGGCGGCAGAGCGAAAAAAAATACCCTTTTTAATTTATTTTTAAATCTTTATTTAGGATGTGGTGGCATCTATGACATCTTGAAAGGAAGCTAAAATTTAGTAGGTAGTTCCATAAGCACAAAAAGTATGTATTTAAGACAGTAAATACCTAATTTTTTTTAAAAAAAATTCTTTCATATGTTTTTTATTTTTCTCTTCCATAGATAAATATACTTTTTTTTTTTTTTTTTTTTTTTTTTTTTTTTTTTTTTTTTACAAATAAGTTGGCTACCCTAGTTCCTATTCTTTGTATGGAAGTTATTGGAGCATGGTTCACTTGGGTGATGGCAGTAATGCAGACACACAAACCGGCATTGCTTGTCCAGAACCAATTGGACGTAAGCCTATTGTTTGAAATGAGCTTGTGTACTGCTGATGTAAGCATTCAGTCTTTTGAAATGTTGTATTACCAGGAATATTGGGAAATGCAAATGGCATACAGTTCCTGATGTGCAAAAATTATACCTAGAATAGTAAGATGAATCAGAATAAGTTATCATTCTATAAAAATAAATGGAGTCCCACTAAAATAATTCTTGTAAAATCAAGGCCAACTTTCGTGACTTTTCAAGAATAGAAAGTGAAAAGATATTGTTGTTACCCAATTCTACACTATATAGTGTGTATACACATTCTGAACAGAGCAGTTTCCCTCAACGTCATGGATTTAAAAAAAAAAAAGTTGGCAAATATGCAGGTCAAACTAAGAAAAACCATTCTCTTTCAGAAAGAGAATACACACTGTTAGATGTATACGTTGCTCACAGCAAGATCTGATAAAGTTTCATTTCCCCAAGACGTTCCTAGTGAGGGATAACACCCTTCACATGCTACAAATATCAGGGTTTTTTTCCTAATGGCTTTCGGCATCTGAGGCCATACAGCCAACTCGATAGTAATTATGTCACTCAGTGCTTTCAGTATCTCCAGTTTGATTTTTTTTTCCAGTTAGTTAGACACTCCACAGGACGGACATTACATTCACAGACAGCACTTAAACACCCATGCCCGCGGCACGTGGCGCTAGTACTCTAGGCCGGCTATAAATATCAGTTGCCTGTAACTTCGTTTGCGTGGATTGTTAATATTCTTGACAGTTCTGTCTTGTCTTAATTTCTCAGCTTTTCTAAGTGGCATCAAAATAAAAAACGCCTAATTCTATGGTATGACCAGTTAAAAATTTATCAAAATTCCATCAAAATCCGCCCAATAGTTTTTGCGCGAGTTACTTTCAACAACAACAACAACAACAAAAACCTTAAATTTCTTAGCTTTAAGACATCACTTCAAAATGATACATGTTCTGTTTAATCTGCAAGATCACGTGCTGTAAAATAATCTAAAAAGTCTTTGCGTGAATCATGTTAAACGAAACTTTATCCTATGATACTTAAATTGAAATATATCCTATTTTACCTGCGGGACCATGGACTATGCATTAATTGAAACCCCATCAGAATCCAAAGAGTAGTTTTTGCGTGAATCATTTCAACGAAAAATGGATATTAAATTAGTAAATTTGTAACCCTTTACCAAGTCGCATCGGAATGAAATATACCCTGCTTTATCAGCGTCATAACCCACTGTACATCAAAATCCTAACAATGGTTTTGGCATCAATCGCGTTCAACCAAAAATTATCCTAACTTTTTCACTTTTCGAACTTCACATAAAAATGGAACATACTTTCCTTTACCCCGCAGTGGGGGGTTGTACACGATTATAACCCAAAGAAAATCCGACCATTATCTTTTTGTTAATCGTATTCAACCATAAATAATGCTGGCTTGGTAAATGTATGTTTTCCGTCGATATATCAAAATGAAATATATCGTAGTATACCTGCGTGACTATGAACTGAACAATCGAAACCGCATGACTTGGCCATTATGCAGGCCATGTTTTAGTTAACTTATATAAATACCTTAAATGTGCTGCTTTATCAAACTTATATATACTTAAAAGCCAAGATCTCCTTCGCTCTTTTTCGAATTTAACAAGTATATATTATTCCCTCAATTACAGTAAAAATTATGATGTACATAATGGCCAAGTCATCAGATTTTTTTCAATCCTAAATAAACGATCTATGACACCGAGAGAAACCATTCTGTTTCACAAAGTGAACTGAATACACACTGTAAAGTGTAGACTTGGCTTAGAAGAAGATCTCATAACTTTTTGTCACTACATGAACACGAGATTTGGCCTATTTTTAAAAGGATTGTTTTTGTGGTATCTCATCTCTTTTTGTAAGTTTATCGCTTATTCTGAATCGCATCTCAAATGTAATTAATCCATTTGAAAATCACTGGACAATGGGGTAGCGAGGGCGGGGGGGGGGGGGGGCGGGGGGGGTGACACAAGCATTTCGAAAATAGTAATCGAAATTAGTGTGATACAAAATAATAATAATAGACTTCTTTTATTCTTTTTTGTCGAAACACGTCTACTTTTATTGTTATGAATATTTGTTGTTAGTTTGATGTAGCGCTTTTTCAAATGCGATCCAGGGGGCTGTGCTCTTTTGTTATAGTAGAGTGTAATTGTTGGCAATACCATGCATTTAAACAAAGAGAGCATCGCTCTGTAGCTCCAACAATCACATTAAATCGTTGACCGTTGTAATTGCCTTCCGACCCAGTTGTTTGGTTTGTTAGAAGCGGTGGTGGATATAAATTAAGCTTTCTTGTACAAAGAGTGGAAGTTTTAAAATTTATATATATATTTATATAATTGCTAAAATCATAGTAATTAGACAGTTAAATTGTAAATCCTTGAAAATATTTAAAGAAAGATGTTAGATTTTCCTTTGAAAATGAAAACAAAGCAACCAAGCGAATATCAGAATACGCGTAGTCTAGGCTTCAAAATTGTTATGATTATTTAAATTACATTAGCTTTAAAGCTAAGATTCACAAGTACCTTGAAGTATTTTCTAGTAATTTTTTTAATTTATTATCTGACAGATTCGTGTTGTATAAACTGAGTACATTTTGTGTTATCCGATTTACACTCTCCATACCTACCTATTGTCGACAGTGCACCTATAATCGACATGAAATCGTATCACGTTCAAATTTAAGCAAATAAAAACTATGCATTAAATTAGCAATACTGTAGGTTTCAAGTCAATCCGAACGAGTCCAAGTGTTCGTTGATGGTATCGTCTGTCGGTAATCAGTTTTTATAGAGCATGTGTTTAAAACTGTCAGAACCGCGTATCTTGCTAGCGAAATCGTAACATTAATAAGTACTTAAATTCTAGGTTCATGTAAGTTGCTATGCTTTCTACTGATCGAGAAGATGCAAATATGATCATGATGAAATAAAAAGCGTATGATTCTCTAAGAATTTTCCATAATAAATGTAGAGAAGAACAAAATTTGTATTATGGGTAACCTCTCTGTCGAATACAGGAGTACAGGGATTATTGTGGGTTCCTTAAATCGACAGGGATGTCGAACTTCTGTTCCTGAACAAAAATTGAGCTTTAATCATGAACTGAACGAACATTCGAGCCGTTTACAACATTTATATTTATATGCTACGGAGCGGCGCTAGAAATATAAAATTTACTCGTGGAGACGGTCTTCAGTACATACAACGTCATATTTAGGAGTCTGTAGATACGTGTATCTTCAGCGGGTAGTAAAATATTTCACTTGTTAAATACTTCATGTAAAGACGGCAGATATCGCAAAGGCATGTTCTTATATTACGTGACTCATTGTTTTCTTAATTACGTTATTTTTATATTGCATTCATTCGTCTATTTTTATGAAGGAACTTAATGTAGAGTTGCTTCTCTGACTATACAGTATCCCCCCCAGGGTCTCACCGGATCCTGGGTTTGCACGGATGGGACCCCATCTGGGTCTGGAATTGCTTCTACTTGGATCAAGTAGAAGCAATCCCTTGGTCCTGCAAATACCGAGGTTGTGAAGTCATTTAAATACAGCCTATGGACACGTTTCAATAACAAATGATTGGGTAGTTTTCGACTTTTTTTAATTTATAGCGAAATATTATGGTCGCCCAATTGTTACACTGGCGGAAATTAAAATCTCAACACGCATACAGGTATGGTACAATTTTAGTAAACTTTGAAGATATATCCAGGGCCATACCCAGAAGACATGGAAATGGATCAAGCTAAGTTATTACCGTTAGATACAGTTGTCAGTAAGAAATGCGCTGAACTTGAGCACCAATACATTCGTGGATCCTTGCCATCATTGAATCAATAAGTGTTCTGATGTCTTCTTGAGGTGTGTCTGTTTACGTCTGCATGTCTTTTGTGTCATTTGTTGCACAGTTTGTGCTGGTTGACCATGTGATCTAATGTGTCTACTCCTGGTATCCCAGACATGCTCTATTGGGGACAAATCTGGGGACCGTGCTGTTCAAATTGTGATCGAAACTCCTTGCAAGGCTTGTGTAACGAAGGCCGCAGTATTAGGATGGGCATTATCTTGTTGGAAGATGCGATTTGGATGGTGAACATGAAGGGTATCACAATAAGATGCAGTACCCCATCCACATAGTGATGGGCTGTCATTGTGCCATCAACAACAGCCGACTCCGTCATGCTGTCGAAACTAATTGCAGCCAAAACATGACACCGGTGGTTGCACTTGTGTGATGTTCTGAAATCACAGCAGGTAAGCCGTTTTTCCACTACGCCTGCGAAGATGTCGTCGATAATCACTTTGCCACAGACAGAATCGAGACTCGTCTCTAAACACAAATGTACGTTATTCACCTGTCCATTTGTGTTTAGCATTATACCAGGTTAGATGATGCTGGCAATGAAATCAGATTAGTGTGACACATTGCATATGGGTCAGAGAGTGTAACTCAGCTTCAAGTAATTGGTTTATGGCACAATAGCCGGGGAGGTGACTCTCTCTGTAACCACTGCTTGGATCTGGCCTGCAGTCACCCATCTGCCAGCAACAGCCACCCACACAATTTGGCGGTCTTCGCGTGCTGTTATCCATCTGTATGGACCTGGGCCTGCTCTAGGAGTATTAGAGCTTACTTTCATCACTGTGTAACTAGTCTATATACTGACATTGTACTACGGCCAATCCTTTGGGAGATTTCACGATATGATGCACCCTTTTAAAACATGTCAATTCTCCGACCTCTCTCACAGTTAAGACATTTGGGTGTAGAGAATTGTCACTCTTCGCCTTGGCATACTTAGCCGACAAGAACTCGTGGCCGACAAATTGTCATGTTACACCACACTGTTCGCCACTAGTACGTTAAAAAAAATATTTAAAAAATAGATAATAATAGATAAATAATAGATACCACCGTAAGTCTCCTATTATTAAATATAAATCTTTCAATTTTAAATCATTTACTACTCTTTATGTGGGCAAACTTGGGACCAAATTTCATTCATTTATCACAACATTTATCTGGGTGTTGGGATTTTAATTAGCACCAGTTTGTGTATCAGCTGAAACGTGTAATGGTCAAGCTCTACTTTGCCAATACTGATCTGTACCGTTACCGCAACACAGTCAGTCGAGTGACGGCTCGCCCCCTCGCGTCCACACATTTCCATAGTTCGTCCGTGTCCCCACTTTAGTCTCTTTAACATTTTCAGGTGATTGTTTCAGGGAATCAGTGTTTGGGATGACAGGTAGGGTTGACACCTTACTTTATTATACTGTACTTTATTTTGCACAGTTTTGGTACGAAAGTACATTAAAATACTTTGTTATCTGACTCGCGTAATCACCTAACTGGTTGATCTTGTATGTACAAAAATGGTATCCTAGCTCAGTATTAACAAATCATCACCACACTGTACCGGAATGCAAGATTCTCGCGTGTTTCAACGCAATTACAATGAAATGTCAGTCACTTGGGACTTGATGTGTTTGTTTTGTTTGAGGTTCTTTTCGATTCACTCAGAATTTTATATTAATAAAGAACAAGATTATAACATATTTTAATTTAAATATAGGTAGTAAAGATTTTTTATGATAAAATAACAATTCCATGTTATCTCAAAGTTCTAGTCCCAGAGTTTCTTATTGGGAAACTTGCAGTGCACCTATATCATAGCCACCTACTTGGAAAGGAGACCTACAGATTAACATGAAATTCGAACCATGGAGCATCCTAGAATCTTCGCATTAACAGATAAAAGCTTTGCCAGAGACAAATGTCAATTTTTAGGCCCACAAAAATTACAGTAGAGGCCGGGATTTGAACTGGGACTTTCAGTACCCAAATCGCATGCAGTCATTTGAGTCACCAATCTGAAAGTAGGTGTAAGGAAAAATAAGTTTGTAAATATGATAAAATTAACATACTTTTTTCTATTGCATCTATTTTTGCTATAAAAAAAAACACGAATCCACTTTTATGTGTTTGAATACATATTTTTCAGTACTTCTGAATTAGTCTGGCATATGGTTACGGCGTGCGATTCAGGTGTGGAAGGTCCCCATTACAAATGCAGATCTCAGCTGCAATTTTTGTGAGTCTTAAAATTGATCTTTAAAAAATCAAAGATTTACCAGAGTTGATGTTAGAACACTTCCTACATTTTAAGAACATCTGATGAACATGGATGAAAAAAAGACACTTGTTTTAAGACAAACAATAACATGAAAACAACATTTGGTCTTAAGGGAAGGGAAATTTCCGAACTCTCACCATGCGCTTCTCCACATCGAGCTGGCCGGCACTGGTCCACACCGTCAAAACATAAACCAATTCAATGATGGCCGGGTGTCAGGCGCTTGTCGGACACACCGTGTCATTTGGAAAAACTTCGATCGAGTGAGCCCTAACAGTAAGAAACATGTCGGTGCGGTGACGGTGCGGAACAGTATCAGGCAAGTGAGGACCGATCTTGAGAGGAGTTAAAATTAACCTAAAACCACTTTCGATCACCAGTGAGCAACACATGACTAAAATCTTGCCATATTGACTATTGAACTCAAATTGTTAATTTTGAAAATGTGATTTACAATTTTGCAGCTGTTAAAGCTAGAAAGAGGAGATTGTGAAAGAAATTTTTTTAGTTTATTTGTATATCTTTTAAATGTTATTAATGTTACAATTTTATCAACTATTATTTTTGAATAACAATAAATTTTTATCTAATTAGTTTTTATTAATATTGTATTTTACATTTACAAGGTGATATATTTTACTTATTTTTTAATTTAAGTTTTCAAGGGGTGGCACCATCGATATCCGCCCCAGGTGTCACCCATGCTAGCTACGCCACTGATCATATACCCCTGGCCCTGCAACTCAGCTCACCCCCCACCCCCCTCCACCACAATACCTACTCCACTGAGTTGATAGCCTTGTCCAAGTAGGTGAGTGATATTTTCAACGTCAGCATTGTTGCATTGATGGCTATAAATACATCGTAATAAAATTATGTCAGTGAGTGGCTTAAGGGTTCCTACACTTTTTCACTTTTTTGTTTTGCTATTATCAGTCACTCTACTAGTTTGATTAATCCTTTTCTATATTGCACCAACCTTGCAGTGGAAGCAAGCATCGTCACCTCCCCCTAAAAAGTTCAAAGCCGTGCTGTCAGCAGGCAAGGTGTTACTCACGGTCTTTTTCGACGTTCAAGGTCTGCTACTTGTGGGATTCCTCGAGCACAGAAAAACCATTAACTCCTATGTGTACTGTGAGACACTGCGGCGTCAAGAACAATAGACCGGGGCTGCTCACAGAGGGTGTGGTTCTGCTCCATGATAATGTGCGTCCACATGTCTCCAGAGTCACACACATGGAACTGGCCAAGTTCAAGTGGGAGATGTTGGACCATCTGCCCTACAGTCCAGACATGTCGCCCTGCGATTTCCACGAGTATGGTCCACTGAAGAAACACCTGAAAGGGAAGCGCTTCAACTCTGATGATGTACTCATGGACACTGTGAAGGACTGGGTCTCGTCATGGCCACAGGAATTCTGGGAACAAGGAATCCTGCAGCTTGTTCATCAGTGGGATCATTGTGCTCAGGACTATGGTGTATATTTTGAATAAAGTCTACATTTGTACCCACCGTGTCCTTTCGTACCTTTTCATTTGATTACCCCTTGTATATTCTTATCTCCGTCTTCCTGGTCAGTTCTTACCTTCCACTAACAAATTAACCAATCCTGCATGTCTCAGAATATGACCTACCATCATCTCTGTTCTTTCTGCAAGATTCTTCCACAAACTTCTTTCATCACCTATCACTTCCAAAACTCATTTGTTTTGTACTTTATCTGTCCACTTAATTTTCAGCATCCTTCTCTAACACCACATTTCAAAGCCTTCAATTTTCCTCCTCTCTGGTATTTCTAAAGTCCATGCTTCGCTACCATACAGAGCTTTGCTCCACACACAGAGTTTTAAAAAGTTATCCTATGTACTAGATCAATATTTGAATCTAGCTTTTTTTTTTGCTAGTACTATTCTGCTTTAACATCATCCCTGTTTAGGTCATCTGTTGTAATTTTACTTCCCAAGTAGCAGAATTAGCTTACTTCTTCTATCGCATTTGATATTTAATCTACTATTTTTAGTATCAATTCTCATCCATTTCATCACCTTTGTCTTGCTTTGGTTTATATTTAGTCCAAAATCTTTCTTAAGTATTTTGTTAACGGCATTCAGTAAATTCTCAATATCCCCAGCCTGTTCTGCTAACAAGACAATGTTATCATCAAATCCTGCACACTGATTTTTTCTCCTTGCACAATTATGCCACATTCAAATCTTCTTTCACTTCCTTTATTGCTTCCTCTATGTACAAGTTGAAATGAATGGTTAACGCTCTGACCTCGCATTCTGGGGGACGCCGGTTTGAATCCCCATTCGGCCATCCAGATTTGGGTTTTCCATGGTTTCCCCAAATCATTCCAGGCGAATGCCGGGATGCTTCCTTCAAAAGGCCATGGCTGAATTCCTTCCCATTCCATGTCCCCAGTCCTTTCCTGCCTCTAATGACATTGACATCAATGAGGCATAAAGCCATAAGTGCAAAAAAGAAATTATTGGGGAAGACTTCCAACTTTGTTTCACGCTTTTTTAACTGATGCATGTCTCTTATGATTCTCCACTTTTGTTATAGCCACTTGATTCTTAAATATTTTATATTCTTCTACCTTGATATTTTAGATGTGACTTCTTTAAAATTATGAACATCTTGTCCAACCTAACATTATCAAAAAAAATAAATTATCAGATAACAAATGCCATAAAAGTATCTTTGGTTTTCTTGATCCACAATTCAAGTATTAATCTAAATGCCAGAAATGCTTCCCGTGTGCCATGGTATTTCCTCAACCCAAAATGATAATCACCTACTATCTCTTCTACTGTCCTTTCAATTCTTCTGTATATTATTCTGATCAGTAATTTTAAAGCATGCAATGTTAGACTTTAGTGCAATTTCTCTCACATTTATTGACTTGTGCTTTCTTTGGAAGTGTGAAGATGATAATTTTATTAAAATCAGTTGGAATTTCTCCTATTTTATAATTTTTTGATATTACGCTGAACATTCTTTGGATTCCTACTTCTCCTAGGGATTTCAAAAGTGCTGCAGGAATCTCATCAATTCCAAAAGCCTTTTTTGTTTTCAAGTCATTAAGAGTTCTATTAAATTCTGTCCTCAAAACAGAATCTCTTAAGTCATCAATGTTGACATTGCCATCCTTTTCCATTATGCTATTGTTCAAGTCATCCCCATCACAGTTTCTCACTGTATTCCTTCCATCGGTTAGCTCTATCATCTGAGCTTAAAAGAGGTCTCCCATTGGCAGCTTTCATGTTCACACCTCTTTTATTTTTTCTCCAAAATTCTGTTTGAACTTCCTATATTAAACATCTACTTTACCTACGACCATTTCCTTTTCTACTTCTTCATACCTTCTTGCAGCCATATTTCTTCCCTGCTTATTTGGTTTCTAAATTGTCTTTATTGCTCTCTTCCTGTTTCATCCTAAACATTTTTGTGCTTTCTCCTTACAGCCATCACCTCCAAAAAAATTTCTTTAATCCAAGGATTTTGGGCAGCTTGTTCCAAGCCTTTACTAGCTAGAAATATTTCTCTCTTCAATGCATTTCATTCATCTTCAGTTGAACTACTTTCAGAGTTAGACCACTGTGTACCATTTCTGCAATTTTTCTCTAATGTTAGAGTGTTTCAATTTATTCACTCCCGGTCTGTTCTGCTTGTATTGCTTCATTATTTTCTTGAATTTTAGGCTGCACTTCATAACTATCACATAATGGTCAGAGTATGTGTCTGCTTCTGGGTACACTTTAGTCTTGTGTAGTTCGCGAACGAACAAGTTCGGAAGAGTGCTTCCATGAGCGAACTAGGCGAACTAGTTCCCGGATCTCTCGCTCCTTAGTTTGTTAGTCCGTTCGATCCTTTCCCGAAGACCAACTTTTGTTTTAGTTTATTATCTAAAAGGTAACACAGTTCGCTGTGGACACATTTCACTGAAGAGACAGATATAAAAATAAAATTTAAAAAATGTAACTTTTAAACATTGATAATTATTGCAGAAGTCAAAAACGGAAATTTAACATGGAATGTGAAAACAAAACACACTTTGATCCCATTAACACTTAAAAGACAACTATCAGTAACCACAACTATTATAACAAAAAAGAGAGCACGTGAAGTAGCGCTAGCAAAGCGAGCGAACGAGCTGTCTTTCTGGAATTCCAGAGCGGAGCGACCTAGTTCACGAACTAAACACAGCGCTACCGCTCGCGAACTAAACTGAGCATTCCCGGTCGCGAACTATCACCATTCGCCGCTAGGATTACCATTTTTTCGGTTAATGGGAGAATGTTTTTTTAGAATAACCTATAAAAATATAGTACACTTCAAAAATATAATATTTTACAAAAGAGTAGAAAAGGACAAAAGATATGTTTTTTTACTATTTTATTTTTTAAGCTATTTTTTTTGCACTTCTTGCATCTTTAACAATTTTCTGTCTACAGTAAAATTGTAATATGCTTTATCGCTTTCAGTTGATAAATTAATGTCGATCAAAAGCTCATTTTTACTAATGAAATACTGCTCTTACTTTTACCTAGATTTCGTGTAATATTGTTATTTCAGAGTAAAGTTCGTTCACTTTGATACTCATTTTTTCTCATAAATTTAGAACCTCTAATATTGTCTCACAGCCATCAAATGAAACCTCATGTTTTAAATTTAATTTTTGGATTTTCTATAGCCAATTGCTTTCATTAAAATCTAACTATTTACTAAGATACTCCAGACTTTTATCAACGAATACTAGAGCATTATTTTTAATATTATCACTTTCTGTGGAGAATTTGGCTTCTAAAGGCGTTTTCTTTTTTTTTTCTTAACCAAAGAAACAGTATCTTTTACATTTTTCTAGCACTGATTTTAAAGCTGACATAATATAATACTTATCTCAGTCTGTTGGTTAACAGATTTGTGAAAGTTATGTAAAGAAATGACTTGCGAAATTCAAAAAGATTTTAACTTTTGTGTCTTCATCAGTTTCATTCGTCGCCAAAATATTGTGAATGTGTGTTGGATTATCCACCCCTACACTAATAAAAAAAATAGCTCAATGACTTCCAATTTACTTTCGTTATTTTTACCACTTTCTCATTCAAGGGTCCCTGTCATTTTTATGTGTCTAATTGTTAGGTATCACATTGGAAGTATTACTGTTACTTTTCTTAATAATATAGGTAATATTGTTTCTGTCATATAGTACTTAACTTGTAGCCAATAGTAGAATTATATTTTGTTCATGATTTCCAAAACTATATATAAATAAAAAAAAGCCCATTACTTATAAACGGGTATTTTAATTCATCAAAATAAACGCATTTATAATATTTTATAAGTAATGTTGTGTTGTTGTTGGGGTTTAAGGACGCGTCGACGGCGGGGTAATTAGCGCCTTTTATAAGTAATGTTTCTTCCATGAACTAATAAATAAATCCATTTAAAAAATTAAAATTCTACGAATGCATGTAAAGTAAATAGTAAAAACAGCATAGTTATTCAGTTTACCCATTTGTGCAAAGGACAATGAGCACTTTGATTTATCTGCGGCAATTGATCATGCCAATGTCATTTGAAAGGGCTATTATTAAGCAATAACTTTTGTTAAGAAGGTCATATTATATTCCATTTAGAAACGACAAAAAAAAACGAATATGTCCTAATAAAACTGACATAACAAACAAAATAGCGCTTGCAGTAGCGGTAGCAAGGCGAGCGAACGATCTGTTTCTCTGAATTCGAGACGCGAACTAATGAACTAAAAGAGCGAACTAGTTCGTGAGGGAGCTGCGAACTAAACTGAGCGCTCTTCTTCGCGAACTATAATGCACAAGTCTAGTATGCTTTACAGTATAAAACTTGATTCCTGAATTTATGTTTGACCATGATATAATCTATCTGATATCAAACTGTATCCCCTGGACATTGCTAGGTGTATATCCTTCATGCATGATTCTTAAATAGTGTGTTCACCACAACTAGTTTATATCTTTCACAAAATTCTTACAAACTGCTTCCTCTCTCATTTATTTCCCCTTTCTCCTAGACCAAAACTTCCTATAGTACGAGGGTGAATCAAATATAAACAAGACTTTATTTTTAAAAATATTATTTTTATTTTAAGTGCAAAAAAGTACATACTTATTTTTCGACGTAATCTCCTGCTTTAGAAACACATTTTTCCCAGCGGATAGGCAGCTTCCCAATTCCTTCCATGTAGAAAGATGCAGGTCGTGTCTGCAGCCAATTGCGCACGTAAGCTTCCACCTCAGCATCACTGTTGAATTTTTGGCCTCCCAAAGCTTCCTTGAGAGGACCAAACACATGAAAGTCACAGGGTGACAGGTCTGGACTGTAAGGAGGGTGGTCCAGTGTCTCCCACCCCAGTTTCTCCAATTTTTCCCTGGTTAAGGCTGCTGTGTGGGGGCGAGCATTGTCATGGAGTATAACCACTTTCCTCATCGGTAGGTCTCGTCTTTTGCGGCGATATGCAAGTCGGACCTCACTCAAAATGTCGCAGTAGTAGGCCGCATTGATTGTCCTGCGCTCATGCAAAAAATCGAGGTGCAGCAAACCACGCTGGTAAAAAAAAACTGTAGCCAAAACCTTGCCAGCCGATAGTCGTGACTTGGCTTTCACTGGTCCAGGTTCTCCTTTTTTTCTCCACTCCATACTCGCTTGTTTGGACTCAGGGGTGTAGTGGTGCACCCAAGTTTCATCACAGGTGATGATGTGAGTCAGAAATGGGTCCCCTTCTTCCCGAAATCGTGCCAGAAGACGCTCACACACCTGAAGTCGATTCAATTTCTGTTCTGCTGTGAGAAGGCGAGGAACCCACCTGGCGCACACCTTACAGGTACCCAAGCTCCTCTGTGAGTATGGAGTAAGTGCTCCCATAACTTATTCCGACCTTACTTGCAATTTCAGAAGTGGTAAGACGCTTGTCATCTTCAATAAGCCGTCTAACACAGCTGATGTTGTTCTCTGTAATGCTGGTGCGGGGTCTGCGATTATGGCTCTCATTTTCAACATGATGACGACCATCCACAAACTGTTTATGCCATGCAAACACTCTGGCTCGCGACAGTGTCTCTTTCCCGAACTGGGCAGTCAATCTCCTCAAGATTTCTGCCGGTTTTACGCCTTCTGCAGCGAGAAACTTGATTATAACACGTTGCGCAATCGACGAGTGTACCTCTTGCTCCGACATCGTGACGGTTGGCACTGAGCGAGTCGAGGGTGGGAGGGCTAATGGTCTTCCCCCACTCCTGACAAACCTACCTATCGCCAAACGAAGCGGGAACGTTCTCCCACCACTATTGCGCCCGAACGGCCGAAAGTTTTGTTTATATTTGATTCACCCTCGTATTACTCTTTTTCTTTTCTCCCACTACCACATTCCATTCACCAATGACTATTAGCTCCGCCCCCCCCCCCCCTTTTTCACATAATGGATTAGTTCTTCAATTTCAGAATATATTTTCTCTATTTCTTCATCATCTTCATGTGATGTTGGCATATACATTTGTACTAACATGTTTGGTGCAGGTTTAGTTTCTAACCTCATAAAAATATTCCTGTGACCAAACTGTTCAAAATAACTCACCTATTTCCCTACTCTCTTGTTCACTACAAATCCTACACCAGTAATTATTCTGTTTTCCCAAGACCAGAAACCCTGAGCATCCTTCCACTTAATACTACAAATTCCAACAACATCTAACTTAAGTTGTTCCATCTGTCTTTTTTAAGTTTTCTGATCTACATGCCTTATTTAGACTTCTAACATTGTGTGGTGCAATTCGTAGAATGTTTCTATCTGATGACTCCTCCCTGAGCAATCCCCACACAGAGATCTGATTTGGGGACTATTTTACCTCCGGAATATTTTACCCAGGAAGAAGCCATAAAACTACAGGTAATTTGAGAGAATTACATGGCCTCGGGATACCCTTAGGGTCTTAAAAGCAGTGGCTTTCCATTATCTTTTGTATCCCCATGCCATTGATCATTTCTGATTAATCTCCCTTAAGGGGTCATTGCCAACCCCAAGGGCAAGAGAGTGCCCTGGACCACTCCCCATTCTTCTGCCCTCCTTTCAGGAGGACTCTGGCAAGCAGTGGATGAATCCTTATACTGGAAATATTTCAGTTGCCAGAACCTCGTGTGTACAAATGGGGTGCACCATGTGAAGGAGATTGATATTTAGTTGGAAGAGGCTAATATACTCTCTCCCAAACCCTTATACCCCCCCCCCCCCTTACACACACATAAAGGCTCTCAATTAATCATTTTCCATGCAACTTATAGATTCATAAAATTGATTGATTTAGTATTTCAGTCTAATGATGGAATGAAATGTTGGCTTCAAACAAAACTTAACATACTAAAAAAAAAAAAAATCATTACAGTGTAAAATTCAGTAAAAAACACAGTAAAAATGGTAACATCCCTTTCTGGGCCCATTATTAATAAGAATTGACCTAGAAGATATTGAATAAACAAGTGCAAACTCACTGAAGTAGACAAAGCTACAATGCTAAATGCTATAGCTATGTTCAATGCATGTGTTGCAAATAATTCTCCCATATGGACGTACATGTGAATATAACACTTACTGGGTATAAGGTTAATAATTCGGTAACTTTAAATGCACTATGAACATGCATAATTGCAAAAGATTAAGTGTAATGCAGTTCAGGTTAAGACAAGGTCCTTTCTGTCTTCAAGAAAATGTATACTGTGTAGCACCTTTATTAGGTATACCTATGGTCAGCTTACAAATAACCTGTATATCTGATGTGTGAATGATGATTTTCGTGGTGTATCAATGCAATACAGTCTTCACAAGTTTGTAACCAGATGGTGGTACAAAAACATGACATCTTGATGATTTGCTTGGTTGTCTTCATCTACCCTGGAGGTCACACTTATGGATGTAAATGCATTACAACAATCAGTTAAGCATAAAAACAGAACTAAAAATGCAAAAGGGGTGTAATCTAATGGTCTTTGAATGTGGCTGGAATGAGGGTAAAAACAGCAGTGGAATGTATTTAAAAAACATGTTTGAAAGAGTTCACCCAAAAATTTCACATACAAAACTGTCAAAAGAAAATAGCTTTTTGATGATAAATACCAGACAAGGATGACACAAACTGTGCAAACCAACAGGCTTTGCCTGGGATGATTTTTGGAAACCATGGATCCTCCCAAATGCCAGATTCACATTTCCATTCTGGGGTGCAGTAGAACATATTATAACCCACCAACAGGTTTAATTCACTGAGTGATGGCTACAGTTGCCACACTGGATAGCTTAATTAATAAAGAAGAACCATCAAGAACTCTTACAGAAAAAACTGGCATGAGAATTTAGTCTTTCCTGACGTATAGCTGAAATGAATAATTCTCAGGTTTTCTGCCAGTTAGTTTCTTTATTTAACTCATTACACAATGTTTCGGCAACTACCTTCATTTCCTTCCTCAGGTTAGCTGGTCACCCATCCAAGTACCAACCATGCTCAACGTTGCTTAACAGGTGACATGAAGTGGCTTCCATCTCGTGGTTCCACGGCATCATCTTGGGCGGTTATCCATCCAAGTACCAACCATGCTCAACATTGCTTAACGAGCGGCATTTCCCAGGCTACACAGGGGTTCTGGACCCGACCAATCAAGACGACTTATCTCCTCGTTGGCTCAATATGAGTCTGTCCCACAACGGATCAGCTCTCCCATTGGTCGACGTGTCAGGACGGAGTCTCCCCGGAAGGCTGTGTCTAACTCGTTGCTGTTTCAGGTCCTTGATGATTGGCTCCCAAGCTTCACTTAGGAAGAGACCACCATCTCTGTTGATGTTGTTATTATTTATTCGAATCTCCAGCGCTTCTCTGATCACTGAGTCCCAGAAATACGATATCTTAGTCAGAACTTCAGTATTGTCAAAGTTGATGTTGTGAAAATTTTCTATAGCTTCAGATCACTTAAAGGCTGGATGAAAGGTGTCAGGGTCAGATATGTTAATGTTTTCCTGGGGCGGTGATGATGGCAAGTTCAGAATCAGGCAGCACAAATGATTTCACTGACCTGTTGTTTCTGAATACTGCAGTGAACAAATTTATCAATTCAATCAACTTTTTTTTCTCAGGCAGTCTATTATTTCCAGCAGGATAATTACTGTACCACAATATTTCAGCATCTTCTTGAAACCATTACTAGGTGAATCAGTTTTCATGAATAAAGAAGTGCCAACGCACAAGTCATTACCTGTATCTAATAAGTATATCAGCATACCATTTAGCTACATGTTAGAATTATCATGTACACAGTAACAGCAAGAACACAAAGCTCTTTTTCTGTACTCGATAAGATTTTGGAAACCAAAGTTGTAATTTCTTTCCACTTAAATGAATTTTATAATTTTTCTTGTACATTCTATTAATGTTATAAGAAATTTACAATTTACAGAAACAAAAAAATGCAGCCATGAAAAAGCCAGTGACACAAACTTTACCATGGGTGCACATTCCAACCTGGCTGTGTAAATTAATTTCTATATTCATGAGTAATGGCATAGCTCGAAATATTGTTTTGTGTGTGTGTTTGGGTAGTGTTTTGCTTATGCCACAGTCCTTGTTGCTTCAACTTTGGTAAATGATGTGTTTTCTTTATCTTTACTTTCCATATCAATATCACTAAAAGTATTTCATCTTACCCTATAATTATTGTATTTACATATTTCAACTTTTATATGTCCTATTAACATTTAAATTTCATTGTTGAACATTTAGAATGAACTTCTCTGTTAAGTAAATGAAATCTATAGAACACAGAAACATTTCACAAATAACAGAATTTATTTCTACAAGACTCAAATAGCAATTTCACTATGTTAACAAATGTAACATAGATGTGTTCACATTAATAAACCAAATTGTTAACATGGCACATTAAACGTGAAATGTACAATTTATCTAACAACAGCACAACAGTTGAAACAGAGATGAAATTATTTTGAACCCTAGAAGAATACTTCATTACACGTCATCAAACAAGCCTCTTGGAGGAAGGCCAACTCTTTCCTTTGAAACTTGAAATTCAAATACAGAATCATTCGTATTTTCATGACCATTCTGATAAAGCTGTGATGCTTCAAATGGTTGTGAAGGAAGAGATTTATTTTCTTCAGATTGATAAGGATCATATTGTCGATTATGTCCTGCTAAAGTGCTTGGAACTACTGTGTCAGCATAATCAACAGGTTCCACATCTCGTAGAAGAACAGCACGTGCTGATTCCGTTGAATCATCACGACGCAAGGTGCGAACTGAAAAAAATAATTATGGAACAAAGTCAAAAAATTAATTTGAAGGAACGTGAAAAATTTTAGGCATTTATCACACAAGAAATTTCATTTTGCACTTTTTATATTTTTAGCACACTACACACATTAAGTCCAGAGACTTATGATTTCATTCCAAGGATCCCCTGAATATTTGTGGAGTACAATCAGCTACATTAAAAATAGAATACTGAAAATCTCCACCCAAATAGTGATTTCTGAATGGGAAGTAAGAATACCAAATGAATGAACAATGACTGTTCAGTTTGTCATGTCAAATGTTGGAATATCACACCATAGCAATAATAATTTTGGTTTTGTAGCGTTGCTTAATTTTGTATAATAATTGAGATAAAATATCTTATGGGTATCTTAATTGTTTAAAACCCTAAAAACTGATATCCTTATCAGTCAGAATTTATGGTCATGGTCAAATGATATTCATCTGAAGTTGTGAGCACTTCATAACTCCTCATGCCAGTGCATGTTAATATCAGTAAATTAAATTCCTGCTTCACTGTCTGTGCTATCAAAGTCCTCATTGGTAGCAGCAGTTCCTCTTATCAGTGGGGACTATACTATCACTAAAAACTGATCAACAAACCTTCCAGCCTTGACCCAAGATAATCTTCATACACTTTTATCTCCCTATCCTCAGGACTTGCCCTGTCCTCAGTAGCCCTCTTTTTCACTTGTTTATCTTCACACAGTCTGCCCCAAGAGGAACTGCAGCTGTGGTGTTTATAATATGTTCAATATCTGCACTGATTAAAGAGAACATATTATTTTTTAAATTCATTTCTTTCGCTTTATTGTTGGAATCCTCTAATTTCTCACAAAATCATAGACACATTCAACCCAGTGATCATCATATTCTGCTTGCAGAATTACACTGTTCTGAATTTCCCTGTGTTTTTGTGTACTGTCAACTGTAGGTAAGTGCTGGTTCCTTTCTCTGTCATTATTTAAATTCTTCATGATGAATTTTGTTACAGTCTACACACAAGATTTCACTAAGATTATGAGAACAAACCATAATGAAAAATTAATGATATTTCTTCCGTTTTGTTGAGTGGTGGGGAGGAGGGACTTAGCAATTATTACAGATCTCTGAGTCTAAGCACTTCCTAACATGTGTTATACTGGTCAAATTGTATTTTTTTCTTTTCTTTTAAGGTCAATAGTGGTAGGAATTGATGACAGGAGAGGGAAGGGAATTGCCATGGTCTTTATGAAGTAACCATCGCAGCATTTGCCTCACACGATTTCAGGAAATTGTGTGGAAAACCAGATGGTCAGAATGGGAATCAAAACCACAATCTCTTTTGTCTTATGTTTTTTTTTTTTTTTTTTTTTTTTTTTTTTTTTTTTTTTTTTTTTTTTTTTGCTAGTAATTACAGGCAGGAGAAGATTGGGGATAAGGAATGGGAAGGAATTTGGTGGTGACCTATTTGAAGGTTTTACCTGATTTTCGAATCTGTCTAGACCATGGATCAAACCTGAATCATCCCAAATGCCATGCTTAGTGTTGCCTTCCCAATGGCAAGTCGCAAAATTACTGCTTAACAATCAGACTATGTATCTGTATCATTTATTTCTACTGACTATCATTTCACTTGTAGAATGTCTTATTACCATGCATGTCAAACATGCAGTCCCTTTGCAAACAAACCTCTGGCCCATAAAAGAATACAATATTTTGATCATTTAATGACCAAAATTTCAATTAAAAAAAAAAAAAAAAAAATTTAGACTTGATATACCAGAGGCTGTGCTTAAACCACCATCAATTTAACCAATTGTTGAAAGATACGAATAATCAGTTTACCAATGTTCCATTCTACACAAATGTCCTCTGATTTTGATGTCATAAAGTGCTGAAAAGATTTTATATTTTGAGACTAGAAATAATTATGTTTTTGGAGGTGAAAAGTCAAAACACAGATGAAAAAAGATGAAATTTAGCTTTATGGTCTGACTTTTGTTGTGGACATGCACAACTAACTGATTTTAACTTGAAATTACAAGGTAAAAATAAACTTGCCACTCAGCTGCACTGATGACATTAAGTTTCACTCAGTCATGTAAAAATCTTCAAGGTGTGCACACCTCCTGAATCACATGACTCGTTTCCTACAGCATGAATAATGTGTAAAACTGAAATATTGTGTAATTTAATGTTTGTTATACATGTTCTTCACTCATCACAGCCTTCAAATTTGGTGAGTGATGAGTCATTTTTCCTTTCCTTTGTAAGGGACAAAGCTGCTATACCGGGATGAGTATAGAGCTTCAGTACCTTATCTGAATGTCTACTTGAAATAAAATGTTCTCTGAATCTGCTTTTATACTTTAAAATTGACCATGTGCCTGCCTGGAATATTTAACTGTAAAGCTTATCGGCAGCCACCAAGCTTATTTGAACCAAAAGCTTAGAAAAGGTTACTGTTCAAAGCTAAGACATTTGAAAAATCCACTTGTTGAAAATTTTTAAAGTTTATTAAAAATCACATTTGGAAAAACAGCATTTACAGTCAAATAGGCTATCAGACTAAACTTTTCCAAACAAATGGCAGATTATGAAGAGAGAAAATTTCACCGACTGATCCCAATTGAAAATTTTTCTAGTTCATAGTCTTCACTATTAACTTAACGTCAATATGGCAGTGCATCGACCAACCGGAACTTGTCCCACCTAACTGGTAATCACTTCAGCACACGCCCGACACATACTCGCGCAGGTCCAATATACGCCACGTTTCCGGGGTAAAGACAAAAGATAAAGAACGAAACAATAAAGACAAAAGACAGCCAGCCGGCCTGAGCATCGAGCTTTATACCCTCAGCCACCTGCTTGATGTATTCTACTGCTTATCAAAAACAGAGTAATAAGTTGCAATTATAGAATGTGTTCAAAATTTAATCGTGTCTAGCCTGACCTTCAAGGATTATGAAAAGTGTTTAGTGAAAATTCTCAAATAATTATCTTGCTTGTAAATGAATTTAGTTTTCAGGCACATTGGTAAAAAGTTTCCGAAAGTTAATTAATGATTCCTCGAGATGTGTGTTAATTCTGCCAATTTTTAGGCGACCCTGCTGAATAGCAAATTATCATGTTAAAATTGTTGTAATTGAGTTCTACATTAATTCCCAATTAAAATGGTGAAAATATTATTATAATAGGTGATGTAATGGCAAAGTTATGAGTTTGACAAAATTCGGTTTTGAAACTGTTTAGAAGTCACTTGGATTCTAGTTCATAATTATTAAAGTGTTGTTTATATCGAAAAAGTGAAGTTATCTGAATTTTATTTGAATTTAGTTACGTGTTTTAACAGTTGTTTTATTTACTGAAGTGGCTTGGTTTACTCGCAAATAAATTCTGAATACTACCACGTGAGGTTTACGACGAAATAATTTTAAAAATTGGTTTAATATCTGTTCTACTGCATGGAATGTTCTGAAATTTTAATATGTTATACTAGATTTTTAGTTATTTTAGAAAATCTACTTTTTAGTCCAAGAAATTACTGAAAACATATGGTAAAAAATGTTGAAAGTGCAAGTGTATTTAACGAAGTGTTTCAAATTTTCTTTTCTTTATTTACACGGTTTGAAACTACAGAATTTTAGTGAATTTAGCTTTCTTTTAAATTATTATTATTATGAAATTGCTTTACTGTATCCAAAAGTGTCGAGAATTAGTGAAATTATCATGTAACCAAAATCTATTGCTTACAAGTTGGATAATAATGGATTACCCTATTCCAGGTTAGTTTAAAAGTTCGTTACTATTAAAAAATGTTTATTTAGAGCTTATATTGTGTGTTGAGCGACTTTATTGTTTCAAAATCGGTCTATTTACTGAGTTGGCTTGCAGTATCGGCTTCTGCCTGAAACGGTTTTCTCATATCCTATGGTTGAAAACTGAAACATTTAATGTTAACTGGGAAGCCCACTCCCTCCCTTATGCTCTGTAGCTAAGAAAACTAGAATTTAACCAAATTCTAAAGTGCTTACACCTTGTCATTTATAAAACTAACCTTCTGGAGTAAAAGTTTCAAAATTAAAATTTAGTTCATTTACGTAAGTGCAAAGAGCTGAAAAACGCTGTTAATACCAAATCTGTACTTAGCTTTGCTAAGTATGATAGACACGAGCAATAGTTCTCAAAAGAATTTCATAAAATATTTCATGATTTCTCTTGTTTTGAACAACATTTTGCGTTATTCTCAGCATCATTCATTTTTTATGTTACCAAGGCAGAAGTAAACCTGCAGATAGAAGTATTAGAAACACAGTTGGATTCTACTCTCAGAGCAAAGTACCTTGAAGTGGAGCTATATAGCTTCTTTTCATACCTTCCCACAAAAATAAAATAAAAAAAAAACTCTTCGGATACTTTGCCACAAGGATTACGGCAATGTTTAATTTTTATCTATGTGTGTGAAAAGTTATTTTGAAATCAACATAAAACTCTCAGAAAACAAGGTTGATGGATCAAAACCTGCTATCTCTGATAAAAGTTGGAATTTCACAGACACTCAGGTCAGGTATATCAAAAATTGTCATTAAAAAGAGGTTTCAGGATAAAACACTTAACAAGATCAAATATTGATGAATAAATGTTCATTTTGAACTGTTTTAATTTTTCTGTAATGTATTTGTTGCTGCTGCATACCAGTCTACCATGCCATTTGTCAGACAACCTGCTGGTACTGGGGATGATTACACAGCAAACTGTATGAATTGTGACTTTACTGATACTGTCAGTGCATAAAAATCAGATTCGTAACATGCATGGTTCATTAAAAACTTAATTGGCTGTCAAGTTATTAAATTAATCTGTAATAGCTAACAGGCAGCAGGTTGCACATTTGAAATAAAAGAAAGTCACTTCAATGAAAACTGTATATTCTGAAAAGTTGACTGGTATCAGTACTAGACCTAACAACAAAGCATCAGAAAAACACATCTTCGACAAAGACAGCAGGCAGACTGAGTCACATCACTCGAGGACATATTCTTACCATTTGTTTCATCACTCCCTCCCAATAAAGTGGATGAACATGTTCCGGAAAGTTTTATTAAATCTTGTTGATCTTACATAGCTCACAAATGATTGTTAAACCTTTGGTAGGGTTGCCTTACACACAAAATTTCATAAGTCGAAAAGGTTCTTGCCAGCCTGGCTCACCACTAGATGGTAATTGTACATCCGACCTGCCTCAGACTAATCTAACTGAAAATATACGAAAGACTGAGCAAAATTCCAAGATGGCTAACTTATTTTATAAGAAAATGGAGGAGCCCAATGTCAGACTACAACTTCCAAAATTAATATGTGCCTAACTCCTTGTTATTTTAAGCTTTAACTCACATAAGTTTCTTAGGGCAATCTGTTCGAAATTTTGTGACCTCATTTATCTCTCAATGGTGCTTCTAGTAAATTTTAATTTATCTTCATGATGTAAGTATTTAAGCACAGAAAATCAACAATACCCTGACAATTAAACTTAGAAAATTCTACTTATCTCCTAAAAACGTTAAACTTTTTCTGAACCTGATGACATGTTCTTAATCCTTATGATTTTCTAAACTTATTTCCATTCTATCTATTTTATTACAGATTTTGATTTTCTTTATGAAAGGCATATTTATCATTTATTTAATTACTCAAATTTATATCTAGGGTGGGCCTCTGAATGTTGACAACAACCTGCAATATCGAACACTGAGGTGACTCTTTGCATTTATCAATAATTTCAAATTTTGCACTTCACTCCCTCTGAGCCCATGGCATAACATCACAAAAACTAAAATACCTTTATAACTAAAAATTTAGAGCATACAAAATACACCTTAAAATGATTGTCATTTTAAACTTTCTTAGTGGAAACAAATGCAACAAAATTCATTAGTCTGAAAATTCACCTTATTTGAATATTATGTCTTTTACAAAAATGGTTTAAAATCAAGTTAATAAGTGCTTTACTGTTAGTAAAATATAAATAAAAGTCCCTTGCTATACCACTATATGTGACAGAACCCTTCTGAGTGATGTTAAGATAGATTACTTATATATAACACATTTAATTTTTTTTGTGTTGTTGGCTATTATTAAACTATTTCATTACTTTGCATTCATGAATGTGGCTAGCCATTAAACCATTTGTATGTGTATTATATAGTCGCAAGTTTAAATACTAAAAATATTCTGCAGTAATTTTAATTAACCTGCAAGGGACATGGCAGATAAGAAAGAAGCGGAGCGCCGATATATCAGCAAGAGAAAGGAAACGCGTGGCAATTTGAAAACAAGACCAACAGCCCTGTGGGACATAATAATGCTATTGGGGAGCGTGTAAATAAGCGACCACAGTCTAACCATGTACAGTTTGGGAGAAGGCAATTTTCAAGAGACGAAAATAGGAGAGTGGTGAACTGGAACCTGCAGTGGATAGGTCAGAACAGTAGTGGATGTTGTGGGTAGAGGACTATTAAGAGTATGGAGAAAAGAAGATTTGAGAGAGGCTATTAATCACCTACACAAGCACTTAAATGAAGAAGAACCTCTTAAATGGTGAAAGTGTTTACAATAAATGATAATAGAAAGTTATATCTATATGGATAAGTATATTGTACAGCCCATCATCTGGCTTTGATTCTTCATTCCCAGGATTCCTCACAAAAGGTAGGCATCTCAAAATAACAAAAATCTGTCAGGGCTGATATTCACAGAAGAGATTGGAAAGTCAAATAACGGGAGTGCTTTGTGGAACTCAAAGGAATAGTACCCATGCATAATAATCGACCAAAACATGTTATCACTTCATTCACTTCCAAATCTGTCCACTGAAAAGTTCTTCCTTTACTTTCCACAGATAAATAAACCTGTGTTGCATACTTGTTTTTTTATTATTATTATGAAACTTATTCATAAAATAAGTCATTATTAAAATGTTCAAATAATCTGTTTTACAAATGGAACTTTTTGATGAACTGCCACTGTAGTATCTGACCATGTTGCAGTAGAATATGACTGCAGTCTCGAATCAGAGACTTGCTGCTGTTTATTTAGCTCAGTTTTAGGGTTATTTGTATCATCTCCCACTAATGCAGAATCAGGCTCTTATACATGAGATTCGCTTTCTTCTTCCAAGGAATCACACCATCCGGCGTGTCTTTTGTCATCATTAAATGACAACATCACAGTCTGAATCTCACAGTATTGTTTCCAACTGTTCTGCAGTGTACAAAGGTTCGTATTTTCATTATTTTAGATGTTTTGACAGTTTCAGCCAATTTTTTAAATGAGGCACACCTAGTAATAACATTAGGAAGATATTTTTTATACGCACACAGAGATGATCAACCACTGGAACGTACAAACGTGTTGCAACAGCACACTAATAACATCACGTGCTTTTTTACGTACTATTATTGCTGCCATATTGTTGGCTCTGTCACAGAAGCTCGATCATCTTATGAAGCCGCACCCACGTTATAAATAGGCCAATTTACACTATAGCAAAGTGATAAGAACAGCTCTGTTTACTTCTGCTTTGAACTTGATGAATACTGGCCCTTGCAGACAAGACTTGCAGTGGACATCTATAGAAGTCATCAGCACTGAGATTGAGTATTGGCATGACATCTCCAGATGTCATCCGCAGTGAAAGGGTTAAGCATTGCAGTAGGTTAAAATACAGTCTAATCATAATAACTGTTTTGAAATTGTATATATTACAACTGTGTTTGAGTATTGCCATTTCCTCCAATACCCATTTTTCCTGTTGTAATAATAATCTTTATTTCAATGTCCTTATTATTGACATCAGGACTTTCCCAACTTTTTTTAACAGCTTAGTATGACACATGGAAACATTTTCAGCTATGAGGCCCCACCTATAATGTTGCCCTTTAGTCTGTTTTGAATAAACAGTTCGTATTATGGCAGGGGGAGAAATTTTAGTATAGGTTAACCTAACTTCCAATATATTCACATAACTGCAATGTCCTGAAGCAGTCAACAGACTGATGGTATAAATTAAAGCTTCAAAATTTGCTGCAATGACCATCATTTCCACCCAAATTACACAAATTAAAATTAATTCTTTTCTTTGGCATGTTTTCAACCATATCTTATAAGATTTAAGTTAATTGGCCTAAGCCTGCTATCTCATAAGAAGATACAAGAAGAATC
This sequence comes from Vandiemenella viatica, assembly GCA_031002005.1. Lineage (NCBI taxonomy): Eukaryota > Metazoa > Arthropoda > Insecta > Orthoptera > Morabidae > Vandiemenella > Vandiemenella viatica. The sequence continues at coordinate 219,321,196 of CM061921.1, forward strand.
CAAAAGCTGATTTATCTGGCACCATTGGGGACCATTTCACAGATATACTACATTCATCAAATATTTTTCAAATATTTGTGTCCACTGGTCAGATGGCTGACTGCCAAGTATGCTGGAACATCTTTGTGTCAAAGACACATGATCCTTTTGAATGACAGCCTGTAGTCCTCCAGTCATTTCAGCATAGATTTGCTTCAAAGCAGACTAAACCCAGTGGATGAGTGGTAATGCTAGTATTCAAGGGGATGTGAGTTCAATTCGTGGTTCAACCATTCTGATACTGGTTTTCCATGTTTTTTTTCAAAACCACTCCCAATAATTCCAGGATGATTCCTCCATAAGGCCCTGACCAAATTAATTACCATTCTCCCATTCCTTGTTCCATCCTCTTCCAGCTCTGATGACCTTGATGTTGATAAGCTGTAAAACTCAAATTAACAAAAAAAGCTTCCTATAGAAACTTTATGGTGATTTGCTCACACAACTATTAAACAACAAAAACCAAGAATCTAAAAATCAAGATGGCTGAATCTGCAACTTCTGTGAGTACCTACTTTTGAGTTGTCACAAGGAATCAGCATACAATCACCTAAAAATTCGTTTTTGTTGAAACATGTTCCACAACCACAAGGGAGAATCTAATTTCCGTGGTAGTGATTGTAATTTTCTTTTGCTGTTGAAAAATTTTGTGACAGGTGTTTCAGATGGTTATGGATGAAATAAACCTCTTTCTGCACTCTATTACTAGAGTAGTGACTTACACCAGACATTGAATCTAAAAATCTCTTACTGATAATAAGGAGAAGAATTTTAAAGCAGGCAATTTGTAGTGAATAAATTACTTTCTTTGGATCACAGACAGGTGTGCTTAATTTAATATGATTTGTATAGGATGTGTTAGCTTACGATTAAATGTAGTTTTTGACTAATAAAAATCCAGCTGACACGAGGGAACTAACAAACATTGGATAAAGCAATAACATGGCTGACAAATGCTATACAGAAGGATTGTTTAAAACTGTGTATGCGGGAGCGAAGAGCAAACCATTCAATCAAATTAGTTCTAATAAAAGTGTTTGGGAAAGTAAATTAATTAAAACATAATTGTGTTCTATAAATTAAGCATATCATTCTTCGTATGCAAAGAGGATACTAAATAATTAACGTCTTGTTCTCTCAGTTGCTGCTTCGGTGGAGTTTAAGATTTAAATGTTTGTTCTTAGCCACTATGAGTCTTGTGTTCCACAACATAACTGTAAATGTTACAGAAGTAATAGTAATCTAGCTAATTTTCATTATATGGTCATCATAATCTGTGTTCTCAGATACTGAGCTCCAAATTTATTAAAGACAAAAGGAAATAATGGCATTTAGATTAATCGGTAATTTTGGTATCAGTGTCGTCATCGCTCCATGTGACAGTCATTGTGCTATTATCTTTTTTCAGTAGAGCTAATTTTCATTAAAAATAAATAAATTCTATTGCACTATATGACAGTAGACCCCAAAAGATGGTTCACCCACCATGTTGCAGAGTTCTGATTTGCCAAGCACTCCACATTTGTTGTTGCTCCACCTACAGTTGAAGTCTGAACAACAGAGCATCCTGTCATAACTCAAACAAATAAAGCTAAACCCATAAAAACTCTAACTGCATCTGGAATCGAAACCTTATTCTCACTTTCAAAGGCAATCCCCTCAACCACTAAGCTGTGACACCACTCAGCCATAAGGCACATCATTTTAATACTGTCTTAGATTTATGTTATGTGTAAAGAAAACAAGTGAAGGTATTAGGCAAAACTGGTAAATCTGTACCAGTGAAACAAAGTTATTAAGTTTGAACATAATGGGCATTAGATAACACTCCAAACCACAATTTCATTTATTCAGTTTGAAGGTTGCCTTACCAACTTAAAGTAAGAACATGCATATAAAAATTTAGATTTAGAAATTGTATTAAGTTCAGAAATAACAGAAAATGGAAACAGAATACTGGAAATATCTCAATTATAAATGTAGTACACCAACAGAAACACACATTCAAAATGCCAAAAATGGTGAAAATGACTGCAAAACAGTAAACATGAACTGGGACATATTTTTAAAGCTATTTTGTTGTAAACTAAGAAGTCAAGTGAGTTAACTATTCCATTTCAGAAGGCATTCCTTATGTACCATTTGCATGACAAACTGAATTAATTAGCATTCCATTATGGCTGTGTAACTTGTTTAAAAGTGCTAGTACACCTGTGAAAGTCCTCAAAAATGAAGCTATTTTATTAGTTGCTCTGTCTGTGTAAGTGGGCCAACAACAAAGCTATTGTGTATAAGCAGGATTTTGTTATTTATTTTCATGGAAGACTTGTATTTTGTCTACATGCATCTACGAGACTCCATATTGGGAATATACAGACTATAATAAATTCCACTGAGTGCACTGCTTGTATAACACATTGTTTTGTAGCATAGTTGTGTCTAGAGACAAGCATAATGGAAAGGCAAGGGGTCTGGCAAATTGTGTTTCTGAATGTACTACTGGAAAATCAAACCAAAAAATTAATGGATTATAAAGCTACTGGTTGCCAGTATCTTCCACCTACATATACCGGTTACTGTCAAACAATGTATTGAGATTAATTAACTTAATGAGGGAATATTGTTATCTTATTACCTTAAAGATTTGTATATGAAATCAAAATATGAATTCTTTCTCTAAATTAATTGCTAGTGACAACATTAATACATCCAGGATGAACATTTTGAATACTACCAGCACATGTTAATATAATAATTATGGAAATCTCTAAAAAAAATTATTAAATATAATGGAAGTTCTATAGAATAACAATACACACCTGCTGAATAGTTGTCTTTCTTTATATATGGTGCTTATACAGGAAAATGATTGAACTGCATCTTTGCTCAATCAAGGTTTCCTTTTCTTTTAAATTTACCATTCTGAGTATATTTATAATTGTACTGCTATGTTGTCAACATTATACATACAATTATTTATGAAGCCCCTGCCCCCAATTTCATTTTACAAAATGAAAACAGAAAGTTCACATTTTACCTCGGTCTTCAGAGTTTTGATGAAGAGATCGATATCGTGAGCCACCTTGAAATCTCTCGTGGTACTCTCTGCGGCGATTCACAGAATCTTCAGTCCTCTGGCGACGCCTCATTTCTGTATGTAACAAGCAATGCTCATAAATGCTGTGTTGAAATACGTAAAGGCAAGAACACGAGAAAAGTAAGAATACATTAACCAAATTGAAGGTTTACATAGTAGTTATACCAGCACTTCTCTTGATGTTAATTTAATGAAGTTCCATTATTTTTAATTGTATGATAATATTTGTATTGTCGTTACAGCATTAGGACACATCCACAATTATAATTCATTATTTATTTATTGGCAATCGCATTTTCTCTATAGAGCCAGCAAACATCATGAGGTTAACATCAGTATGTACATATATATATACGTATATCAGTAGTAAAATACATTAAATTAATAACATTGTATTGATACAATAGGTACATGAATTAACAGCAAAATGAAATGAAGCAGAAGTACAAGGTATTTCATCATTGACAGTACATTTAAAATTTAGCACGACTTTACAACGTAATGACTGATTGTTTCTTCAAAGATACAGCTTTCACGCTTAGCCACTAGGTGTCAGTTTGCATTATATCCTGATATTGTTTTCTTCCAGGAATTTAACTATTGCTTGATAGATGGTGACGTTTCCCAAGGCCAGGAGGTGGGTCACATTTAGTGGTAACTGTAAACCTAGACCCACAAGTTCCTGTATAAAAAGCATGGACTTTCAACATTTCTCCTTACAAGCAAATAGGAGGTGATTCGGTTCGTATTCACTGATGCCATCACAGGTGCAACTTAGTGTGTTCCGTAAATTGGTGCAATGCAGGTGTTTGGCGAAAAGTCCATGGTTAAATTTAAGTCTCGCGATGATGACGATCATTTTCCTGGAAGTGTATTTTACCTGGTGCTACTGCGCCTTAGGGATGGTCGGGTGAATGGTACCGTAGTGTCTTCCTTTTGTTTTTATCGTGTCTTGCCACGATGTGTCCCACATTTGTTTTGCTTTATTGAGCAGACTGGCGAGGAGGTCAGTCACCTTGATGAATGGGAATGTTGTGCCTTCTATGGTTTCCAACTTTGCCAGCTGATCCACTCTTTCATTTTCATTGATCCCTGTGTGTGCTTTAATCCATAAGAAAATAATCCGTTTTCCACTTTCTTTTAGCTCCATGATAGTCTCAAGGATCTTGTGTGTTAAGTGGCATCCACAAATAGATTATTAGTACTATTATAAGGGACAAAACAGGAAAGTTTAATTATAAGCACCCAATATATTTATTGTTCATGTTTTGATGGAAAGCGATTTCCATATACTTTAAATATTTTCTTAGGCTTTTATTCTTCATACTATTTTCTTATATTGGTTGTTACTATTCAACAGTAGTTGATATAGTGTAAGACGCGAACTTGCAGTGGGGTTCTGCATAAAGCTTGAATCTTAACTCTGACCGTGTGTAGCCTTGGATGTAACAGTATTGGCTTAAATAGAATAATACGGCAGCCACATAGGTTTTTAACCGGAAAACTATGAAAAGGTAAAGTTCAATAAATAGTTCATTGTCATTTAAACAATTATATTCTTACAAATTTCACAAAGTCAAAAACTGTACAGGCAATCAGACGAATTTTCCAAAGAAATGTTTTCCAAGTTCGATTAACCGGGCAAGCCAGACCACACCCCAATAGTTCAAACTTCTAGTTGTAACAATTAAACGAAAGAGAATTACACGCTCCCATTGTTCAGAAGTTTAGTTAATTTAGACAATCCCGAGGGCTCACTTGGAGAAATACTATTTTAACACGACATTATGGTTAACTTGAATAAAACAAGAGGCATTATTCCAAAATAAAACTATCACTGATGTGCTTGATATAAAACTTTCCAGGCCTACTTAGCTACATGTTATCGCGTTCGCGGTTCCTAGCAGACTGGGGGCGAACAACTGCAAGCACGAGTCTATGTCACATAGCACTTCCTGCTTCTCGAATATTCCTAGCGACTTCTCACACGAAGCGTGGGAACAAATCTTTTTCCTCTTTCACAGGGGTGGCTGATGGGAAAGTCGTCAGATATCAAATCGCACATCTGAAGTCCTATCATTGGCTAATCTGACCTTGACAATAAAAATAATTCGATCTTTCTGAAACTTTACAAATCGCTAGATCTTTAAATAAATGTTAACTTTAGTTATCATGAAAATTATCCTAACTTTAATGCTTTAGCTGAAAATAAATACTTTAGATATGAACTTCCGCAATCCCACTCGAGGTGAATGCTGAAGAACGTTGAAATTGAAAAAAATGAAAATACTATCTTAAAAACTTTAAAACTTCTTTCTAACTTGAATAAACATAAAACTAACTTTAAAAATGAAATGCAATAATATTCTATTCAATTTAACTCGTAGTTCTGAGAACAAAATTTTGTCACGCAGTTACAAAATTTAACAGATAGCTTACAATAGATTTCATATACTTTTATGCAGCACGTGTATACACTATGGTAATGCCGTTTCTTACTTGGAGTTTGGGCATACAGCACACATCTGCTTATTTCTGTCAACTTGTATTTGATTTATTTTGTATTATTTTGAGGTTAATGCACACTTTGATTGTTAACGGCTTACATATCCTTACTTTGTGTATATATTCAACTTTTGTTTTGTCTATTTTATACTAATTGGTGTTCACCAGTTCACTCGCCATCAACAATAAACATTGTTTTAAAAGACTCTATAATTACCTCTATTATAGTGACATGATAACTCACATGGGGAACTTGTCAATGTACCATACTTAAGTGAGTCTAACTGAGTTGGTAATCTGAGTGATGGGTCTATATAAATGTTTCTTTTATATTGTATCTTAGTGTGTATAAATAACCTTCTGTTTTATTTTTTTATTCTGATTAAATTTGTTTACCAGGTTACTTGTGTTTCAAAATTTGATGTTTTGTTTTGTGGTAATTTCAAGTTTTTTACATTACTGTTTGAGATGGACATTCGGTAAATTAACATGTAATGAATAATACTATAAGGGTCAAGTTACCAATCTTAAATGCAATTTCAATCTGTATGCTAGTTTTAAGTTTTACTTTATACACCCTCATATCATATATCGATATAAATGTTAGATTTCAAGTGAAAAGGTCACTAATACACTTGTGTATCCATGGACTCTGGTGATACCAGTGATCTCATGTAACATACCTTAGTGCACCTGAATGTACAGGGGATGCACCTTGGACTTCGCCAAACACTGGTAAATATGGAGCTTTTACTTTATATTCATTTACAGCTCCAATAATTTTCAGGTCTATCTCACTAAGGTGGAATAGGTTGACTTGTCAGGACTTAAATTTTAGAATTCCTCAAAAACATAACACAGTCTTTAGATGTGAATTAAATTATTTTTACAAATGAACGCTGATGTAAATTTAACAAAGGGAACCCTTTTCAGTGCTTGGTAATTCTGATATCTGTTTATATACAAGCTAAACAATACTTGATTTAAACATTTGAAAACTAAAATTTAATATTACACATGTTTTGGTATTTTTGAACAATTATTACACATGATTTTATGTGAAAATATTTCCATTTTCTGTTGAAACAAGTAAGGGGTGTAAAGGTTTATGAAATTTTGAAGATTTTACTCCTTTGTGTTTTAAACAGTAGACTGAATAGTTTCAACATTTTCAGACACTGTCATAATACTATTCAAAATACAATGTTACAATCTGTAAAATTCTTTCCCTGGTATCAGATGATAGGGATTCTGGATAGAATATTGAATTTGTAACTAAACTCTGCTTTCAAATGTCTAACTATTCAAGTTGAGTATGAGACTTTCCAGATTTTGTTTTCAATGATGGTATGAAAGATGTATGAATGATGGTATGAAAGATGTATGAATGATGGTATGAAAGATGCATTAATGATGTTTTGCAGAGGTAATTTCAAAACTTACTGAGAGAGATTGTTCCTATCCCAGACTTAACCCCATTTCAATACATGAATAAATAAAGGTATTTAATTTCTAAAGACAATAATTACACATGGTGTGGGACAACCTACGACACAAAAACACATTTGATGGTATAAGGTCTAAAGGAAAATAAATAAAAGTCTCAACAGTATCTCAAACAAAACAGAAAATTAAAAGAATTAATTTGTGATAAATAACTGCATACAGGATTAAACATTTTTGCAATAAAAGGAGGATGAGATAAATTAGCAACCCTCCAACTTAAATAATTAATAACAGTTAAACTAATAAGAATTGGAGAAAGTTTGTCATAACTAAAAATGTTGAAAATAATTTAATCTATGTGATGTCAAATTTTAATTAAAATTCAAGGTGCTATGATATTTTACAGGACAAATGTGAATCACCACGGGTGTTCACCATTGTTCCAGATGTTTTCGGAGCAAAGATATAAAAGGAGAAGTCAGGAGCTGGATGTGTGACAGTTGCTGGATTTTGAACAGTGTGGATGAAATCTGCCTCAGACAGTACCATGGTGTTGCTATGTGGAACTTTGAAATATTTCAAGAAATCATTTGCAGGAGATTATTTTTGGTAACAAACTGAGCTTATAAACATTTTAGTAGTGAACATTTGCCATTTCATAGCAGTTTACATTCAATTGGGACCAGGTGATGAAACCATAAGCATTACTAATACTGAAAATTTCAAGTTTTTGTGGAAAGTGAACCTTAACAATTAACAGTTGTTCCGTTGCTACATCTACAACTACATCCATACTCTGCAATTCAAAAACATTGTTGGTGGCAGAGGGTGCTAAGCAACAATCTTAATTCTGCACATTCCAATCCTGAATAGCATGAGGAAAGAAAGAATACATAAAAGCATCAGTACGGCATCTTATGTCTCGAATCGTATCCCTCCAGTCATTGCGATCCAAATAGGTTGGAAGAAGAAGTATCTCAATGCACCCGTAGGTCATAGAATTTCACGTATTCTCAGATACATTCAAACGCAAATGACGTCGTCTGTCTTCCAAACGATCCCGGAACAATCTATATATCAATTATATGACTCTTTCATAAAGGCTGTAGCAACCAGTCACTAATCGAGCGGCTCTCCTCTGTACCCTCTCCACTGAGCCAATCAGGCCTTTGCGATACAGATCCCAAACTCCACCACAGTAATTCAGATGCAGACACACTAGTGTTTTGTACACTGTTTCCTTTGTATGAGCATTACAATTACTCAGAATACAACCTACGAATTGTAATTTAGAACTAGCTTTGCCTACGATGGAAGTTATGTGCAAGTCACATTTCAAGTTGCTTTGTACTAACACCCACCGATACTTCAGGGAATCAACCGTGTCAACAACTGAATTGTTTAATTTGTACTTGTGAGCAAACTGGTTCTTTTTGTTAGTTATTCACATTGCCTTGAACTCTTTGCAATTAAATGTAAGCTGCCATTTACGGCACCATTCGGAAATAGCATCCAAATCTTGCTGAATTTCTAAGCAATTGTCAGAGCACCTTATTTCCCTATAGATAACTGCATCATCGACAAACAATCACAACCAGCATTTAATGTTGTAACCTAGATTGTTTATAAAAATTAAGAAAAGAAGTGGGCCTATTACACTTCCTTGAGGAATGCCAGAAGTAACATCTAGCTCAGAAGAGCCTTCCCTGTCAACAACAACATACTGTGATCGACCAGTTAGAAAATCGCGTATGCATTCACAAATCTGATCTGATCTGATATACCGTATGCTCGAATCTTCACTAAAAGTCGGTTGTGTGGAACAGAATCAAAAGCTTTCTGAAAATCCAAGAATATTGCATCAACTTGTTAACCTGCATCGATAACTTTCATCATGTCACGGGAAAATAGAGCAAATTGATTTTCACAAGATCTCTTCTTCAAAATCCGTGTTGATATGGTGTAAGTAACTCGTTCTCATCTAGAAACTTCATAATGTTAGAGATATGGGTCAATATTTCCTAGGGTCACTTCGATCTCCTCTCTTGAAAACAGGAATTACCTTGGCTATTTTCCAGTCATAAGATACTTTTATCTCTTCTAAAGATTTACAGAATATATCTGACAGAAATGGTTGTTAACGAATCTTATCAAGAATATTTTGGCAGGCTTCAGGATTTTAACATGAATGACTGAAAACTGCAATTCATGTGACTATATCTCATTCATGAATCTGCAACATTCCAGTTTGTGTTGATTTCCTAATACTAGCGGAAACTTCAACTTTTCCAAATAAACTCAGTGAAAATAACTTTCTGGTGAAGTCTTCTTTGAACAATAGACTATTTGTTCACTATTGCTCCTAATAGTGAAACCTGACTAGTAAAATAATTTTAAGGAAGCTGGCAACCATCCTGAGGCATGAACTCTGCAAATAAAATTTATTGGCACCAGAAGTTCTACTGAGAAAAGTCTCTTGGGGTATGGAGAACGCTTCTCACTAACTCTGACCGAGATGTATTCACAGACTTTGTTTCCTTTATGAAAATTGCATGTTAGGGAGCATCCATAAACTATGTGGCTCAGTCTAAAGAGAGTGAAGGGGGTAGGAAGCAACACTGGGCTCCGGGGAGGTTCTGAGCAAAGCCACATAGCTTTTCATTCATATTATTTGTCACAGTTAAAATAAGGTACAGAACATACCACAAGATGTGAATATTTATTTCCGCCATTTAATTATCTCCGTATGTAAGTTATGATAGTTTGGCAAGAGAAAACAGTGCAAAATGTTCTCTGGAGTCAATAGGGGAAAAAGCTATGTGCTACATGGGGGAGGGGGGGGGGGGTAGAGGCATAAGCAACGTCAGGTTACGTGGGTGGGAGGGGAAGTTCACAGGGGGCCTAAATGGAGCAATGCGGGTTTTGGATGCACTCTTACTGCACCAGGAAATAGTTCACAATCTCACTCATACCAAGTCCTCAATATCAATCAACCGAGATAATATTTTAAATGAAAACGAAGAAAACAAATTAAAAGTTCACTTTCCCTCACAATATGCAATGTGTAATTGTATAATTTCTCAAGTCTATCCCTGAAGTGTCATCCCGAATAAATGAAAAGTACTGTTTAGTTGGGGGGGAATGTCACTGATAACTGCCGAGTAGTGAAATTTTTCAGTATTGCTTCAAACTATTGTGACGAAGACTGGCACTGAGGCGACCTTGCTTAAGTAAAATTCAGAAACTGGCTGCTGATAAAAACCACCTTTACTCTTGGACTTTTCCATCCGGGTCATAACTTTTCTCATAACTTTGAACTGTTATATATTTTCTGATTATACCAAAATTTCAATAGATCATTCCCAAAGTTTAGTTGGAGGGTTTTAAACTTCATTTACCTATAATTCTTAAAATACTTAATCCCTTGTAAAGTTGTATACCATATATCAAAAGATTCCCATTAATGGTCTCTTACATTTGATGTATGATTTGCACCTGTATCTATTTCCTTTTAGACACAATATCTTCTAATATATGAGGATGAATCAGAAAGTCTTTATTTTTTTTAGCCAAAATGCGGCTGAAAATGCAAAGTCAAAATATCAACACCCAAGGATGGACCTTTCTTGGAATGGACTGGCCTTATCTGCCAGTAGCTCTGTAGCATGTCAATGCTGTAAGTTGTTAAATATGGTGGTTGTGCTTGACGCGTCGATGGCATACGACCAACAAAGTGTAATTCGTATTCAATGGAACAACGGACGAATGCCCATCAAAATCCACAAGGAAATGCAGCCCACGTATGGGGAAAAGTGTCTTGCCTTGAGAAGTGTGAGGTGGTGGTGGTGGTATGAGTTCGCAAAAACCCCTAAAGTCCAACGGTGTTATCACAGCAAGCCAGATGAATTTTACCACAGGGGCAGTTCAAATTTAGTGCTGTGATGGAACAAATGCCTGAACCAGTATGGGTACTATGTGGAAAAATAGAGTAAGGTACCTAGAATAATATGCATATTTGTAATTACCTGTATGTACCTTATTTCTGCAAATAAAAAATAGGGGAAAAGACTTTCTGAGTCACCCTTGTATAACAACACAATAGATTTTACCAACCCACATGTAATTTTAATATTTCAAAATTCTATAGCATCCTTAATAAAGCATATATTTAAATGATGTCTTCCCTGTTCTCACTGGTATTTTTTGTTCTTTCTGTTTATTAAAGTATCTCCTTTGAAATATCTTTATTTTAGGAGCATGTTAAAACAGGTGTTGTGCAATATACATCTCAATGTCTAAAATCCATTTTTTATAATGTATATTATTATTACTTGTATACTATTATCATATTATTGCTTTATATTAAATTATAATTATTTTAGGCCTAATTTTGAATTTAATTTTAAAATTAAAATAGTAACTATCTTTGGTTATCAAAATTTCATATTTAAAAATTGTCCATAACCTGAAACTTTATATTTAATATTATTTATGTTCATTTATTTACTTAAACACCTTTCCATTCTTAGCTCAAAATCTATTGTCTCCCTGTGTGATTTGACTGATTACATAACCCAACTATTTAACGAACCTCGTGCGCTATTATGTTTAGGAATCGAATTATAGCTTTAAATAAAATTCTTCCCCTACACATTCCTTATATTAAAATGTTATTTTTAATAATAGTCTCTTTGAAAACGTTTGTAGCTCTCCACATTTAACTTTTGGTTTAACTTTACCACTTAGTAGCAAATCGATTTTTACTTGAAAATTGCTTTTATACCAACTTTAACTTTGTACAATCTGACAGCAATATTAAAAACTTTACTCTCTTTATCTCTCAAGTGTTAGAAGGCTTTTGCTACATGATAAAGTATCGGAGAAAGAAATACAACGTTTATAAATAAACTCTTTTCAGGCTTCTTTTGGTTGAGAACGAAGGCCTTCAAAACGTCCCACAATTGTAACATTTTTTATGCAGCTGAAGAGTTTATTTACTTACAATGCCGAGAAAAGCTTCGTTCGTACAACATGGTTATAGTCATATATATTGTCCAACCCCAACGAAGAGACAATCATTACACCCTCTTGGTTTTGTGGATGTGAGGTTTAACCAAATTACACACTTCTAAATATACAAACACTGGAACACTAAGGGAAGTTATAATGCGAGAAATGTTGTCCACTTTCTGCAATATGCTCTACACATTAATTTAATTTAATTGCAATGGAGCACAGGCTCCGGTGGCAATTTCCCTACACCCCCATCTCCCCCCTATCCTGCAGCCATCTACATTTGCCCTTTACAAATTTTATCTATAAATTCTTTCAACATTTTCGGTAAATTATTCATCATTTCTCTTGGTAACTCACCCTCTGCCACCCACAATTTTGTGAATTGCAGAGTATATATGTAGATGTAGATGTAGAAAAACTCTATTCAGGTTAGCTTTTAAATAAAGCACTTTCTTCTAAACACTAAGCTGCTTCTCAACATTATATAATTATAATTAATTAAAATGGATAGCATGCTCTACTGGCAATCTCAGTACTCACACCTCTTTCTTCTTTCCTCATTCCTTGTACTTTTGCCTTCTACTAATTTGAACTTTAAATTCTTTCAGTGTTTTTGGTAGATTATTCATCGTTTCTTTGGTAATTTATTCCAATCCTTTACACCTTTCCTTACGAAAGAAAATTTTCAGACACTATTATGCCTGAAATCAAGTACCAGCTTGTGGTCTTGGTACTCTTTACTTTTCCACACACCTCTCTTAATTCTCCCAACGATATCTTTCCAAGCCTCATCAGCAATACACACCTTGTACACTCCCGTGACTCTCTTCACCCTCCTCCTATCTTCCAACTAATTCCGCTCCAGCTCCTTTATTATATTAGTTACCGATTATGTTCTGCAGTGAATTCAAAGGACAAATCTAGCAGCCCTTCTCTGCACCCCCTCCAACTCCTGTATTTGATATAAAAAATGTGGGTCCCCGACTACACCACCATATTAAAGCAGTGTTCTAACCAATGTTTTATAACCTAATTCCCTTACTTCTCCAGATCATCCTCTAATCACTCTTTCCTACAGGTGAAGGATTTTGAAGCCTTTTCTTACCACTTGTCAAATGTGTCCTGCCAAGTTTGTTATCAAATGTTATTACAAGGTATTTACATTTCCAGTCTTCAACAAGAAATTCCTTCCACACTTTATGATCACAATCAACCCTTAGCTTTTTATCTGTGTACCTAATAAGCTGGCTCTTCGTTGCATTTATCTTCATTCCATGTTAACTCACCCAGCTAGATATCCTACCTTGACCCTGCTGCTGTTTACAGTCTTCTACTGTTATTATCCTATTATATAACATTTTGTCATCTGCAAACAAACAAACTTCTGATTGTAAACCATGAACACAATCATTCATTAGAAAAGGGAATAGCAATGATCCCAATACACAACCCTGTAGAACCCCCATGTTCACTCTTACTTCTGGTACTTCATTCCTTACCTAACATTTTGCTTTCTACGTTTTAAGAATTCTTCTACCTAGCATATCACCCTTTATCAACTCCAATAGTTTTTACCTTATTTAGCACCATTTTATGGCTCACTCTGTCAAAACCCCTTGAACGATCTAGTGCTACACTATCAATTTGACCTCCCCTGTCCCTTTCATTAGAAATATCTTGCATATAGCCCACTAACTGAGATTCGCATGAATATCGTTGACTGAACCCATGTTGCTGACCTGAAAAACACTTACGTTCCTCAGAGCAAAGTCTGATATGGTTGCTTATTATTTATTTTACTTATGGGTTTACGTCTCATCAATGTCGAGGTCATTAGAGGCAGGATAGGACTGGGTATAAGGAACAGGAAGGAATTTGGCCATGGTCTTTTAAAGGAAGCATCCCGGCATGCCTGGAGTGATTTGAGGAAACCATGGAAAACCCAAATCTTGATGCCCGGATGGGGATTTGAATTTGCATCCTTCCGAATGCGAGGCCAGAGCGTTAACCTTTCACCCACCATGCTCTGTGATATGGCTGCATATTAATCTCTCCATTAATTCTCCTACCACTGATATCAAGCTGATTGGCGTGTAGTTTCAACCTTTTGTCACCCCACCTTTATGGACCGGTATGATTATCCCACTTTTCCAGTAATCTTTTAAGCAACAAGTATCAAAATTCAATTTAAATAATGTTTCAAGACAAGGTACAATATCACATCTCACTATCTTTAAGATATCCGTAGTAATATTATCCACACTGGCCCCTTTACGCTTATTATATTCTGTAGTTCCTTCATGATATCTTCATATTTAACTTCAAATTTTCTAGTCTGTTCACTTCCAACTGTGCCAACAGGCTCGTTTTCTGATATACCCTCTACCATTGTTCAATCATAGTTCCTAACTGTCTCACTAAACCCAGTGGCGGATCTACGAATTCTCCAAGGTGGGGCAAAAATGTGAAATTGCCACTGCTTCAAACATAAATTTGTTGCCCAGGGCAGTAAAGATTTTTTTTAAACTGCTTAACGTCTATTAACAGCGAGGTCTTTAGAGACGGGAAAGGATGGGTGCAAGGAATGGGAAGGATTTCAACCATGGCCTTTTGAAGGAAGCAACCTGGTATTTGCCTGGAGTGATTTGGGGAAGCCATCGATAACCCAAATCTGGATGCACGGACGGGGATTCGAACGGCAGTAAAGAGCTGTTCTCCGATTTTGCCGCCCTCCTGATGGTTGCCAGTCGGGGCAGTAGAGCTAAAAAGAAAAAAAGGTTACCACCACATCAATTTGTCGTTTATCGCCTGTTCAAATATAATTTTGCCACCCCCCCCCCCCCCCCGAAGTTGCCGACAAGCACCCCGTTTGATCCTGCCCCCTCCCTCCGAGATCCGGCACGGACTACACCAGTTACTTAAGTACTGGCTTTTCTTAAATCCTCAATTACATCTTCTCCATCCTTATCTATAATTGTCCCAACACCCTCTCTTCCCCTCAGTTTTCTGATATAGCCAAAGAAATTTCTAGATGCATCAGTCAGTGATCCCCCTGCATGAATAATATTATTCATGAACTCATCCTTTGCCAGTTGCTTTGTCATTATTAATTCCTTGTTTAGTTGTTTCAAGAATTCCCTACTGCCTTACTGTCTCTTAACTATGTAATGTTCTTGTCTCACCAACCTCCTTTACCTTCCCACCTCCCTGTTATATTATGAAGGTTCTGTACTTCTCTTTATTTTCTGTTTCGGAATGAATATTTCTTCATCCTTTTTTTATTAACTCCTTGATCTCTCCCCACTTTGTCCCCACTGTACTTGTGCCATTCTTCCATTTGTGGAAGCTATCCCTGAAATATCTTTTCAGTTCTGAAATATGTGCTTTTCTATTATTGTATCTATTTCCCCCTTCAATTCTAGCCACTGGTTTACTGAATCCCCTTACATCCATCAGAACCCTCATTAGATCACTTATTCCCTTAGTTACTTGACACCTGATAAGGTTATCATCCGGCCTTATTAGGACGATATCCAATGTTTGGTCCCCTTGTGTTCTGCTCAACAATTTGTGCAAAGCCTCCTGCTCTTACCAAGTTAATTTGCAAATCTCTGTTCCCTTTTGTTATTAATGTTATTTCCTACCCAGCTGACACCTGGTAATTTTAAATCCCTACCAATAATAACCATTCTATGTTCTCACTTCTGAACTTTGAATATGAATTTAGTTTCTCCCCAAGAACCTTACCTTTATCATTCATTCTTTCATTATAGTATGCAGCCAACACACGAACTTTTTTGTTTTGTTTTTGTTTTTTTTGTTACTACCCCAGAAGTCTACCCCAAGTAACTTATGGTCATGATCTCTTAACACCAGTGAACTGTAGTAGTCTTTGCTAACTAGTATGAATACCTCACCAATAGTTGGTCCTCTACCTGTGTGGCACAATCTGTAACCATCAGGCAAACTTCATTGTCTAATACTCCTTCTTTTAACCATGACTCTACTCCTATAATTGCTTGGGGTTCATGTATTTCTATTAGGTTTGTAAACACTATTACTTTGTTCATTACACTTCTACAGTTTAGAAGTTACACTCTTATCACTGGCCTTGTGATATTTGCAGCACCAACATTCACCTTCCCTGATCTGCCCCCCCCCCCCCCTCTGTTATCTTTTCAAAAGCTTCATCTATTTATTTAGCATTAGTTATTTTTATAACTACACATGTCTATGAATGTAGCATTGCTGACACACTTGAGCAATTATAACCAGAAACAAAAGTGCTGATGAATATTGCTATGAATATTGGAACAGGAAAAAACCCAGCATTTACCAAAGTTGAATATAGAATGGTACATGCATGTACAAAACATACAAAAATAGTTATCAAGGAAATTTTGTGACAAGAATCTTCCTGCCCAAATTATGCATAAAGATTAGATTGTGTGAGATGGCTTGCCTATAATTTTACAACTGATGAACTATATATCTAAATTTGAGTATCACACAGATCCCACAAACCAAAAACAACAGGTTTCTTACTAATCTGCACGAGAATATACACACTACTTTTCTATTACACAAGTTCACACAATTTTATCTATATTCTCTCCCAAGCTAACCAGTTCTGCAATGTAGTGCTTGTAGATAGTAGAAATGAAACTGTGATTCTTTTTTTAAGTAGACATTAGAATAATAAAGTACACAAATTCATTGCTCTAACATTTGATTGGTTTTTGTCGAATGATATATGATTAAAACAATTTACTTTAATGCTATAATATAAGAACCAGAAAATAATTGCAACCACTTCACGATAAATCTTATTATTTAAATGATTAAATATAATTCTAAAAAAATGTATTTGTTTCAGTGTAAAATTTCAATCACACAACATCTTGTTACAAGATTCTAAATGAAAATCAAATACAAAATTTTAAATTAGCTCAGTGGATGGGTATTTAACTATCAACATATAGCCCATAACAATACTACCTACATATTTTTTAAATTATTTAACAACCTGAATAATGTTGTTGACCTGGATAATGGTGTTAAAAATATTAATAAATTTGGGTGTAACAAATAATACAACATTGCTGTTTTAGATAACAACAGACTTGAAAAAAATACTACTAAAAGGGAACAAAAACTAATATTTAAGAACGAAAACCCTAATAACAAAAACTGGAAGGAAAATACGGTTCTGAATAAATATGTAATGATTTTTATACTGATAGATACATTAGTATCTATCCTGAAAGTGGGGGATACGTTCCGTAAATATGGAAACCACAAATATGGAAAGGTAATTTGCATTGGATTGTAGGGGATACGTTCCAAGTTTCCGAAGAAAAAAAACCCAATTAAAATCAATTTATTAAGAGATTTGAAGCAATATATTTTAATTATTATTGTCATGCTTAGGCAATGTTTTAGAGAATTTTTTCTTGTTTTGTCACTTTTAAACGGTCTTTAATTCGGATTGATATTCATCTGTGGCATTAACAATTTGTCTTTTAAAAACAAGACTTCTTTCCATAGACGGATCGATTTTCATGAAGGAATCACAACGCTCATTTGCCATCTGTAGACCTTCACATGGTTTTTTTAAATTTAATGTCACCATTTGAGTGGTAGTTGAAGCCTCTTCATCAATGGGTTGGTGATTTAACATAGCCTCCAAATCGATTTCAGTCAAATCTTCATCTTGCGATTCAAGCAACTCTTGAATGTCAATTGATTCTATCTGTTCAAAACCATTTATTTTATTTATGGCTTTACGCCTCATCGACACCGGGGTCATTAGAGGTGTGATGGGACTGGGGACAAGAAACAGGAAGGAATTCGGCCATGGCCTTTTGAAGGAAGCATCCCGGCATTTGCCTGGAGTGATTTGGGTTCAAAACCATGTTGTCATATTCTATTCGCCACTTGAGCAATGTTTGCAGTTAAAGTTTGAAATTGCACGGAGTCTCCATCATTTCCGACAGTGAGATCAGGCCACAGTTTTTTTTTTTTTTTTCCCCAGCATTATTTTAATGTGTATGGCAACAATTCTTTTATTGTTACAATGCATTATGCTGTTATACAGCATTGCATAACATTCAGAAATAACATTATAAATTGTGAACGAAGCAGAGGAGACAAGTGTTATTCACTCAGAATTATTGCAATGAAGTACTGATAGATTCAGTGTCAATAAGATTTATTATTTTTTTTCCTGGCTAGATTGAGTGACCCTCAGCACGTTCCAGCAATACTCAAACGACATGTTAGTAAAGGAAACCGAATGCACTTAATGTACCAAATGGATCCGCGAATAATAAAAATTTCAAGCAGTGAATACAGAAATTATTTTATCTGCGAATACTGAAACTGCGAATACAGGAAGTTGTCACAATTATTTTATCCGCGAATACTGAAACCGTGAATAAAGAGCTTTGACTGTACTTCAACTATACTGTAAATATAGTCAATATACAGACCTCTTTTAATGTGGGCACGTCCATCAGCAACAAGGTCTGCAGTTTCCTCATCACCCAAAAATTGGTGGAAACCAATCCAGGACACAATACGAGAACCTACGTTAAAGTATGTAGCAAGACAAAATGCCAATACTGCTATTGGGAAATAGACATTGAAGCCATCTGATATAATGGAAACAACATCCAAGTGTCCCATAACCTGTAAAAGAAAGATGTGATTCAATAACTTAATGGAATATACTGTATTTCTAAAAAAGTTTACACTAGTCACACAGTTCACAGGCCTTGTCAGGATTTAAGCTATCAAAATTTTATATGGTATGTCATTTTCAGTCTGTGATGAACCTATACAGCAAGAAAATATTTTCTAGGTCACAAACCATTGTATGTGATTGGACTGGTATTTGATACCAGTTTACAATTAAAAGAATGAAGTGAAAAGTTCTCACCACTGAGCAATGGGTGTGATGCAATTGCAATCTACATGAAATTAAATTACTTGAAAATTTCACAATCATCAATACCAGGAAGAGTCAGCATACTAAAAACCCAAAAAGAGAAGTAAAGGATTTATATTATTAAATGGCGGAGGAGAGCCAAAAAATTTAAATATAGTGGCATAGCATTTGTAATAAGGTAGGACATAACAGAGAGGAGAAGTTTCAAATTCTCGCATCTGTTGTAGATGGTAATGAAGGAATGTACAAGGGAAATAAAAGGACTGTACCATGAAACTTTGGTCAGAACCTAGCTTGAATATGGTGGGATCATAGGGGTCCCACATTATAGGTATAAACTAAAGGAGTTTGAACCATTTTAAAGAAGGACAATTAGGTTTTTTTGGGGGGGGAATTGCCACAGAAAACACTTGGTAGCTAATATGGTACAGGAGATAGTTTGGAAGTCACTGGTAAACCAGAGGTGGAAGAGAGTGGTGAATATGTATAAAACATACATTGGGGATGAGCGCCATATGATATCCCGAGATTATATTGGTGAAGCTGAGCAGGCAATCAGTGGTTGTGCTGTTAATTTCCCACATATGGCCATCATTGATCATAGGGTTTATACCCATTTACGCTTAAAAGAATGACATGAAAAGTTTTCACCACTGAACAAAGAGGGTGATGCGAGTGGAAAGTGGAAGCAAACAGAATATCATGATCATAAATGAGCACTTGATTTTATGCATGCGTAACTGGAAAGTTTTCACTTTTATGTAAGGTATAGTCATGGTCTGGAATACTTGTATGTTATTGAGGTAGGCTATGAATAATATATCTCAAACAGCAAAATAATTTAAAGTAAAAATTTATATCTCTACCATTATAAATCTGTAAGTGAGCTGCACCTGTCTGTCACTTTGTCTAGGCACCACACAAAAATGGTAGAGCCTAAAATTTGCAGTATATCTTAAGACTCTTGTGACATGGGAACACAGCAAGAAATGACAATTCATTCATACCGACAACGGATAGGTACAACAGATCACAATGCATCTCAAATAATCAAATAAAATACACTCCTAAGACCATGCTACAACACAGATAATCACTCCACCCTTTGGATTCTTTTAATATTATTTTTTTTGAATACACAATTTTGGTTGCTTATTTCGTCAGCTTTTGGAAATATAATATGATAGAATGGACAGAAAACTTTAATGAAACCAACACATCAAAGATTGACACACCAATTAGTGTAGAAAATAGTGGATCTTAATTTATGATAAAGGTTACACAGATACTACATTACAAATGATATGATTTGCTGCTAGAAGAATAACAAAACATAATTGAATTAATATGCACAACAAGGTCCATGCATGTAAAATGGAGGGAAAATGCTAGCAATGAATAAGTAGGTGTGTAGGGATGTTCCCAACTAGACATGAACTCTATTGGAATTAATGATAAGATAATGTAAATATTTACATCATAGCACATACCATAGAGTAATTCACTGAATGACTTCAATGACAGTCTGGCTACATTCTATCTATTTTTTAGTCAATGAGGTTAAAGATTTTCACATGGAAGACATGTTTCTTTGATGTTTAGTTTTCTTTTAAGGGTTAGGAGTGGAGGAGAAGGGGTGGCTGTATGGCTTGTTAACATCAAAATCATTAGAACCAGGAGAGGATTGGAGTCATGGAATGGGAAGGATTTTGAAGAAACCATCATGGCATTCATCTGGAGAAATTTTCAAGAAATTATTGAAAACTATAATCAGGTGGCTAGTCCAGACATCAAACCTGTGGGCTCACAAATATCAGGCTGAGCATTAACCACTCACCCACTGGCTCTTTTTAAGCTTCATATAGAAGGACAGATGCCACAATTTTGTAATCATAGAAATGTAGAAACTCCACCTGGCTATTACAGTATAACTGTTAAGAGCAAAATAGTGGCTGATGTCTTTTTCTGAAAGTGAATGTGGCACCAACTAATTTATTTTAATGAAATCTAACAACGTATAACACAATATATATCCTGAAATGATATATTTAAGTAAGAGGTAAAGGTAATGGAAAGAAGAAAGTGAAAGGAAAGAAAACTTACACATTCATAGCTGCTGCCATGAAGTCTCAGTTTATTTTCCTTGTCAAATTAAATGTTTAATAAGATAGGATAGGGAAAATAAACAGTTACCCGTCACTTACCACAGATGAAGGCTGGAGGGCGAGACACGTAAAAACACAAAAACAAAACTGTCTCGCCCTCCTGCCTTCATCTGTGGTAAGTGACGGGTAACTGTTTATTTTCCCTATCCTATCTTATTTTCAGTGCCTCGCGGCAGTTTCTTTGTTTCCTTTATCCAAATTAGTTTAACCCTTTGACTGCTGACGGCTGATCGTGTACCTGCCGCGCTGTGGCCTGCTACCTGCGCTAAGTGATTATCCCTGGGGACGGAGCCGTCCGAGCGGTTCCGCCCGCCCTGTGCTGAATGTTTCTGGCGAAGCACTGTGACCTCTCACGACTGATACAGAATAAATGCTCTCACTACATAGTTTCTCTGCAAATAAATTACTACAGAATAAAACTGAATCATTAACCCTATTTTTCATAACTAATAATTATTTCTTGCTTGCATTTTTCTCTCGATTTTTGCAGCTTTTGTCGAATGCGTGGTGATTCTTAAATTTACGTCAATAGTTTACAGTTCTTTCTTGGCAGTTTCTGTAGGTCCCTTACTGTATTAGAGTGTTATTGTTGATTCGAAAAAAATGCTAGAAATATTCTATTCCACACTTACATACCACGTTCAGACCACGACTGTAAAATTAGAGATATTCAAACTCATACAGAGAGTTAAAGCCATCCGATTTTTCCTCGCGCTATTCACGAATACCATAGAAAGAGACCTTAAAATGATAATTGTTCAAGCAGCCTCCCCCACACACCGAAATTTGGTTTCCGGAATATCTTTGTAGATGTAGAACCCAAAATATCTCGATGTTGACTGAATGTTTGCTGCGCTTTGTAATTACCCGATTATACGTAATTTTGTTTCTTTGATGAAATTTGTTCCACATACGTACTCAACAGATTTTTCATTTCTAAGCTATGAAGTGTCTATCCATTAATTACGTGATGTGAAATAGAGAGGGGGGGGGGGGGCGGGTTGCGGCGAAATCGCACGAAACCTCACCAGAGTAACAAAAAGCGGTATCTGGACATAAGTTCACTAAAAATTGGAGTATTTAGAAGGACATCTCTGGTCCAATATTCCCTAATTTTCAATTTTTTTCACGCTAGGCATCAGAAGACAAATAGCTCTGAAACAATACATTTCATCATATCCAGTATCTTTCCACTTTGATATTCGAGAAAGCTCTGTTTCTGGAGTATTCTTCATAGTGGTTATACAAAACCGATTCTTTTCATCAGCTATATATTTCGTCAGTTCTTCTGTAAGAAATAACATGAAAACTGACAGAATACTTGACACATTCCCTATTTGACACGCATTTCCCAATAGTGTAACATCAAATGCGTGACTAACTGGACGAAAGTGATTTTCTAGTTAGATTTATCGCCAAGACGTAATTTCTTCGTAGCCGTTTCACTATCACTTTCTGATTCTTCAGAACAACTAACTTGTTGAAACATGAGACTGCATTGTCACCCCTCCTGACGAGTATGTTTTAGGAATACAGCTTTCCGATTTTGTGGAAAAGCTATCACTTCCATCAAAATGAAGTAGTTCATCCTCAGTGTCGCTCATCGTAAGAATCTCCATGATTTATTCCTCAATGCACCAATGACGTCTTTCAATTTTCTTTATAAAATACAGGACACAAAGAACACTGATTTAATTTTCGTTGGACAGTGAACTGTAGAGCGAAGCCTAGGCTCCCAGCAGACAAACATTCGTACAATAAGCTAGCGACCAAAACTGCGAGAGGCTATTGAGAAATGTGACGAGAAGTCCGCTGTACGACTCAGGTAGCGGCGCGTCTATATTCGTCATCAGCACACAGGTAGCGGCAGGCGGGTGCGGCTTATCTCGTCATCAGCACTCAAGGGAAATCCGACGGCTGCGGCTATACCCGTCATCAGCACTCGGGGCCCGCAAGCAGCATGCGTGTATAGACGTCAACAGCAGTCAAAGGGTTAAAATGATCCACTCATCCTTTCATCAAGTGAGTACCTAAGTGCATGAAAAGGTAAAGCAGGAGCACTGTGGTGTCAAATACACCATCTCTATCGCAGTGGCAAATTTTTGAATGCAAATGTGGAGCTCTATAATGGTGTTTTTTTTTTAAAGAAATAAGACTAGAGTCTATTCTGGTGCTTTTAACCAAAACAGATGTCTCAGTAAATCAAATGTTACAATGATAGGATTCTCACCCACAACAGTGAAAAGTAGAACCATGAGTAAACACTAAATACTATTTTAATACTTATGAAATGTAATTTTTAAGATACATATCTTAGAGAAAGATACGTCAGGTTATAATTTTTTAATCCTTGTTTGACATTACAAGGGGGTACCCAAAAGTAATTGGAATTCATTTTTACAATTTGTTTATTGATTTTTTCTTACAACTTTAATTCTCTTCAAAGTAATCTCCATTAGAGCTAATGCACTTTTCCAGCCTTTTCTCCTGTAGTTCAAATTTTTTTAAAAAAATTTACCCATTGTCATGCTAGACAATGACTCCATCATTTCTGTTTTCACCTCATCCACATTGGCAAAATGCTTTCCTTCTTCATCTGTGGGAATAAAAAATAGCCACATGGAGCTAAATCAGGTGAATAGGACAGATAGAGCAAAGGAGTCATTTCTTGATTAAAAAAATTAAAGTAAAAAATCCACATTGGTGCATTGTGAGAGATGTGTAAGACAGAGCATTGCACTGACCCTTCTCATCCTACATTAAAATTCACTATATTGAGCTCCAATTCACTTCTTTTATCATAGGTCTTCAATCACAATTT
The DNA here is from genome assembly GCA_031002005.1 of Vandiemenella viatica. Lineage (NCBI taxonomy): Eukaryota > Metazoa > Arthropoda > Insecta > Orthoptera > Morabidae > Vandiemenella > Vandiemenella viatica. The sequence continues at coordinate 219,345,234 of CM061921.1, forward strand.
TGCGAATTTTTTCTACATTTTCATCTATGTCAGAAGTAGAATTATATCAAGAACATGGTTGGTTGTCAATAGAAATTTCATCTTTTTTTTGGAAATGAAAAAGCATAAACTAAAGTTTACACACAGCAGCACCCCCATAAGCTAGTTTCAGCATCTCAACAGATACTGTAGCTTTTTGCTTGAGCAAGAAGCAAAACTTCATGGCTGAGTGCTGTTCACATAAGTCTTTTATGATTAAAACTGTGGAACAGGAGAAACATCTGTCACAAATGCCAAACACAAACTTCCCAAGAAACATCATTTATCACACTGGCTAAAGAAGAATGGATTTACACTACCCTATCAGGAGAAATGCATATTATGGATGCTCCATCATCCTAAAGGTGATTCCAGTACCCCCTCATTTCACATATCCTCTGCAAACTCAGTTCTCATCTTTTCTTCTTCTTGACATCTTCATCAACATTTCTAAGTTGATTAAATGTAAGGTACTAAATGCTAGCTGCCAAGATGATGAGAATGAATATTCCTGAACTGAGTTTGGGAAAACTACCAAATCAGGAAGCGTAAGCCAAGAACTTAATACAACACTACTATATGCTTTCCCCACACAATATACCACCCCACTGATAGCCAAAATCTTTCAGTGTTCAATGATGTAAATATCTGAAATAACATCGGAGGCAGATGTGATGACAAGAATTGGTTGTTGCAAGCACACATGTAAATTTCCTGGCATATCACTTCATAAGAGCCTCAGCTGAGCAGAACACATTATTATTATTATTACTCCACAATTCACTAAAAGTGTGTGGCGGAGGGTGCAATGCACCTTTCCGAAAGGGTAGTGGTTTGGAAGGGTTATACGGGATAAGGCAGGAGGCGCCCATGGGCTGTTGTGATGAACCATCCCCACATTTGCCTGTAGTGATCAGGGAAAACAATGGAAAACCCAGATCAGGATGGCCGGAGTGCTTTAACAAAAGCAACTCATGTCAGATTTTAAGTTTACTCACCTGGTAAATGCTTTCTATTCCATTCCCTAACCACTCGTGGAAAAAATGAGTATAGAAATGAATTGCTTCAGGCCCCCATTTCTCTTATTTTTGCAGTCATTCCGAAATATGAATGTTGCTGGTAGAAATATTTGTTTGCTGTCATTCTGAAATACATAAGTCAAGAATTTTTCATTTAGCTTCTGTCGAGAGCAACGCCTTCGGTGTTCCAGGTCTTCCCAACCTAACTCCTTCAACATCGCACTTATGCTTTCCATCTAACTATATATACCCGTCACGAATCGCGTGGCTCTTCTCTGGACCCCCTCTAATGCTTCCATTAACCCCTTTCGGTGGGGACCCCATACAGAACAACAATATTCCAAGAGAGGATGCACTAGTGACTTATATGCAATCGATTTAACTTCTGCAGTGCATTGTTTTAAATTACAACCTAGAAATTGGAGCATTCAATTTGTTTTCCCAATTACATTCTTGATATGCTCATTCCACGACAAATTATTACGAATTGTTACCCTAGGTATTTAGCGGAATCTACCGTTCTAAGGACAGCACCATTAATTGTATTTTCAGAGATAATGGTGTCACCTTTTTACTTACATGCATGACTTGGCATTTTTTAGTGTTTAACTCCAACTGCCAGTCTTTACACCACACAATTATTTTCATCATATTGTCTTGTAACAAGGCGCAGTCATCCTGGGTTGTGATTTAATGATAAATAATAGCATCATCGGCAAATACTAATTTCATCCCCATTATTATGGCACATAAATCATTAATGTATATGAGAAACAACAGAGGCCCTATCACGCTTCCCTGGACTAATGTGTCACCAGGAAAGGTTTCAAAGCCCTGCATATATCAGGTTAATTGGTGACTGTAATAGATAACCGAGCTACAAAATCTTGATCAGGTCCTCGTTCAAGTATGTCCCCACAGTATGGGGCAAAATTATGGGTATAAAATACAGGAGATGGAGAGGGCAGAGGAAAACAGCTACATTTGTTTGTGGAAATTACCTCGTAACACACTCAGTAATTGTTACAATAAAAGAGATACATTGAGGGTCATTAGAAGATAAGAAGTGTGTAAAGAGAGTGCTACATATGTACAAGGCATACAATGGTTACGACGCCTGGAAAGATATTGGGTGACGAATCAATAGCAATATGTAAAGGGGAAGAGAGAATGATGACTGCAAATTAGTACCTAATTTCTTGCATAAGGGCCCCAGAATTGTTTCATCTGTTGGTAAGGGAATCACAGTTTGGAAACAAGATATTGGAGAATGTGCTGAAAAATTGTGACAGTATGACACTGATCACATGTATCTTGATAGTCAGCATGATGATATTTAGTTTATTAAAACAGCATATTCAAAAACTTCTTAAAAAACTGAATTCTGCAACATTTTCACTTAGGGTAATATCTAGAATAGCTAATATAGACACCAGAAAGTTAGTATATTTTGCATATTTTCATCTTATTCTGGGGAAACTTGTCACAAGCACAGAGGGTATTTAAATTGCAAAAACGTGCTATAAGAACTATTTGTGGAGCAAGCCCACAAACGTCGTGCAGAAATCTATTTAAAAACCTGGGTGTACTAACAATGCCAGCACAGTATATATACTCTGTACTATCATTTGTAGTGGAAAATCCTGAACACTTCAATCTTAATGCTGACATACATAGCCATAATACTAGGAATAAATATAATATTCACAAGGATTACAAATCACTGTCAATTGTACAGAAAGGGTTAACATTTACTGGAGCTTCCTTATTCAATGTCTTACCAACAGAAATTAAATGTTATCTACAAAAACCCAACTACTTTAAGTCCAAACTGAAAGAGTTTCTGCTTCAGAATCCATTTTACTCTGTGAAAGAATTTTCTTCTTGGAATTTGGTAACTAAGAATGACTGATAAAATAGTATATATGGTGTATGGAAGGGGAAGGTGACAAAGTTGTCCACAATTACTAAAATGATATATGGTTTTTCTTTCTGTTGAAACTTTTGACAAATGAAGTAATTACACTGTTTACAAAATTTCACTCATATATAGTAACTAACATGGGATAGCATGCACTCAAAAACTGCTGTAAAAATTATGATACTAACAGGTTTTTAAGTAATTGACTGCTTATGAGTTGTGGTAACTGGTTGTTAGATGCTGGTAACAAGTTTATACACTGTTCCACATAATAAGTATTAACTAACTCGGGATTGTATTTGTAGATTACAGGAAATATTGGTTATACTAATGGGTCGTAACTAACTTCTTGTCAATATATAATATTATCAATTATATAGTAATATTGACATTACTAATAAGTGTATGTACTGTTCCACATCCCCGAGATTATTGTCACATGGGATAAAAGTGAACATATCTATCTATCTATCTTAATGACGTTATGATTGGAATAAATATTTACAACACAGGTAGATGCATAAATAAAGTGTGGTCATTTGTTTGGGAGGAAGTAGACTCAAGTGAAACTCCTACAGACAGAACAGGTAGTCTGTGCACCACACATGGTCACTAAGTGCATATACCTAATGTAGGAGGACAATATGTAAATTGGAAAGGAACAACCTCTGATGTCCAGTGCACCTATCTAACCATCAAGGAACAATGCAGATGTAGCGATAGGTGTTGCTTCGCATTTTGGAATGGTTTGAAGGACAAGGTAGCAGTTTAGACTTAAGTGCAGTGTAAGGTACACAAACTCATGATCAGTGTGTTGAAAAGATAAGTTTCCAAAGGACAGAAGGTCTGCCAATGTATTAAAGGATTCTATGTATGTAACCAATGCGACTAGTGAAGGCAGACAATGGGAAAATGTCAGTCAAGTGTGTTGGGGCAGAATCTGTGGTAGCCTATAGTGGGCAGAGATTGTTTAACAATCTGTTAATGTTTATTGTTTGCTGTTCTGCATGTCTAATACAATACTATGAGAGGAAGAGTGGGAGATTCCATCCAATTCAATTAGAGTGAGAAATAGAATTTGCTGCAGTACCCTGGAGGAAAGCCTTCTTACACTCACTGAGGAAGCTGCTTTCAAGACACACTACTCTTGATGTGGATACAAGCTGACCACTGCTGTATATCACCAGACCCACTGTACACTGATTGTTCAGTTCAAACTTAGTTTTTGTAAGTAGTGATGATAGTTTCATTGAGCTCATATTTATTAGATTTTTGCATTGAGACAAAGTGAGCAACAGCCAGTAAGTTAGGCATGATGTTTGGCTGCCATATTTTGAAGCAGATGCAGGCCAGGTGGTCTGCAACTGAACCAGCTTGAAGGGAAATCTCCCATGTGCCAATCTTCAACAACATCACAATGGCCTCTCATCTTAACTGGTAATGAGATCATCATGTAAACACTACACCCTGCAACAAAATTTCTTGCCACCCTATAATGGTCTTAGTCAACTGACACTGACAAATTGTAACCAGATTTGAACAAATCAAGAACACTGCTGTGTCTTGAGTGTCTCATACTAAAAAATAATTTGATATCACATGTTTCATGCCATGAAATGTCAAGATATCTGGCTCATCAAGTATCCAGTATCAGTCTTATAGGATCAGTGGTATCAGACTAATAGATACTGTGTTTCATGCTCTTGTTTATGATAACCCATGTTATTTTGGTACAATACTAAATGCTCTTTTTATGGTGCCTAAAATGTATTACATTCATTGCTTTTCTATTTTCAATAAACTCAATGTTAACAAAATTTCACCTTTTTTAAATATAACACTTTTTTTCTGATCAATATACCAATATTTATCAATTCTGACAAAAGCTGAAGTCAATAAAGTTAATGATAAACTAAAAAACAAAAACACTATGTTACATTGTTGTCCAACTTGAAGGCTGAAAATATCTTTATCATTTCAAAATGTAGCTGAAACAGTGAAAGAATTTAAAATAAACATGTATACACAGGATAGGGAAAATAACCTTAAAAATGTAGATAATTAATCAGTAGATACATACCATAGGGATGTATACAAAAATTGCTACAAGAGTATGAGGTTAACTGACCTGCGTATAGTAAGTCTCCATAATGTGGGTTTTTATAATATGACTATCCATATGCACCAATCCCAAAAAATTGAGGCAGATGGGTGGAGTGAGTCTACACAGCATCATTCCTGAGAATATGAGTGAGTACTCATCGGTATGATGATGAGGAGCAAGGTAGTATATATTCAAAAACTTTATTTTTAAAACAGTAGAATATGCACAATAGCATAAATAAGCTATTATTAGCGTTGAGAGCACCTGTTACAAAAAACAAATAAAGATAAGTATTCTAATTGGATGATTAAAAGAATATTAAACATACAATGAAAGCATTTAATATATTTTAAAATAATGAATAAAACACAAAAGTCAAGGATGTGGCTTTGTTATCCCACTAACTGTAAACAACTGTAGAACAAAAGGTAAGCACTGGAGAAAATTCAAAGACAATATGAAACAAGGATACAGGTATAGATAGTATTTAATAGTAATAAGTGAAATTTTAGATGCTAAATTTAAACTTGAGGCGCAGGTGAAGAGATATGACACATGAAGTAGTAGCAACCGTGTCAGTGAATATATTCACTCACTACTAGCACACTACTAATATGTAACAACCCGCCTCTAAAGACCTCGACGTCGACATCGACGAGGAGTAAAGCCATAAGTATACATAAAAAAAATATGTAACAAAAAATCATTTAATAATAATGTCTGCCTCCAATGTTCTCACATTTCAAAATTTAGTTATTGCATCTAGATGGAAACTTCGAATAATTGTGGGTCCTTAAGAACATAGGTCATGCCCCCTATGGGGGGAGGGTACAAAATACCTTCGCTGCCTGTGTGGACAATACCTCAGCTCTATACCAAAGAAAGAATTATGCCTGCTTCATCACCTCTCGTAATTGAAAACCTTTATTCTTAAACCACATATTTACTTGGAGACCATCAGACATCTTAAGAACGGATTTCGATTCCCTGAGCATATGTTGAAGGGTTTTTGCTCCATATGTCTGTTTTACAATCAGTTCTTCAAAATGATCCTTATTATTCAAGATATTTACATACAAAAATATCCTAATAACTTTTAAATACTAAGATTTTTAACTGGTACTTCAAAGCGTTACCATGGTGTATACGGTAAGGCTCCTGCTGCCCTTTTGCAAGCCCAGGTTTGAATCCCCGTACTGCTAAATATTTTTATTTCTTTTTTATATTCACAAAGCAATGAGTATTGATTTTATTTAATTTAAAATTCATTTACATATTTTTATTACACAAAATAACATATAAAACATTACTTACAATAATATAAATTACAAGGAAAGGAAAAATGACTCATCACTCACCAAAGTTGAAGGCAGCAACGGGTGAAGAACATATATGACGAACACAAGAATACACAATATTTCGGTTTTACACCTTATTCATGCTGAAGGAAATGAGTCATGTGGTTTGGGAAGTGTGCACATGCCGAAGTTTCCATTTCCTACATGTAGGAAACTTCGGCGTGTGAACACTTCCCAAACCACATAACTCATTTCCTTCATTATGAATAAGGTGCACACTCCGAAGTTTCCGTTTCCTACATGTAGGAAACTTCAGCGTGTGCACACTTCCTGAACCACATGACTCATTTCCTTCAGCACGAATAACGTGTAAAACCGAAATATTATGTATTCTTGTGTTCGTCATATACGTTCTTCACCCGTCGCTGCCTTCAACTTTGGTGAGTGATGAGTCATTTTCCCTTTCCTTGTAATTTATAATGCCTAAAGCTGTTTCCGTTTTCCTTAGTTTAATTACTTACAATTATATAACTACTTGCAATAGATACAATAAACAATACAATTTTTATTACAATGCTACAGATATTTGGTTAATTTTCCATTCCATTTCATCTGTTGAACATATTTGTGGGTGGTAATTATCATAGAAACATTCAAAAGATATTTCCAGTGTGCACCAAATGTATTCAATAAATGCCATTTTGCCACAGGCACAGTTCTTTTTTTAATAAAGACACTGAGAAACAAACATCGCTAATGTTCCTGAAAATACTTCTTTCTTCAATCAATTGTGCACCATACCAAGAGTACGGAATCATTGGGCAGATAGGTTATACATGATTGAAGAAGCTTTGAGATACCAATTAAAAATATTAATATTTAGACGTTATTAGGATATTTTTGTACGCAAATACATCGAAAAAGCTCTCTTCTGTTCTTTGTTTATTTCTTTTATCAGTTCTCAATTGTGCACTTGATTTCAATATATTTAAATAGCAATCCACTAACATCTGCAATATATAAAGAGTATTTGTGGTTTGCTTCTGGATCCAATATCATCATCTTTCAATATTTTGAAATCTCTACATAGATTTATTTTAAAAACTATCGAATTACTATCTCTTTGCAAACAACTTTATTTAGCCTATGATTAACACATGAATCATACAACAATTATTTGTCACTGGTGTAGTGAATGCCACAATAACAGAATGATGCATCATTTCACAGTGTGCAGACTTATAGGTTTATTATATTGCTGTAGCATCACATCAAAAGTTATAAGACTTTTGTGGATGTTCCTGGTTAGAATAGTCATAGAATTATTTAGAGAATGAATACTCTGAATGAAATAAAATATAATATATAATGCTACTTCTTTGGAACTTTGGCATATATTTCAGTTTTCTTCAATCTTTAACTTCTGTGCTCTTTTAATTTTTTATTTTTTTTGCTTACAGCTTTCCATCTCGTCGAGGTCATTAGAGGTGGGTTTTATCTTCTGTTCCACCCTTGTTTCCAAAAATGGAAACAAATCATTGTAAGGGAAAAGCCTTTACCTGGGTTAGATAAACAGTTTATCATCTCAACTCCAACCGTGCTACTCATGTGCCATTGGATTATTGATTGTTCTAAAATTCTTGTGGCTGCCACCTAGCGTGATTAAACCCCAAACTAGGAAAGGTAAGGTTCACATAGTAATGAATGTCACTGCTAGTAAGTTAAAATTCAAAGTTCCACTATATTCTCAGAAAAATTGTACAAGTCCAAACAATCGATGGCTATCGGAAAATCTTCACCAAGTTCTTAGACTGCAAGTAATTAAAAGCGATCAGACCAGACCAAACTCTGTTGTAAAAAGTTAAATCACATTGAAATAAACTGAAACTGTTCTGCTCTACTACAAATTTCTAAGATGGCTGCCCCCACACATGCATCTCCACACTTTAATTGTTTCGCGCCAAGCATGGCACGACCTGACAACATTCCTGCTCCAGTGGTAACCAGCAAAAAGACACCACGTAGTGCCCACTGACCGTACATATAGAATCACCGTTTTCTAGACAAATCACTCGCCGTTGAAAGGTCAACTGGTGTAAAAACTATGTATTCATGTGCCGATCTTACATAATAGTTCTTCATTTTTGGCTCACACTACTCCTATCAATTTAAATTTTTACCAGTAGCTAGGATTTGAGATAAATGCTAATATTAATCCTTACCAAAATTTCTGTATTTTTAACAGTTTAGCTGTAAAAAATCATATTCTGTGATTGCAAAACTTGCTCATAAGTTCTAAAATTTTACAGCTATGAGGCTCAAAGAACGTTCAATTGTTGTTGTTGTTGTTGTTGTTATTTGTGCTTTAGGGGCGCGTCAACATCGGGGTTATTAGCGCCCTAACAAATACAAGACGTGACAATGTGACAAAATTGCCGTCTAAGTGGCCGACTGTATAAGGGTCGGCCACAGAGACAGCACAGTAAAATACTAAAATACTGACTGCAATTCCGTCTGCATGACTGACTGTAAAGGGGTCAGCCCCACAGACGGAAAAAAATAAAACATAATAATAATAATATAGTAGTACACAGAACACAGAGTAAAAATACATACATTGACTGGTTGGCTGTAAAAGGGCCAACCAGTTTGAAACATCGGACTAACTGGCTGGCTGTAAAGGGGCCAGCCAGGTAAACAAGGTCACAACTAAAAACAGTACTTGGATTGGTGGCTGTAAAAGGCCATCAATCCAAACTAAAACCTAGGCCGGTCTGCCCAAAATTTTTGGGACAAGACCGGCCAAGCTACAAAACTTTAAAACCTTGGCCACATTGTCACTATCATTGTTTAAAATAAGGGACAGATCGTTGCCTAAGCCAACGTCTGCCCTTAAGTCTAAAAATAAAATACAATTACTTAAAATGTGGTGTACCGTCAAAGGTACGCCACATGCATCACACTCCGGTGGGTCCTCTCGGCGGAGAAGGAAACCATGTGTCAGAGGACAGTGCCCTATACGGAGGCGAGTAAGGAGTACCTCATCCCTCCTCGCCCGCTGGAAGGAGCTGCTCCACGGCTGCACGGTCGGTTTGACCTGCCGGAGCTTATTATGCTCAACTTCCAGCCACTGCCTCTGCCAAACATCAAAAACAAATCTCTTCGCCGCCGAGGCAAGGTCTGACTTTGGGACCGGGTCAAAGTTGATTTGGACCTTGTCACAGGCTAACTTGGCAGCTTCATCAGCTGCCTCGTTCCCCCTGATTCCCACATGGCCTGGTACCCAGCAGAATACCACCTCCTTCCCACAAGATTGGAGGGAAAGGAGGGCGTCCTGGATGTCCTGAACTAGACGTTCTGCTGGGTACATAGTTGCTAATGCCTGAATGCAACTAAGGGAATCACAGCATATGAGGTACTTCTTGTCGCGGCGTACCTTCATATGCTGGAGCGACTTTAGCAGGGCATAGCACTCCGCAGTATAAACACTGCACCTGCTATCCATCTTGTATTTGTAAGTCGCTCGAGGGAACACTACTGAACAGCCTACACTGTTAGCCTGCTTAGACCCATCCGTATACACCGGGGTGAAAGTGTGATATTGATTTAAAATGTCAGTAAAAATATTAATAAAAACACTGTCAGCGGTTAGCAGTTTGTTGTGCCGTGACAGTTCTAAGATTAATCTGGGCCTCTTTAAAAGCCAGGGAGGGGATTTACTCCAACCCTGGCGATAAAAAGAGGGAAGCTCAAATCCATAATGTTCTAAAATAGCCTTCGTACGGTTTAGTGGCTCTATGCCGGTTGGCATAGAGCCGCTCGTAGCTGGGATGTAGAACTATGTCGTACACGGGACTGCCAGGTGTTATGGCAATATGCGTATAGTGTCGCACCATGAGGAGTTGCCGGCGGATGGCAAGTGGTGGCTCGCCCGAGTCAGCACAAATGCTGACAATAGGGCTGGTGCGATATGCACCAGTGGCGAGCCGAATTCCTGCATGGTGGACACTATCCAGTATCCGAAGATAACTGTCCCGTGCCGAACCATATACGATACAACCATACTTGAGACGCGACCGTACAAAGGCTCGATAAAACTGTAGCAGGCAGGAGCGATCAGCGCCCCACGACCTGCCGCACAGACATTTTAAAATATTAAGAGCTTTTAAGG